>QJPP01000557.1:600000-923541 GCA_003996215.1 Jaltomata sinuosa
AACTAGGGCGATTTCAGGCGATTTTCCTCCTTTTTCCTTCGAATTTCTTCCCTAAGGTAAGGTTTCTACTCCCCAATCTTTGTAATATATTTTCTATGTGGTAGAATTGCTAGGAGGGAACTTGGGAAAGGGTTGGAATGACCTAGGAATGGTAGAATCCGGGAAAGGATGGGATTCCAAGCATGAATGTTCTTGGGCATCGTTAAAAGTATGTTATTATTATCATAGGTTGTTAAATTCTCTATTTTTATCCGTTAAAATGATAAAAGTATGTGAATTAACGGTGAGAAAGCCCGAAAAAAGGGTGGGATGATCATGGGTGGCCTGGGGTTTAGGGATTTAGCATAATCCGGGTACTGTGCAGGCCTTGTGTGTTAATTATATGTACTTGTGTGTTATTTTAGACCAAGAATGAGAAAGGAATCCGGAACACGAGAAAGCTCGGGTTGAATAGAGCTTGGATCATTTCGAGGTAGGTCATGACTTACGATTTATGTGGATGTTGTATATCCTTGTACTCATATTTAAGTGATTGTATGAATTACATTACTTAGGGAAGTTGTGTAGAATGTCTAAGGTTCCTGCTTTACAGTCTGTCATTGAACGGTATTTGCTTGTTGGTTTACAAGTTGTTTGTTCATGCATTTGACTGTGGATTATTGACATTCGATTGGCTCGGGTACCACGCCTGATACGAGTATAACAAATGGTTGGCACGGGTACTACGCCTGGTACAGAATATACTAACGGTTGGCTCGGGTACCACGCCTGGTACGGGTTTACTTTTGTTGTATCATTACATTTTTATTGTTATGTTGCATTGACTGATATTGGTTCCGTGAGTGGACCGGGATGTTTATTGAAATGTGTTATTGATTTGGTGGCCCTTGAGAGGCCGGGGAAATTCTGCATAACTGTTGTGTTGGTCTTGGTTTAGGCAGGGTTGATTCAAGGTACATTGTGTTGTCTAGATAGGATCCCAGGGTGGGTCCGAGCTAGACGGAAAAGTATAGTTAATGGTATATGGTTGTGGCTTAGAGTTAGGTGGTGGATTTCATGCGGAACAGGCTAAGTAGAGACTTGTAGTCTAGGTGTGTCTGTGGCTATTGTTGCATGTTTTTCATACCTTTTACTTAATATTGTTGTACTGCTTATACACTGTTTATTTGGAAACTGGCTGATGATTCTACCAGTACACAGTGGTGGTGTACTGATACTGCACTTGCTTTTCTTTTGGTGAGTATAGAAAATCTTCCAGCGGCTGAGACGCGACCTCATCTTTAGCACCAACGATTTCTGACTTCAAGGGTGAGCTGTTTGATCAAGCTACCTTGGGCTTATCTTTAGAGTTGCAGTCCACTTGTCTCGGACTTGAAACTATTTCCGTATTTTCTTTTGGGGTTGCATTCCCGTATTCTAGATATTGGTAGTGATGTTTGGTACAATGACTTTCAGTTTCTAGGAGGGATTTTCCGCATGATATACTAAAGCTTTAGTTTTTGCATTGCTTAATTGCTAGTTTATCTTCTGTTTACTGGTTTTAGGCTGTTAGTCTAGGCAAAGGGTTGAACTCTACTGGTTCGCTCATCCGGGGTTGGGTGGGTGCCACTCACGATGGTCTGGGTCGTGACAGCTTAGGACATCACCTAGGCAAATTATTAGGCGCTTCATAATGATGACTTACTCGAAAGATATTATATGATAAGTTAACAAGACAAATGCATAGGTTATTCTGTCACTTATACGCCCATAAGTTACAGTTCCAGGCGAAAGTTTTTAGTATTCAATTGTCTACAATTGCTCATTTTATTATTTGATTCATTGAGCGTCCTTATGTGTCCACTTGTTATTTTGTCTGCTTTACATACCAGTACATGTTGTATATGTACTGACGTCCCTATGTTTGGAGGTGCTGCATCCTTGTATACGCAGGATCATGTACATCAGTCAGCAGACTTCTATGTTAGGCACTCGTTTCATATTCAGCAAGTTGGTGAGCTCTTCTTTCATTCGGAGCTAATAGATGTTTGGTACTCTTTAGTCATATTTATAGTTATAGCTTGGGTATGTCGGGATCCTATTTCGACCATCAGCTGTTAGTTAATGACAAATTCGTTTAGAGGCTTCGTAGACAGTATAAAGTTGTTGTATGCAATCATAATTTCAGTTGTCCACTGCATTAGTGTGACCAGTTGGTAAGGCTACTTATGTACCACTCCTAAAATTATCTTCTGAATAGTGGCTTATCCTATTAACGTAATTCATTTGTATATCAGGTGTTTATACGGACCCTTGTCTATCCCTTTAATTCTGGAGGGAGGACGTGACAAAAGTGGTATCAGAGCACTAGGTTCAGATGTCCTAGGAAGTTTATGAAGTTGTGTCTAGTAGAGCCTCACTTATGGATGTGTTGTGCACCATATTTATAATGGAGGGGCTACTTGGGCATTTAGGAATAATAACTTATTTTTTTCATGATCTAGATCGTGTGACAGAGCTAAGTCATAAGAAGTTACTTCTGATCTATTTTCTGCTTAATGGTCATACAGATTCTGCCTATTTACGACAAATTCAAATTTGGCCAAATTCTAGCATTGCCAACATGGAGGTTTTCCGCTAATAACCATTAGTCATATAGAGATTCAAACTTGGGCTCAAGATAGCTCGGTAAGTCTGATTTTTTTTTACCCACAATTGCTTATAAAAGAAAGGTATGCGAGATTCATGTACCCCGTATAGTTATAGATGCACTTGTGTTATCCCCTGATTTTGCTTGAGCAAGACCTAAGAGGGGAATTACTCATATAATTACACATCTAAGGGTTGTTTCAGTTACAGAGATGTGAAATGACATCTGGTGATATGGTTTTGTAGGAGAATACAATCAACTTTTAAGTCTGAAAGGTCTTCCATCAATTCCTCCAGTGCTTATAAAATCAAGTCCTAAGGACCATTAGCATCCCTTGTGATGTGCTCAGAACCTTCAGGGTTATGTTGTATATTAAAATGAAAATAGACGGACTAGCTTTTTATAAGTCAAATAAGTGGGAGTAGCATGGATTGTTAGGTAAATTTGTCAGACCATTGTTGAGCAGAGACACCTAATTGGCCGACAAGGCCTAGATGATTTATCAGATATCATCCTAAGTGAGTACATAGATGATTTATATAAAATACGTGTATTCAATCACCCCGATTAGAAAATTACTTGTATGAGTCCTTTTATGGTTAATGAGATCGGAAATAGGTGTTTTAATGGTTCCATAGGAATATATATATATATATATACGTATATATATAGAGAGAGAGAGATATGATCCCCACTATGATTTGTGGTGGAGCTAAAAGGGATTACTATGCGACCATTAATTAGAGTCGATAGATATCAAGAGATTAGATATAAGTTAGAATTTATCAGTGTGCCCAGAGTAGTAGAAGACTTAATATCTCTGAATTATTTATAAAAGAGCAGTAGTTATAGTTGAGATGTAGTAGGGCATTGTTTAGATAACTCAGACTAAATATGCACATAGAATACAACTCCGAATTAGAGTATGTCTCAAGATGCATAGAATATCGATATCCTGACTGAGGAGAAAAAGGTTGGTTTACCCTTATTGGTTAGGCAACCATGACAATTCTGCCGAGTACGATAGGACCCTATGAGAGAAGCCAAAGGTGGCTAATCAAATGTCATAGAGCGGTCATGAGGCAACTCCATAAGTACGTGATATATAAGAGTTCTCCTGTTATAGTGTCTTTAACACCCCGCTTGTTCACTTACCCATCAAGATTTATAAGAAATACCAAATATCAATTCAGTAATCTATCACTTGATAGCAATGTAAATAGAAATGGTTTTAATCTTCCACTCGGGGTAGAAGTAGAGGTAGAAATATCCCTTGTATAATCTATAACTAGCAGAGATATGCTCGCACTTAAGCCACTGCTAGATGACTCTACAGGATGTCCCATAATTTACGAAAGCACCATATGCCTATAAGATTAAGTAATCATAAACCCACGTATATATGTGTTATAGTTTATTTGCTACATGTCTTATAACTTACATGTTTAACATGATACTTGTTTTCATAAACTTACTAGTTTATATGGTTATGTGCTCTTTAAAGATTATTTGTCTACATGTTATTTATATCGTATATCCTTTGTGTATCGGTTACATGTTATCTGAATAATGGTCTATATGATATGTATATTCTTGATCATTTATCCTTAAGCTACATTTTCATAAACTATTTATGTATATGCTCCATATTATCAAAAGAATGTGCTCATCTGTTATATATTTTATAAAGTATTAATTCATATGTTATAAGATTCACGAACTATTTGTTTATATGTTATTTGTATCTCAGATCATTTTTCTAAAGGCTATATATTATATAAATCCTTGTGTGTTACATATTTTATAAGGGAGATGCTTTTGTGCTATATGTTAATCTACATGATTAGGTATTTATAAATTACTTGTCTATATGTTATTTATTTCATAAAATATTTGATCACATGTTACATACGTACGTATTAGAGGGTATTTGTCCATATGTCATGGGTTATTTGATTACATGTTATAAATGTCATAGATCACTCATTTCTACATTACATACCCTATGGCTTCTTTTTTTATGTTATATGTTTTGCAAGTTAACATGATTAAAATGTCAAAATCTAATTGCTCATATGACATATGTTTAATTATTTATTGGTTGTAAGTGTATCTGTTTAAAGGATATAGTTCATATGCTCATAAGTCATAATCAAGTTACTTAAATGCTATATATTTTCACAATTTTAAGATTAAAGATTTAAGTACTTTCATAATTTACTTGTCTATTTGATTATATGATAAACGTTATGTCATAGTTCACTTATCTACATGTTATATGCATAAAAAATTATAGTCTAAAGATTATAGACTTTATAGATTATCTGCTTATATGACATTCTATTCATGGTGTAGTTGTTTAAGTATTATATGTCTTACGGCTTATCTATTTAGAGATATCAAAAAGTCTATTTGCTCATATAATATATATTTACTTGCTTATAAGATTTATTTGATTCAAGTAGACTTTTATATAGTGATTTGTAGATAATGTGCCCGATGGATGTTCACAATGAGTATTAGAGAGTGTAATTTAAATAGTAAAAGCTGAAAATTAATTTATGATCCTGTCCTCCATTTTGAAAACTGTTATAATTAAGTTGGCAAGTTGTAGCTACCGATTTTCTCATCGTTTTAGGTCCACAAATGAAGACTCCAATATTGGATTCCTAGGATTCATTAGCAAATTGAAAAAAAAATATGTTCACTTTCTAGCATGTTAGATCACCATAAGTTTGGAAGTTAAAATCTAAAACAAGGACATTGATGTAGTTGACACATACTTTTAGAGTTTGATTTTGTTCCAAAATAGATTTTGTGTTGATTAAAGTCTATGTATTATGTATTTTTATAGCCTAATTGCTTATATGATTATATGACAGATTTTGTGCTCACCTATTTACATGTTATTTTATAGTTTACATGTTTATTTGCCATAGGTTTTCATAGCTTACCCGCACATAGACCATATGTCCCTATAGTTCATGAGTTACACATACCTGTTAGATTTACATGTTTATAGGTTAAAGCCCCTTTTGTGGCATACATGTTTAGATGACATATGTGTTATTCGTGCTCAATTGCCTTTATGTTATAATTTCTATATGGCTTGATTTTCTTAGGTGTTATATTCCTTTATGAATACCTGCTTAAGTAGAGGGGTAAGGGTTAAATTTATCCCTAGGCAAGGGGCAAGTAAGTTGCCCTATTTAGTTGTCCAGAAGATGGTTGAATGACCTGAGTCGTCAGTTTCAAAAGAACAATTTTTTTGTTTTGATCCTTTAGACAGTTAAAAGGTTGTGTGGATACAAAACTGAATGAACACCGCTCAGAAAATACCAGATGTGCGAATAAAAGATTTAGAATTTTATATTATTGACTGATGCTTTTAAGATATCACCTGTCATATGATTCAGCAGGAATGATAAGTTGGGCTTAGGTAAGCTTGGGACGTAAGTTAGCATATAAAGATCAGCTAAGTAGCCTGAGAGGTAGGTTAACCTCCATATTCTAGAGGACATGATTTGTGCCTACGATCTTCAAACTCTCAGGTGTTCTTAATAGGTAAGTTATTATACTCATCACAATCCTCATTTGAAGCATAAGACCAAGAGAAGCACATCCTTTATTTGTTTATGTATTATATTTGTTACAACACTCTGTGAAGCATTTGCATTATGTATTTTAGTTAGCTGACAAGTTCTAGATAAGCCTATTTACAGAAAAAACTCTGCCAAAATTTTGAAAAAAATATTAGAGTTAAGTTCATAATAGGTCTCATCTTCCATTCGAGGACGAATGGTCCCAAAGGGGAGATAATGTAACACCTCGTAAATTCTTTGTAGTACGCGGCACCCCCCAAGACAAAGTACTACTAGTTTGATATCGTTAAATGTATTTGAATTCAGAAGATCAAGGTTGTATCTAAGCTAAAAACTAAGAATCCTAGTGTACTAAAGTTTTAGGTAAGGGATGAAATAATTTTAAGTTCGACAACGACGATAAGGAATAATGGTTTGCGTGCCAACGGTGCCCATAAATAAGAGTAATATAGTGAGATGGTTTGAAAACATTTTTTTATAGATTGAAAGTATATGGAGAGCTCATACCATTGCCATCTACAAGAAGAAATAGATACTTTCACTAAGAGAATTTCAATGAAATAGATCAAATATTAATTAATTGGTTACTTAATTCAATTTACTGGAAGTGTGTAATGTGCTACAGATATATATGTTTTTGATCATTTTATAGAGGCAAAACCAGTCCATATATGTATAATTAAAAGGAAGTGGGTGGAGAAGTGTCACGACCCAACCCGTCGTGAGTGGCACTCACCCAACCCCCGGATGAGCGAACCAATAGAGTTCAACCCTTGTCTAGACTAACAGCCTAAAACCAATAACAGAAAGTAAACTAGCAATCAAAACAATTCAAAAACTAATCATAATCATTATCCTGCGAAAAATCCCTCCTAGGAACTGAAAGTCATTGTACTAAACATCAATACCAAATATCTAGGATATGGGGATGCAATCTCAAAAGATAAAATGAAATAGTTTTAAGTCTGAAATAAATGGACTGAAACTCTAAGAATAACCCAAGGTAGCTCGAAACAAGCAGCTCACCCTTGAAAGTAAGAATCGTCGGTGCTAAATGCGAGGCCGCGTCTCAGTCGCTGGTAGATTTCTTGTACTCACCAAAGACAAGCAAGTGCAGTATCAGTATACCATCACTGTATATTGGTAGGATCATCAGCCAGTTTTCAAGTAAACAACATATATCACAGTACAACATATTCAAGTAAATATATGGAAAACATGCAACAAGTATACATGCCCTAGACTACAAGTCTCTACCTACCTTGTACCAGCATGAAATCCATCTCTTACAGTTCTATACCACGAACATGAGCCATTAAATATACCTTTCCGTCTAGCCTGGAATCCCCTCTAGACACATACCAAAAGTAATGCTTCAACTCAGCCTAAACCAAGACCAACACAACAGTTATACAAAGTTCCTGTCCACTCAAAGACCACCAGCAATAGCACCTTTAAATAGACAACCCGGTCCACTCACGAAATCAATATCAACTGTCACATTCAGTAAAACAACTCGGTCCACACACAAAACCAATATCAGCCAATGCAATACAATAATCAATGAACCAATGCAAGATACAATAAAGTAAACCCGTACCAGGCGTGGTACCCGTTCCAACCAAGTGTTATACCCATACCAGGCGTAGTACCCGTGCCAACCATTTGTTATACTCGTACCAGGCGTGGTACCCGTGCCAACCATTTGTTATACCCGTACCAGGCATGGTACCCGAGCCAACCGAATGTCAACAACCACAGTCAATATATGAACACACACAACTTGTAAAATCAATAAGTAAACACCGTTCAATCACAGACTGTAAACAGGAACCTAGACATTCCACACGACTTCCCTAAGCAATGTAATGCATACAATCACTTATACATGAGTACATGAATATACACATTCACAGAAAGTCATAACACATCACCTACCTCGAAATGTTCCAAGCTCTATTCGACTCGAGTTTTCCCGTGTTCCACATTCCTCTCTCGTTCTTGGTCTAAAAACAACATACAATACATATAATTAATACAGAAGGCCTGTACATTACCTGGATTATACCAAATCCCCAAACCCCATGCCACCCATGATCATCCCACCCTTTTTTCAGGCTTTTCCACCATTAATTCTCCTAGTTCAATCATTTTTTTACGGATAAAATAGGGAATTAAACAACCTATGATCATAATAATGTACTTTAATCCATACCCAAGAACACACATGCTTGGATTCCCCTTCCTTCCCTGAATTTCACCATCCCTAGGTTATTTTAACCTTTCCCCAAATTCCCTCCTAATAATTATACCGCATAGAAAACGCAATACAAAGATTGGGGAACGAAAACCTTACCTTAGGGAAGAAATTTGACGGAAAAAGGAAGAAAAACGCCTAGAATCGCCTAGCCCTTCTCCCAAAATAAACTTGTGAAAAACTGAATGTTTAGGGAGATATTTCTGTATTAAAATCCCATCGGCCCACTATAACGGTCCCCGCTCCACTATAGCTCATAAGTAGGTTGACCGTCCTTTGACCGTCGCTATAGCGGTAATTTCTACCGCTATAGCGGTGGCCGCTATCGCGCGTGACCGAATGCAATTTGGACACACAGACAGAATGTCCAGAAATTTGCAAGTTTTGGCCATTTCACAACACACTTGTTTCCCCCGACGTCCTGAAACAATCCCTTCACGTCAAACGCGATTTCGGGAGTTCTACTTATCCAAATGCGATTCTGAAAAGTCCCCCGGACTCCTTTATGTCTTGGCTATGTGGAAAACTAGCTCAATCCAAGACACCTAAACCCATTTTTACCCAGATTTCCCTAGACTCTACCTCACTCTAAAACTGGTCGAGGCTAGCCTAGCCTAGAATTTCAAACTCCCAAACCCGGAGTTTTCTAACTCTAAAACTTGGCACGATTGGACTACCCATAGTGACGGACCCGGTCATTACAACATATACCAATTTACCCGTCATTCATCCCCGAATGATCAAACTCAAAATTATGGAGATAAAAGAAAGGAAGTATAGTACCTGAATCCTCAAACAATTGAGGGTACTTGTCCCACATGTCCTTCTCGGTTTCCCAAGTGGCTTTCTCAACCGGATGATGCTTCAACTGAACCTTCACCATATCAATCACCTTTGTCCTCAACCTCCGGACATCCCGAGCAAGAATCAAAATCGGTTCTTCCTCATAATGAAGATCCTTATCGAAAAGTATCACATCCCACTTGATGATGTAATCCCCATCCCCATGGTATTGCTTGAGCATGGATACATAGAATACCAGATGGACGCCCGACAAATTAGGTGGCAGTGCTAACTTGTAAGCCACTGGCCCCACAATTTTAAGCACTTCAAACGGACCGATAAACCTAGGGCTAAGCTTGCCCTTCTTACTAAACCGCATAACCCCTTTCATGGGTGATACCTTTAACAATACCTGCTCACCAACCTAAAAGTCTATTTCCCGGACCTTGCGATCTGCATACTCCTTCTGTCTATTTTGAGCAGCCAACAACTTAGTCTGTATGCCCCTTACCTTTTCTTGTGCTTCCTTCACTAAGTCTACGCCCAGAGGCTTCACATTACCTTCCTCAAACCACCCAACTGATTATTTGTAGTTCCTCTCATACAGGGCCTCGAACGGTGCCATATCGATACTGGAATGGTAGCTGTTGTTGTACGAGAATTTGCACAACGGTAGAAACTGGTCCCAATGACCCCCGAAGTCCATCACACATGCTCTCAGCATGTCCTCCAATACCTGGATCATCTTTTCCGACTGACCATCAGTCTGAGGGTGGAAGGTTGTGCTAAAGGTGAGTTGTGTACCCAACTCTTTGTGTAACTTGTCCCAGAACTTAGAAGTAAACTATGTACCCTTGTCTGAAATGATGGACAGTGGTACACCATGCAGTCTCACAATCTCTTTCACGTAGATCTTAGCCAATTGCTGTGAATTGTAATCTACCCTGACTGGAATGAAATGAGCGAACTTGGTCATCCTGTCAACAATGACCCAAATTGAGTCATATTTCCCCAACGTCTTGGGAATACCCACCACGAAATCCATAGCTATCCTTTCCCATTTCCACTCTGGAATGGGCATTCTTTGAAGTAGTCCTGCAGGTCTCTGATGTTCATACTTTACCTGCTGGCAGTTCTCACATTTGGACACAAAATCCACTATGTCCTTTTTCATCCCGGGCCACTAGTAACGTTGCCTCAAATTCCTGTACATTTTGGTCATACCCGGATGAATTGAGTACCGCGAACTATGAGCTTCTGCCAAGATTTTTTATATCATATCATCCACCCAAGGAACACAAATCCTCTCCCTGAAATGCAACACTCCACCAGAGTCTAACATGACGTCTCTGGACTCCCCGGATATTACCTTACCTCACAACTTACCCAGTTTCGGATCCTGAAACTGTTTTGCCTTTATTTCCTCTATGAAGGTCGCCTTGACCTCAATGCTGGTCAACAACCCACCTTGATCTGAAACACCTAAGTGCATGAACTTGGCCTCCAAAGCCCGAATCTCCTTAGCCAATGGTTGTTTGGATTCCCCCAAATAAGCTAAGCTACCCATGCTAACAGTTTTCCGGCTCAATGCGTCTGCCACCACATTAGCCTTACCCGGATGGTACTGAATTGTCACATAATAATCCTTCAATAACTCCATCCATCTTCTCTGCCTCAGATTCAAATCCTTCTGAGTGAAAATGTGCTGCAGACTGCGATGATCTGTGAATACCTCACACTTGACACCATAAAGATAGTGTCTCTAGATTTTCAATGCAAAAACCACCGCTGCCAACTCTAAATCGTGAGTCAAGTAATTCCTCTCATGCACCTTCAACTGCCTGGATGCATAGGCTATCACATTCCTATCCTGCATCAACACAGCACCCAAACCAGAATGTGAAGCATCACAGTAAACAACAAAGTCTTTACCTTCAACCGGCAAGGACAAAATAAGGGCTGTGGTTAAAAGTGTCTTGAGCTTTTGGAAGCTTTCCTCGCACTTGTCAGACCACACGAACGGTACCTCCTTCTGTGTCAGCCTGTTCAGGTGAGTAGCAATAGCAGCAAAATTCTTAACAAACCTCCAGTAGTACCCCGCGAGCCCAACAAAACTCCTTACCTCGGTCACAAAGCTAGGTCGAACTCAACTCTTGACTGCCTCAATTTTTTGAGGATCCACCATCACCCCTTTTTCCGACACTACATGCCCCACGAATGTCACAAAAGTCAACCAAAACTCACACTTAGTAAATTTTGCATAAAGCTTTTGGTGCCTCAAGATATCCAGCACAATACGAAGATGATTAGCATGCTCCTCTCTACTCTTAGAGTAGATCAAAATATCATCGATGAACATGATAACGAAGGAATCTAAGTAAGACTTAAACACCTCATTCATCAAACTCATTAATACTGTTAGCGCATTGGTCAAACCAAACGAAATTACTAGAAACTCGTAATGTCCATACCGAGTCTGAAAAATAGTTTTCGAAATGTCCTCAGGTCTAATCTTTAACTAATGGTACCCCGACCTCAAGTCGATTTTTGAGAACACTGATGCACCCTGAAGCTGGTCAAACAAATCATTTATACGGGGTAGAGGGTACTTATTCCGGATGGTCACCTTGTTCAACTGCCTATAATCTATGCACATCCGCATACTACCATCCTTTTTCTTTACAAATAAGATCGGAGCACCCCAAGGTGAAGCACTGAGACATATAAATCCTTTATCTAGGATTTCCTGCAGCTGAGTCTTAAGTTCCCTTAACTCTGCCAGAGCCATACGATATGAAGGAATGGAAATGGGACGAGTGCCTGGCTCCAAATCAATACAAAAATCTATGTCCATGTCCGGAGGCATACTAGGCAAGTCCGCTGGAAACACCTCTAAAAATTCAGAAACTACTGGAACTGACTCAATAGGAGGAGACTCCACACTATCATCCCGGAGATAAGCCAAAAAGGCTAGACACCCCCTCCCCACTAGCTTCCTAGCTCGAACAAATGATATTATCTTAACTGGCTTAGGCCTGTACACACCTTCCCACTCTAGTCTATCCTTACCTGGAATCTCTAGAGCCACAGTTTTGGTGTTACAGTCAACACAACATGATAAGGAGATAGCCAGGTCATACCCAAGATAATATCAAAATCAGTCGTATCCAGAATTACCAAGTCTACCTAAGTATGTAACCCCACAAAAACAACTGAACAGACACGATATACATGAGTCACAACCACCGACTCTCCAACTGGGTAGAAACATAGATAGGGGAATCAAGGATATCACAAGTCAAACCCAGCCCCAAAGCAAAACTCACAGACACATAAGAATACGTAGAGCCTGGGTTAAATAATACTAAAGCTATTTTATCAAAGACAAGAATAGTACCTGTGATCACCGCATCTGAGGCTTCCGCCTCAGTCCTCTCTGGAAAAGCATAGCAATGAGCCCGATCATCAATCTGGCAACTTTTCGGGCTGGCTGCACCGTACCCCTGCCTGTGCCGCTGTTCCCTCGGTCTCCTCGACCTCTTTGAAAATTACCTCGCCCACCCTGTGGACGACCCCTGGCATTACCGCCTTTGCCTTCCGGAACCACTGCTCTAGTCTGCTACTGACCCTGATTACCTGTATGCCTATATGGACACTCCCTCTTAAAGTGGCCCAACTCACCACAATGGAAGCAACCACGATCCAGAGTAGGTCTGCTAGCTGATGTATAGGACACTCCCTGGCCTCTAGGAGCTGTAGTAGCTCCCTGACGACCATCTGTAGTAGCTGGCAGAGCTGACTGAATAGGACGGGCCAGATAAGCCTGTTGATGCTGGCCCCTAGAGTATGAACCACCATAATTTCTCTCATTCCGGGGCTTTTTGGCTAAAGCCTTTGCCTTCCCCGTTTGTCTAACTCCCTCAATCTTCTTCACATAATCCACCACATCATTAAATCCCTTTCCTAAAGAAGTCATATGCACCGACAATACCTGCAGTTTACTATTCAGACCCTTAACAAACAACCGGACCCGTTCCTCCTCGGAACCCAACATCTGTGTAGCAAAACAAGACAACGCATGGAACTTAACCTCATAAGCTGAGACCGACATGCCACCCTACTCCAAGTTCAAAAACTCATCCTTCTTTCGGTCCCTCAAAGTACGGGGAACGTACTTCTCTAGAAATAATGTGTGGAACTGTTCCCAAGTCAGTGGAGGTAGAATAGAAGATCGACACTCAACATGAGACCTCCACCACTGCTTGGCATCACCCTGCAGCTGAAAAGTGACAAACTCCACCCCATGTTGACGTACAATACCTAATTTGTGCAACCTCTCATGGCAATCCAGGATGAACTCATAGGCATCCTCCTTGTCTGTACCCTGAAATATCGGAGGTTTCAACTTAAGGAACTTAATCAGCATCTCATGCTCATTACCTGTCATCACTGGGCCTAGCATTGGCCTGAGGAGATCATTTGTGCCTGAAGTTGCATCCATCCTCAATATAGTAGTAGTCGCTGGCTGAGTATCCAAGGCCTGATTTGCATAAGCTACGGGTATGGTTCCAGCTCCAACCAACCCACTCAGAATATCCCATGCCTGCTTAAAAGCTTCCGGTGTCATAGTAGGAAGGCCTGCACCCCCCAACCGGTGTCGCCTCCTCTTGAGCCCCTCCATCCTTTACAACCACTTCTTCTACATCCTCAGCCACATGATCCTGAGGTGGGGAAGGGGTTACCTCACGTGCAGCAGCAGCTCGAGCTCCACCCCTGGCGGGTGCGGTTCCAGCTCGTCCCCTGCCCCTTCCCCTACCTCTACCACGAAATGCCGGGCTTGCTGCTGGGACCGCTGGCCTGCTCAATTATTCCTTATAGTGACCACTGCGGACAGAAGAGTGAACGAGGTTAGATACCAATTTGTATCACCAGATACCAATTGAAATTGAGTTATAGCACGAAGGAAAGAAGGAAGAGATAGTTTTTCCTAAATCCCCATAGCCTCTCGAAGAAAAGTACGAACGTTTCCGCACCGTTTCGCAAGACTCAACTAGACCTGTCTGGTACAACGAGATCAACGAACCTAGGCTCTGATACTATCTTTGTCACGACCCAACCCATCGTGAGTGGCACCCACCCAACCCCCGAATGAGCAAACCAATAGAGTTCAATCCTTGTCTAGACTAACAACCTAAAACCAATAACAGAAAGTAAACTAGCAATCAAAACAATTCAAAAACTAATCATAATCATTATCATGCGGAAAATCCCTCATAGGAACTGAAAGTCATTGTACCAAACATCAATACTAAATATCTAGAATACGGGGATGCAACCCCAAAAGATAAAATGAAATAGTTTTAAGTCCAAAACAAATGGAATGAAACTCTAAGAATAACCCAAGGTAGCTCGAAACAAGCAGCTCACCCTTGAAAGTCAGAATTGCTGGTGCTAAATGCGAGG
Organism: Jaltomata sinuosa; assembly: GCA_003996215.1. Classification (NCBI taxonomy): domain Eukaryota; kingdom Viridiplantae; phylum Streptophyta; class Magnoliopsida; order Solanales; family Solanaceae; genus Jaltomata; species Jaltomata sinuosa. The sequence goes on from QJPP01000557.1 coordinate 614,735, forward strand.
TCGCGTCTCAGTCACTGGTAGATTTCCTGTACTCACCAAAGACAAGCAAGTGTAGTATCAGTACACCACCATTGTGTACTGGTAGGATCATCAGCCAGTTTTCAAGTAAACAACATATATCACAGTACAACATATTCAAGTAAATATATGGAAAATATGCAACAAGTATACAGGCCCTAGACTACAAGTCTCTACCTATCTTGTACCAGCATGAAATCCATCTCTTACAGTTCTATACCACGAACATGAGCCATTAACTATACCTTTCCGTCTAGCCTGGACCCACCCTGGAATCCCCTCTAGACACATACCAAAAGTAATGCTTCAACCCGGCCTAAACCAAGACCAACACATCAGTTATACAAAGTTCCCGGCCACTCAAGGACCACCAGCAATAACACATTTAAATAGATAATCCGGTCCACTCACGGAACCAATGTCAAGTGTCACATTCAGTAAAATAACCCGGTCCATACACGAAACCAATATCAGCCAATGCAATACAATAATTAATGAACCAATGCAAGATACAATAAAGTAAACCTGTACCAGGCGTGGTACCCATCCCAACCAAGTGTTATACCCGTACCAGGCGTGGTACCCATGCCAACTATTTGTTATACCCGTACCAGGCATGGTACCTGTGCCAACCATTTGTTATACCCGTACCAGGCGTGGTACCCGAGCCAACCGAATGTCAACAACCACATTCAATATATGAACACACACAACTTGTAAAACCAATAAGTAAACACCATTCAATCACAGACTGTAAACAGGAACCTAGACATTCCACACGACTTCCCTAAGCAATGTAATGCATACAATCACTTATACATGAGTACACGAATATACACATTCACAGAAAGTCATAAGACATCACCTACCTCGAAATGTTTCAAGCTCTATTCGACCTGAGCTTTCCCGTGTTCCGAATTCCTATCTCGTTCTTGGTCTAAAAACAACACACAATACATATAATTAACACACAAGGCCTGTACATTACCCAGATTATACCAAATATCCAAACCCCAGGCCACCCATGATTATCTCACCATTTTCCCGGGCTTTTCCACCGTTAATTCTCCTAGTTCTATCATTTTTTACGGATAAAACATGAAATTAAACAACATATGATCATCATAATGTACTTTAATCCATACCCAAGAACACACATGCTTGGAATCCCCTTCCTTCCCCTAATTCCACCATCCCTAGGTTATTCTAACATTTCCCCAAATTCCCTCCTAGCAATTCTACCGCATAGGAAACATAATACAAAGATTGGGGAACGAAAACCTTACCTTAGGGAAGAAATTTGACGGAAAAAGGAAGAAAAATGCCTGGAATCGCCTAGCCGTTCTTCCAAAATGAACTTGTGAAAAACTGAATGTTTTGGGAGCTATTTCTGCATTAAAATCCCATCGGCCCGCGGCTGTCGCTATAGCGGTCTTAAGTAGGTTGACCGCCCTTTGACCGCCGCTATAGCGGTAATTTCTACCGCTATAGCGGTGGCCGCTATCGCGCATGACCGAGCTCGTCACAGACAGAATGTCCAGAAATCTGCCAATTTTGGCCATTTCACAACACACATGTTTCCCCCGACGTCCTGAAACAACCCCTTCACGTCAAACGTGATTTCGAGAGTTCTACTTACCCAAATGCGATTCTGAAAAGTCCCCCGGACTTTTTTATGTCTTGGCTACGCGAAAAACTAGCTCAATCCAAGACACCTAAACCCATCTTTACCCGGATTTTCCTAGACTCTACCTCGCTCCAAAACTGACCGAGGCTAGCCTAGCCCAGAATTTTAAACTCCCAAATCTGGAGTTTTCTAACTCTAAAACTTGGTACGATTGGACTACCCGTAATGACGGACCCGGTCATTACAAGAAGTAACCACTAATAAGTGTATTCTCTATTTTTTTTCTTTTTATCACACTGTGAGAGATGTTTATATATATTTAGATGGTTAATTACTCTCCTACCGATAGTATTGGGATAAGAAATCATCATAATTTATTAGGGGTCTTACACGTGTAATTAAGGGTACATGAGGGTCTTGTATATATCTTCACATAAAGTGAAGCTAGAAAGTTTAATTATATCTTTTATTAGGCTAATTAGGGAAGCATCGTGAAAGAGAGTTTTTCCCTTTGCCTTTCCAGTGACTTCTTGATCTAAGGATGGAGATTTAAGAATTTGAACTACTCAAGGTCCCTGTACGTCAAAAGTGGAAATAACCACAAGGTTTCAAATTATCATGACCTTCTCGTCAAGATTTTGCGGATTAATGCAAGAACTCTAGGAGGGTAGGATTTTGAGATTGGAACTCCAGAGATATTCTTCTGTAAGGAGAAGGGCGGTCCATTATATAACTACGAAAATCAAAATTGAGGTATGTGAAGCTAAAACCTTCTTCGTCATTAAGGCATAACTTTAAATCACTTGTTTCTTCTTAAAGAGTCAACATAGTTACTTGATATATGCGAACATGGCCTTCAGTTTCTATATGTCAACTTATGTCTACATGCCTAGTATAACTAAAGTATTCATATACTCTTTCTACTTGAAATATCTTGTCTTCGTGCTTGGTCCGTCTGGTCGTTAAAGTCAAAGTATTCATAGTACTCCTTCGAGTTGAGTGTTCATAATATTTCGCATCACTGCAAGTATCCTTACTTGAAATTCTGAGAAGTCACGTGTTATAAATGGCCATAGTATAGTCTCACTCGTATATATAAACACATAGGCAACTTTGTCATAAGATAGAATAAGGACTAGTGCTTGAATATCTAGATATCATGCTTAAGGAAATAAAGTACTATATTGGGACTCTACTTGAGTGGCAAAATAATTTTTATCGTGATTTGCTTGTTATAGGCCTTTAAGAAAGTATTTGAATAAAAGCTACTCTTAACAATGAGAGGGTATTCATAGGTTTTATTTGACACATACGCGCGACACTATTCTGTGCACAGGATTGAGACCAGACCCTTATAGCGATCCCGAATATTGTGGCGTACCCGCCCTTGTGGCATTATTTGTATTTGGAGTCAACTGGAATGTCATGCACTAGTTTTCCCTGACTCGAGCCAATACATGGCACATGTGGCCTGCGGGCAGACCCTTATATGAGCCCTCAAAGGGCGTACCTCGTATCAGACTGCGATTATAGTTATATGTATAAAATCATAGCAATAAGTACTTGAGCAACATATGCCTTACACATGATATAGATCGCCTTTGGTAGGCCATCATATGATTATTTGTATTAAAAGTAGGCTTAGGACATCACCTAGGCAAATTATTAGGCGCTTCATAATGATGAATTACTCGTAAGATGTTATATGATAAGTTAACAAGGCAAATGCATAGGTTATTCTGTCACTTATACGCCCATAAGTTACAGTTCCAGACGAGAGTTTTTAGTATTCAATTGTCTATAATTGCTCATTTTATTATTTGATTCATTGAGCGTCCTTATGTGTCCACTTGTTATTATGTCTGCTTTACATACCAGTACATGTTGTATATGTACTGACGTTCCTATGTTTGGGGGTGCTGCATCCTTGTATACGCAGGATCATGTACATCAGTCAGCAGACTTCTATGTTAGGCACTCATTTCATATTCAGCAAGTTGGTGAGCTCTTCTTTCATTCGGAGCTAATAGATGTTTGGTACTCTTTAGTCATATTTATAGTTATAGCTTGGGTATGTCGGGATCCTATTTCGACCATCAGTTGTTAGTTAATGACAAATTCGTTTAGAGGCTTCGTAGACAGTATAAAGTTATTGTATGCAATCATAATTTCAGTTGTCCACTGCATTAGTGTGACCAGTTGGTCAGGCTACTTATGTACCACTCTTAAAATTGTCTTCTGAATAGTGGATTTTTAAAGATACAAAATTCTTTCTTAATAAAGGAATTCAAACCTATTTCTTATTGCACCTTGCTCTATAAGTTAATTTATGAAATGCTCACTGAAAGGCTGCATACAATAAAGGATAACATTAAATGTGAATGATTAAACGTAATATATATATATATATATATGTTAGTAAATGTATATTGTGAAGTATAGTCATTGTAAATCTAATCGCTTAGAATTAGGATTTGAAAGTTTATCTTTTGTATATAAATAAGATTGTATGTCTAATTAGGAAATAACTTCTCTAATTATCTTTTGTATGTCTTATATAAATAAGATTATAAGACAAACTTATAAGTTCAGAACCACTGTAAGACATATTAGTCTGGTTCCAATCTCGTTCCTCTATTAAGACATCTTGGGGAGTAGGACGAGGGTAATAGAAAGTAGTCATCGCAGGTTTAGCATAACTATTCTTGCGAGGGTAACATTTAAGCTTATTAAGCTCAGAGAAAACATGACCTTTATAATCACTAGTTTGATCCATCTTTTCGGAAAACTCTTGAGATAATTCAATTGGTTTAATTTTTAAACCTGAAAACTTTTTATCAATAAGTTCTTCCAATTCATTTAAAGATTTAAACTTAAAATCCTGAATCTCAGGAGGTCTTTGAATAAAAGTAGGGACTACTGTTGCTTTACTAGTCGAAGCTTCTGCTTTACTAGTCGAAGCTTCTGCTTTACTAGTTGAAGCAACATTGGTCTTATCTATATCAGCTCTAGATCTGACTGTACCACCATCTCAGAACCAAGTCTAGAAACTTATAAGAAATTCTTTTCTATTTTAATAAAGCTTAGATCCGTTCATAGTGCATATAGGAGAGAAGTTAGGTAAGAGATATATATATGGAAGATGTTTAGCCGGACATAGTCCTGGCTAGGAGAAGAGTACTATATTAAAACTAAAAATTTAAAAGAAATAAATTCCTTGAAGGACGACCAAGAACCGAAGGATGTTTAGCAAAACTGATCCAAAATTTTTATTGAATGTCGGAACAGTGGCCAAATCTTTCTGATTTTTTCTTTACAAAAGATAAGAAAAGAGAGAATATCTAAAAATTTCTGTGTGTCCTCTTACTTAACAAGATGAGGACTTATATAGGAAAGAAAAACCAACATAAAGAATCTTTGTACAGTAGGAGGGGTCCCATGTGGGTCCCTAAACAGTGGATTTACTGTTTTAAACAGTTTATATACTGTTGCGTTGATGGTGACTGTCTCTGTCTCAGTCAATATTATTCATCTTTTCTTTGCCACGTTATCCAAGATGTAAATTGTATGATACTTCCGATCAAACAATTTTGATGGAAACAAATTTTGCAAAATCCAAAGTTACCACTAGAAGACCGATTAAGTGGGAAGAAATTGACTTTCCAACGACTTGGACTCTAGATTCAGTTATATCCCCAAGTCACTTAACAGATACTATCACAAATTCAGAGTATTCTCACATTTCGCAAAACCCAGATGGAAAGGTTTGTATTCAGTTCTCAGAAAGCAGTTATGCTCCTCACAGACAATCGCTGTCTAACCATAGGCTTATGCCTCCGGTAAGTTCTATTTATAATAGATCGTTAAGTCACAGATTTGTGCCTGATATTCAGCATATTTCGCCAATTGAACCATCTTATGGTCCAGCTCGAAATCGCGCTGCTTCACTTCACACTATAGAATCTAATTATAACTCAGAGGTAGAAAAGGTTAAAATTAACCCCATTCGATTTTGATATTCATTATAAAAAGAGAATTGATAATTCTCTTCCAGACTTCCTATCCAGGGAATATATTCAATAATGTTTTATTTAGCTTTTCTTTCTGAAAAAACTTTAATTTCTATGTTAAAGGTGATTAAATTGCCAAAAGATCTTTCTAGTCTTATTATTGAAATCATCATTGATGATATAATAAGAGAGGAACTCTCTGTTCATGATTACTCGGAAGCAATCCGAGAAGAATTAACATATTATTTTTCAGAATGATTAATTGGTTCTCTTACAGGATGGACCCGCCTTGGCGGACAGTTAGAGGAAGAGGAAGGGGAAGATCAGCCCCAGAAAGATCCTCAGGAAGATCCTCCTCTGGACAAAGTAGTTCTCAAGGATCGACATATCGATCCAATTACCCAGTTATACAAGGATCGTCATACCGATCAAATTACCCAGTTATACAAATGGGTAACAGAACTCTTATTAATAAGAAGATCACAGATGAAGGTGAATCCAGCTCATCTGCTGTTCCTGAGCAGGTTATTAACTTGGAAAATATTCTAAAAGAAAGTCTGTTATATGAACATGCGCAGGCATATTTGCATGCACAAAGACAGAAAGAAACTTTTGCCGACCTCTCTAAAATCAAATGTTACAAATGTGGCAAGCGAGGGCATATTGCCCCAAATTGCAAATTGAATAAGCTCAAAGCCTTAGAACTCGATTCAGAACTACATGATAAGGTTTATAGTTTATTATACACTTCTGGTTCTGATGAAGATTATGAATCATATTCAGAAGCAGAATCAGATATTGATCTTATTGATTTATCTGACCATGAAGAACAGGTTAATAGCTCATGCACCACCTGCAAAGGTAATGCATGCAACTGTGAAGGAGATGAAATCTACAAGTTACAATCACAATTTCAAGATTTCAATCTTAATATGTTTACTTCTGATAATGTGATTGAATTATTAAAAGAAGTTACTGATAACAAACTTCGTGAAAAGATTATTAATCTTGCCACTGCTAATGATTCTAACTTTTCAAAACCACTTGTGAATAACAAGAAAAATGATTTTGAATATGATGCCCCTTACTCATTAAAAGAGGTTGATAACCGTCTAATGATAAAAAATTCTTTTATTGAAAAGGATGCTTCTTTTAATGATCTAAAAGAAGAGGTTGAAAATCTTAAGAGAGAAATAAAAGCTCTCAAACATAATCAGACTATTTGTGACCAAAGGATTTCTCAGATTGAAGAAAATATTGCTTCTACGCATATTCAAACCAGTTCTTCAAAAGGAAAAGAGGTTTGCCATGATGAACCAGCTACTAGTAATCCTGAAACTAATATGTTTTTAGGAATGATGCAGGTTGTCACTGCTCACAAATGGTATGTTAAATGCACCATTTTAATTGATAATAGTTTCTCTATTACTAATGTTGCTATGATCGACAGCGGTGCAGATGTTAGTTGCATTCAAGAAGGTCTTGTCCCCTCAAAATACTTTCAAAAAACTGCGCATATGGTAAAGTCTGCATCAGGACATGCTTTAGATATAAAGTATAAACTTTCAAATACAAAAATTTGCCAGAACAAGGTTTGCATTCCACATTTTTTCTTTCTGGTAAAAAATCAGCTGCATCCTCCAATTATACTTGGAACGCCTTTTATAAATGCAATATATCCTTTTACGCATATTGATTCAAAGGGATTTTCAGTTTCGTACGAAGACAATAAAATAAGTTATACTTTTATCACGGAACCAGTAACCCGTGAAATTGATGCTTTGATTACAATGAAGCAAAAACATGTTGATTCTTTACAATATGAACTTTTTAGCATGAATATTTTTGAGTCTCTCAAATCTGCTAAAATACAAGAAAAAATAAAAGTAATTTCTGAACAAATAGCCATTGATATTTGCGTAGATCACCCCAGTGCATTTTGGAATCGCAGAGGATAACATCCCAACCAAGTCTCGTCCCTGCCAAATGAATTCTGAATTAGTAGAATTCTGCAAAAGGGAAATCGATACTTTACTACAAAAAGGTTTGATAAAACCATCAAAATCTCCTTGGTCGTGCACAGCCTTTTATGTAAATAATGCTGCTGAAAAAGAAGAGGAGTTCCCAGGTTAGTAATAAATTACAAGCCTCTAAACAAATGTTTAAAATGGGTAAGGTATCCTATTCCCAATAAACGTGATTTATTATCCAGATTATACGACGCCAATATATTTTCAAAATTTGATTTAAAGTCAGGTTATTGGCAGATTCAGATTTTTAAAGAGCATTCTTATAGAACTGCTTTTAATGTTCCTTTTGGGCAATACGAGTGGAATGTCATGCCATTCGGTTTAAAAAACGCCCCATCAGAATTTCAAAAAATCATGAATGACATTTTCAATCCATATATGGATTTCATTATAGTTTATATTGATGATATTCTGGTGTTTTCAAAAACTCTTGAAACACATATAAAACACCTTGATATTTTTAAGAAAATTGTTATACAAAATGGTTTGGTTATTTCTAAACCAAAAATGAGTTTGTTCCAGACAGAAGTACGTTTTCTAGGACACTTAATTTGTCAAGGAAAAGTTACTCCTATTCAGAGGGCCATCGACTTTGCATCAAAGTTTCCTGATGTTATTACTGATAGAACTCAATTGCAGAGATTCTTGGGTAGTTTAAATTACATCTCCCCTTTTTACAAGAATTTTTCACGTGATTTAGCCCCGTTATATGACAGGCTAAAAAAGGATTATAAATCTCCTTGGACATCAAGTCACACCGCTTTGGTAAAGAACATCAAACTAAGAGTTCAGTCTTTACCTTGTTTAACTCTTGCTAACCCTGCTTGGCAAAAAAATTATTGAAACAGATGCTTCAAATATTGAACATGCGCAGGCATATTTGCATGCACAAAGGCAAAAGTTCTGCCTTTGTGCATGCAAATATGCCTGCGCATGTTCACATAACGGACTTTCTTTTGGAATATTTTCCAAGTTAATAACCTGCTCAGGAACAGCAGATGAGCTGGATTCACCTTCATCTGTGATCTTCTTATTAATAAGAGTTCTGTTACCCATTTGTATAACTGGGTAATTTGATCGGTATGACGATCCTTGTATAACTGGGTAATTGGATCGATATGTCGATCCTTGAGAACTACTTTGTCCAGAGGAGGATCTTCCTGAGGATCTTCTTGGGGCTGATCTTCCCCTTCCTCTTCCTCTAACTGTCCGCCAAGGCGGGTCCATCCTGTAAGAGAACCAATTAATCATTCTGAAAAATAATATGTTAATTCTTCTCGGATTGCTTCCGAGTAATCATGAACAGAGAGTTCCTCTCTTATTATATCATCAATGATGATTTCAATAATAAGACTAGAAAGATCTTTTGGCAATTTAATCACCTTTAACATAGAAATTAAAGTTTTTTCAGAAAGAAAAGCTAAATAAAACATTATTGAATATATTCCCTGGATAGGAAGTCACCTTTAAGCTTATTAAGCTCAGAGAAAACATGACCTTTATAATCACTAGTTTGATCCATCTTTTCGGAAAACTCTTGAGATAATTCAATTGGTTTAATTTTTAAACCTGAAAACTTTTTATCAATAAGTTCTTCCAATTCATTCAAAGATTTAAACTTAAAATCCTGAATCTCAGGAGGTCTTTGAATAAAAGTAGGGACTACTGTTGCTTTACTAGTCGAAGCTTAAAATCCTGAATCTCAGAAGGTCTTTGAATAAAAGTAGGGACTACTGTTGCTTTACTAGTCGAAGCTTCTGCTTTACTAGTTGAAGCAACATTGGTCTTAGCTATATCAGCTTTTATATCTTTTATTAAAATAGTCATTTCATCTAATTTTTTATCGAGAGAGGTAATATGTTCTCCCAAAACTTTTACATATATACCCAAATAGTTATTTTGAGAGATGAGCTTATTAATCTCAGAAATACTTATAGAAGCAATTTCTTCCTCAATGAATTTTTGAAAAGCGTTGAAAGTTGTACCCGTATTATTAGGTAAAATAAAAGCGGACTGTGGAGGATAAATGGCTGTTATTACATTTCCATTAGTCTCGCGATAAGCTCTTTCAATAATATTGACATATAGAGGAAGATAAGTGGTTATAAACCAAGGAACAAAATGCATTATTTGATTATGCAATGCACAAGTTTCATAGAACTCTTGAGAAATATTATTCATATCTTCTTTGCTATAAGAATCAAAAAACCAGGTTTTAAACTTATTCCACCTTTTATCAAAAAACTCATTTTGAATATGTTTTCTTGCCAGAGAACCTGGGCTAAAATCTATTTGGTGTGGAATCATTAAGACTTGTTTACGTCAAACTCCATTTCAGAAGGAGTTGGAAAGTCCTTATCAGAACTATCGCCATGAATATCATTTGCCTGCACAATATTGGTTCGAGGGTTAATTTTAACCTTTTCTACCTCTGAGTTATAATTAGATTCTATAGTGTGAAGTGAAGCAGCGCGATTTCGAGCTGGACCATAAAATGTTTCAATTGGCGAAATATGCTGAATATCAGGCACAAATCTGTGACTTAACGATCTATTATAAATAGAACTTACCGGAGGCATAAGCCTATGGTTAGACAGCGATTGTCTGTGAGGAGTATAGCTGCTTTCTGAGAACTGAATACAAACCTTTCCATCTGGGTTTTGCGAAATGTGAGAATACTCTGAATTTGTGATAGTATCTGTTAAGTGACTTGGGGATATAACCGAATCTAGAGTCCAAGTCGTTGGAAAGTCAATTTCTTCCCACTTAATCGGTCTTCTAGTGGTAACTTTGGATTTTGCAAAATTTGTTTCCATCAAAATTGTTTGATCGGAAGTATCATACAATTTACATCTTGGATTCAAAGTTGATAATAATTTGAAATAAATTCTATAAGACAAACTTATAAGTTCAGAACCAGGCACATAATTATAACCATGGGTTTTAACATTTAATGTTAAAGCGTCAAGAATATTAACATCTGATAAAGATAATTGCAAATTAGGTTGCGTATTGAAATAAACTGGACCATACGCCACAGTTGATTCAATCGAACCCATGAGAGACTGTCGAAAATTTAAATTCCTAGCATCTCTGAGAGCTGCCAAGAAAGTCTCTGGTAACCCTTTAAGGGTAAGTGGTTTAAAAGCAATTTGAACCATGCCAATATGCAGATAATTATACTGATGTTTATAAAGATTAATATCTCGTTTGTTTAACAAGCGAATAGTCTGTTCAGATGAATTTAAAGCAAGAGATTGTTCAGTTGTTTTAATCAACTGCTTAGTAGAAAGTTTATCAAACCAACCATAATCATAAATGGTTTTAATAGGGACTTTAGGAATCGTCCATTTGTTTAATAAATCAAGATTTTGAGGTATATCAACCTCTTCAAGTCTAGTACTTTTAGTACTTTGTTCTCCGAGATCCATAAAGAAGTTCCATACCTATATCAATTACTTTCACATCAATCTCATATATACCATGAACAGTGTCTAGGCTCTGATACCAAGTTACAGGATCGGAGACCGGGCGGTAATCCGCCATAGTCTATGATCTAGCAATTCAGCATCCTTATACTGGCGCATAAACGCGGGCATAAGAACTGAAATATTCGAGATTTTTTTACAAGTTTTATTAGACTGTATGGAAGAGACTGACTCTTTTACCTGAGCAAAGGGACTGTCAGGACCTTAGCCCATACTCTTATGATACTTCTTGTCCAACGGTTCTAACCCAGTAGCGGTTCTAACCGGACCAAGAGGCGCCCTTTTCAACACATATCTTGGGCTAAGAAGGTCATGGCTTGCTACAGGCTTGCCAGACAGAGATCATAAGAGTAGTTCTAGATCCGACTGTACCACCATCTCAGAACCAAGTCTAGAAACTTATAAGAAATTCCTTTCTATTTTAATAAAGCTTAGATCCGTTCATGGTGCATATAGGAGAGAAGTTAGGTAAGAGATATAGATATGGAAGATGTTTAGCCGGACATAGTCCTGGCTAGGAGAAGAGTACTATATTAAAATTAAAAATTTAAAAGAAATAAATACCTTGAAGGACGACCAAGAACCGAAGGATGTTTAGCAAAACTGATCCAAAATTTTTATTGAATGTTGGAACAGTGGCCAAATCTTTCTGATTTTTTCTTTACAAAAGATAAGAAAAGAGAGAATATCTAAAAATTTCTGTGTGTCCTCTTACTTAACAAGATGAGGACTTATATAGGAAAGAAAAACCAACATAAAGAATCTTTGTACAGTAGGAGGGGTCCCATGTGGGTCCCTAAACAGTGGATTTACTGTTTTAAACAGTTTATATACTGTTGCGTTGATGGTGACTGTCTCTGTCTCAGTCAATATTATTCATCTTTTCTTTGCCACGTTTCTTTTCCATGGCTTTTAGTGATTGAAGGAGGTCTTCTGCCTCCTGTATTTCTTCTTCAGACAATATGACGTCTTCTCTGTGGCGTTGCGACTCTTCGCCTGAAGTCTCACTTCTCATAGAAGTGTCTGATTTATCGATTTGATCGATACCTTGAAGCAAGCTCTTCTTCATCTTTTCAAGATACTCGTTAATCATTGCTTCTTTATCTCCCTCTTGAGTAGAGATTCTTCGGGCAATATGCCTAATAGAGGGGTTATCAACACTAATTTCCTGTTGAAGAAGTTCTTTATACGAGTTGATGGTGTTGATAATAGTATCAATGAGTTCTTGTCCATTCAACTGTTTGGACCTGGGATCCTTTTTCAATAATTTTTCCCATAAATTATTATAATACACACGATATAAACAGGGAACATCCTCCTATGTGAATCCTATTTCGGGAGCCCATTTATGGATCCACGGAATAGAGAATTCTATAAAGAAATACATTTGATCAATTTTTTCTAACCAACAGATATGATCTTCGTGGTATAATTCTTGGAGGAAGGGGGATACCTTTTTCCATTCTTTATATAATTGGAGGAAATTTTCCGGTAATATCTGGACCGTAGGACCGTGGTATGACCACCAGTCAATGAACCAATTTGGGATTGGTTCTGCAAATACTTTTGCACAGATTTTAACAAACCATGTATGCTTGTTTTTATCATTATTATAAAACAATGTTTTTGAAAAAGCTTGGATATAATCCCAATACGTGAAGTTCATAGGAATACCTTTAACAACAAGCTGTCTTTCCTTCATAGTGGACAGTCCCCAGTCTTCAACAGATATAATCTGTTTGTTTATTATTTTTGAGAAGTTATAAACATTTTCTTCTGGGGTATAACCCGTAGGGCAAAAGTGCTGAATTTCTGCACTACCCGTACTTGTCAAACAAGCTTCATAATAAGACCGAGTTTTATATGACTCTCCCGGGAAATATAATCCCTTGATTAAGTACCGCTGAAATATTTTCCATGGTTCAGACTTTCTCTGTATATCAGAGTTTTCCAGAAAAAATATAATTTCCTTTTTTCGGAGTTGCTCATAAGATATGATATTATCATTATCTTCTTTAGTGATTGAGGCAAAAATCTTTCTAGTCTTATTATTGAAATCATCATTGATGATATAATAAGAGAGGAACTCTCTGTTCATGATTACTCGGAAGCAATTATCTTTCAAATATTGTTATCCTTTTATGTATTCGATTCTTTCAAAATTTAAAAAATATCTTATTAACATTTGTCAAGTAGCCTTTATTCTAAGAAAGGTGATAATTACTAACAGTATTCTCTTAAGCCATGAGCTATGGCCAATTTAATAAATGTATACCTATTAAGTATTAATGTATTATTATATTTTAAGAGTCTTGAAAAATATATAATTAAAATATTTTATTCTCTTTAATAAAATGTGTAAATATAAAAATATAAAAATATTTAGCACATATAAATTAAAATTACTACTAAAAAGATCATATATATATATATATATATCATTGACTAGAGATTTTAATAGGTTTATATATTTGACAGTTAATTTTGTAATTTATTAGTCTTGAAAAGCTTGTCATGTAAATAATGAACAAATAGCGCCATAGAGGTTTTCTTGTCGTACTTCATTAGTTGGTTCAAAAAAATTTATAACGAAATTATTTATAAAAATTGGGGTAATTTTTAATAACTTGTAATTTCCATCATCACTTATTATTGATAGAGAGTTTTTCGCTGACAGGCCTTTTTGAGCGAGATTCTCGTTATCAAATGAAGATGCAGAAGCTAGATTCTAATACTAAAAAGAAAAAAGTCTAGCATAAAAGATAGATTGATTCCTCTGCTAAACTATTATCCTATGTAGGAAGGCTTCAATTAGTCAAGACCAGTGATCTTTGAAATGCAAATTTATTAGACTTAGTTATTTGTATTGCCTATCAAAATTACCAAATTTACTGAGGCACGTTATAGAAGATATATTTGATCAGGAGCCAACGCTATCACTAAGAAGATACTAATATCGTGAAAAAAAAATGTGTTTACCTATTTCATCAGGAGGGTTACATGTGATCAGTTTGAAGCCATGAAATAAATACGCTATTGCAAAAATATGTTAGGAGCTAGCTCAAAAGAACGATAAACTATGAATCAGAATCTATAATTACTCTATAAAAATTAAATTGTCTATAGACATGTATGTTCCAAATCAAGCTAGCTAAATAATCAGAAAAATCTTTAAAACAAGAAACCAAGTCAGACAGTTGCAGATTGATGATCATTCTTAGCATAATTTAATTAGACAATTATATCATCAATCCTTATAAAGTTTTCTCAATAAGGAATGAAGATATCTCATGTGCAAGAATGCAATCAGATTAAAATCTATTTTTACTCTATAGATTTGTCTACATGGATACTTGATTGACAAAATAGGGTATGATATGGATCTTATCTCTGTGTTATGCAAAAGTTTTTCAAAAATCAGTGAATATCTATTTAGGGAGTGCGACTTTCTTAAACTATTTTAGATAAAATATTTAATTAAGTTATAGGAGACAATTATTCAAGATAGCAATTAATATTAGTAATGGCTTAAGTAACTTACCAAAGAAAAATCAAGAAAAACTAAGATGATGAAGCAAATCTACACTAAAACAATTTATATTATTTGGATAGAGTGGAATATCAAAGTGTCTGACAAAGTAAAAAAGAATGTACTACAATAGTTAAATTGTTGGCATGAATATGCAATGACAAAGCCACTGAAGTTAAGAGAAATTACCCGTAGATCTGATTTTCTAATGAGAATATCCTTCTTAGGAGGTTAGTCTCTTACTTAGTAGATCTCTGGCTAGATTTAGATAGTATTATTTTTTTGTTGAAATAATTGTGTTTCGTAATGCTCAGTGGTGATTAATACAAATTTGTTAGTTATTAAAAAAATATATACGAGCCTTATATGTTATACTACATAGCTTTATTGTAAGAGCAAAACGATCATTATTAAAGTACCTATACTATTATTATGGTCAAATTCTTCTTTAGTAAGGTTATGTTATGAAATAAATATCAACACTTAAAATACTTGAAAAACACCTAACTTGTAATTATGAATAACATATATGCTTAAAATTATTTTTTAATTATACATGCACATCGATGACATTTAAATCATAGAGTTAAATTTGTTAATCATCATTTTATTTATCTTATAAGCATTAGAAAACACAAATTCATAAGATAAATAAACAAATGTAACAAAGCATTAGCAATTATCAAAGTACCTATCCTATTATGATTAAATTCTTCTTTTAGTAAGGTTAAGTTGTGAAATAAATATTAAACACTTAAAATACTTGAAAGATACCTAAATTGTAAATATGAATAACCTACATTTGAAATTATTTTTTAATTGTACATGCACGTCGATGACACTTAAATCACACAATTAATTTGTTAATTATCATTTTATTTATCTTATGAGCATTACAAAACACAATTTCATAAGATAAATAAACAAATGTAGCAAAGCGTTAGCAATTATTTTGAATCTTGTTTAATATATATAAAATTTTCAAGAAATCAAATATCTTCTAACAAAAACCAAATGCCCCCTAATGCATCCCTATTGTTAATAATGAAAGAAACGAACGAAAGGAAAATAAAAAAAGCTTAATACACATTTGAAGTTAACATGAATTTTCAATTATACACTTCATGTTAGAGTATGACTTATTGAAAACTTTATATTAATTAAAATTATGTTTATTAAACACTTTTACAATAACTTATCAAACGAATCAGACACTCTTTTTCATAATCAAACAAACCCTAATGCATCTAATGCCTCATTTTACTCATCTTAACATAAATTCAAATTATCTCACACTTCTAAAAGTTACATAATCACGCACTGTAATCTATTAAACACTTCTCTAATAATTGGTTAAAAAAAATTAGACGCGCGATCTCTCTCTTTTTTATAATCAAACTCGCTCTAGTGCATCTGATACCTCATTAAGCCAATGTTAACACAGTTTCAAGTTATCTCACGCTTCTAAAAGCTGTGCGAATCACACACATAGCCATATCAGCAAGAAGTGTTTAACATACACCGGTTTAATAAATATGAGAAAGTAAAAAATTGTGTCAACTTTAATTATCTCCGTATATATTAAGCCAAAAAAAAAAGAAGAGTAGGTTGAGAGTGTTTTTTTATTTTCATTTTTTTTTAATTAGAGTTATAATATGGTCAAATTAGGAAAACAGAAAGAGAATAAAAACAAGAAAGAGGAAGCGGTGTGTGTATATACTTGTCCCAAGAAGAAGAATGAAGAAAGCTTTGGAACCCTAAAAAGGCACTTGACAGTTTGTATCGGCGCGAGACCCTTCAGTTATCAAATACATTCTCTACCCATAGAAGAAGAAGAAGAAAACCCTAGATCAAAAATAATCAATGGATGATAGCTGTGCGGTCTGCGCTGAAACCCTAGAATGGGTTGCCTATGGAGCTTGCGGTCACAAGGATGTTTGTTCTACCTGTGTTGCTCGTCTCCGATTCATCTGCGATGATCGCCGATGTTGTATTTGCAAGACCGAGGCTGACGTCATCTTTGTCACCAAGGTTCCTTGTGTTTTCGATTGATCTTTTAGATCGTTTTTCGTTATCTCAAAGAATTATTATTACCCCATTTGCTTGTGTGCAAGTTTAGATTTTTACCTAAAAAGTTCCGAAATTCACATCTATTGAACTAATGAAATCGCCAATCTTTTTTTTTTTTGGGTTCAAAATAATGTACTTAGTTTCTAGTTTGTCTTTTTATGGACCAGTCTTATGATCTCAAAGAATTACTGGCATTTGGTTGTGCCAGTTTAGATTTTGCCTGGAAGTTACGAAATTCACATCTGTTGAACTGATGTTATATATCTAAGTTTCAAGATTGGCGATGATTAATGAAATCAACAAATTTTTTTTGGTTCAAAATAATGTACTTAGTTTCTTTTGGATTTTAGGAGCTATGATTAAGTTTGGAATCTCAAAAGCCTAATAAGTTTGTCTTTTTATAGACTAGTCTTATGATCTCAAAGAATTGCTGCCATTTGGTTGTGCCAGTTTAGATTTTACGTAGCTGTTCCGAAATTCAAAATCTATTGAACTGATGTTATATATCTAAATTTCAAGATAGGTGATAACTAATGAAATCACCAATCTTTTTTTGGTTCAAAGTAATGTACTTTGTTTCTTCTGGATGTAGGAGCTATCATTAAGTTTGCAATCTCGAAAAACCTATAAGTTGTCTTTTTATAGTTTATATTTCTGGACTATGCTGATCAATCGAGATTTTACCTAATAAATGCATGAGCATTCTGTTGAATTGCTCTTTCAACATGATCCTTGCTTAGCTTCAGAAGAATAAAGTTTTTTTTTCTTTTTAGTTTAAGGAGTGATCTCTTTGCACTTTTTTTTTTGATAATTGATAATCTTCTCGGTCTTTGTTTTTTAGTCTACTGTAGCTTATAACTATGAATGTACACTTCTTGATGTTGATCAGCCGAATTTTATGTAGAAGTACAGTATTTACTCTATTGAATTGCTTTCCATTTTGGTTATAAGACTGAAGATCCATGGTTGCGATTTTCTTTCTTTTTATTAGTTCTCCCATTTTGATCTTCTCGTGCTTTGTTTTTTAGTCTGCACATAAGTATGAATGCACACTTCTTTAGATGTTGATCAGCTAAATTTTACGTAGAAGCAAGAACAGTATTTCACTCTATTGAATTGCTGTTCCTTTTCGGTTATAAGACTGAAGATCCATGGTTGTGATTTTCTTCTTTTTTGTTATTTTCCCCCTTTTGATCTTCTCGTGTGTCTTTTTTTAGTCTGCTTATAACTATGAATGTACACTTCTTTAGATGTCGATCTGCCAAATTTTACGTAGAAGCAAGCACAGTATATCACTCTATTGAATTGCTGTTCCATTTCGGTTACAAGACTGAAGATCCATGGTTGTGATTTTATTTCTTTTTATTATTATTATTTTTTTCCCCTTTTGATCTTCTCGTGCTTTGTTTTCTAGTCTGCTTATAACTATGAACGTACACTTCTTGAGATGTTGATCAGCCAAATTTTACTCTATTGAATTGCTGTTCCATTTCGGTTATAAGACTGAAGATCCATGGTTGTGATTTTCTTCTTCTTTTATTTATTTATTTATTATTTTCCCCCTTTCCTGTGTTGCAGGCTCTAGGAGATTATACAAGGATGATTAGCGACTTTTCAGTATTGCCATCTGAACTAAGAGAAGGTCGAATTGGTTCTTATTGGTATCATGAGGACACCCAGGCTTTCTTTGATGATTTAGACCATTACAAGATGATCAGGGCAATGTGCAGGCTTTCTTGTAGTGTGTGTGATAAGATGGAGGAGATGGCTGGTGATGGCGTGAAGAGAAGAGCAAGGTTCAGAAATATTGAGCAGTTAAAAGGTCATTTATTCCACCAGCACAAGTTGCTCATGTGCAGCTTATGTTTGGAAGGAAGAAAGGTCATTTTCTGCAATATCTGATTCAGCTTTTGTCTGTTGCATTTTTTTTTTGTTGATAAAATAAATATTTTGCTTATGTGAGAGGGAACAATCACGCTTACAAGATGCATACACAGAGTAGATAACACATGCATGGTTGTCTATTTTCTATGAAAGTGCAACTGGTCATCTTATACTAATTGGAGTATCATGCGTTCCCAAAATGTATGAAAAGAAAAAAGGTTTCCCTATTTGCATTGCTATAATATTGATTAAGTTTACCTATCAAAAGAAAACAATGTTGACTAAGTTTATTGTATCATCTAGTAATATTTCATACAATAATTTGCATTTTATAGTAGCTTGATTACTTTGAAGGATTAGAATAACATTCATATTATAGTACATAGTCTATGACTTTTAAGTCAAGAGTTCTTGTTGTACATTTTCTTCCATATTGTCTACATAAATGCCGAAAGATATACTTCAAATACTCTACTTATTGGTCTCTTCCTCTTTGAACTTAAAACTGTAATGGGATTTCTCAACACTGTAATGGTAGTCCATCACGGATGTTTCATAGCTGCATATCTTGGGTTCAAAGCAAATGTAGAAGGGCAGACCTATTGTCCACAGAGTTCGAGATTTGAAATTGCGGACTTTGTGGTTATAGAAAAAAGAGCATATCTTAACACAACCTATTACCTTGCACACTACAACTGATATGCCACCGGCAGTGAAGTAACAGATTGTTGTCTTCTCCTGTACTATTGGGGTTGGAACACCTTGCGGTTGAGACACCAAATTTTGTTGATTTTTTTTCTTTTCATCTGTTCTCTGCTATTAGGATAGATTGTCATGCTGATGTGCATGCAAAAAAAATATTTTAAAAAACCCTTTCTCTGTCTTTTGGGGATTTACATTGAAGAGGGAGAAGGGGAAGTCCCCTCATCCCTCCTTAACAAGTTGTAGTTTGCGGAGCATCCTGTCCTTCTGACTTTCTGATTTTTAAATGCCTCTCTATCTACAAGCGAGAGTTTTAGGCAGTAGAGTAACACTAGCAAACTATTAAGCTCTTTCCTCTCCTCCTGAAGTTTAGGTCTTGTAGAATTTCCCTTCCTTATTTCCTCTATATGCTAGCAAGAAATGCTGAAAATAGTCGTAAGTATTTCACTTGTTGGGACATTTCGGTGTCATTTTCCCCCCCAAAAATAATCAAATTACACATCATCCACTTCCTGGCAGCACTTTCAGTGAACAGATTAATTACCACATAGCCCTAGTAAAGTAGTAAGCTAAGTCCAAGGGTATTCCAAATAAGTTATAGTAAGGGAAACCGATTTTAATGATGTTTCACCTTGCCTACCTGATTGATCTTACACTTCTTTAATATATATTCAGAACCTAGCCGTGAAGCCCCTTAATTAACCCCCTCACCACAGCTTTGTTCATAATCTTGCTATCAAAGATGAGATACCTAAGTTATCAAAGATGAGATACACAAACTCGTCTGCAGAAGTGAATGGTGCATTTAACCCCCAAGGATGCTATTTAAGGATGCTATTTAACATCTAGTCTATCTGCTGTGCTTCACATTTACTTCGAATTGCAAATACATTGTTTGACAACCGAAACTTACAAGTGCTCTCTTTTGATGAAAAAGGATATAGTTTCTCTGCCCTCCCCAAAAAGATGAGGGGGCAAAAAAGAAAAAGAGAAAGCACCATTGTCTCTAACAATGGGAAGGCCCATTTGACCGAGTATCTAATACTAATGGTAGAAGATATTTATTGGTTCCTTTGAGGAACAAACACTGATTAGTTTGTATGATGCGACTGGGTGGAATAACCATCATATAGGTTGAAGAGTTAGTGGAGTTGGATGGTGCATGTAACTCTCTCCCTCTCTCTCTCTCTCTCACACACACACACGGTATCCTGTGAGTTGGAGACCTTTTGGGAGCTTAGAACTAGGTCTCTCTATACTGAAATTGGTGGCTGAAGCATCTGTTTTCAATCATTTTTTTTCTTAAATTAGGATTCGGGGAAGAACATCTTAGCTCTTGCTATTTTGGTGGTTTAGATTTGATTTGATTGCATACTGAAACTGTTTTGCCTAATGAAGTTTTTGTATTTCTAGTAATGGTAAGATCAATGCATGTCAATCTTGTTATCAACATATTGATCTGATTGGTGACTTATTTGTCAATCAGATATTTATCTGTGAGCAGAAACTGTACACAAGGGCGCAGCTGAATCAACATATACACACAGGTGACTCTGAAGTTGATGGTACTGAAAGTGAAAGAGGTGGATTTATGGGTCATCCTCTTTGTGAATTCTGTAGGACCCCATTTTATGGGGATAATGAGCTGTATTCTCATATGTCGACTGAACATTATACTTGTCATATGTGCCAGAGGTATGGTTTTATGTGTACAATAACATGTTATAAGTTGGTTATTATCGATCAGCTAAAGCTCATGGCGATTTTATCCATTGATTTCATGCAGGCAGCACCCTGGGCAATACGAATACTACAAGAATTATGATGACCTAGAGGTGGTCTTACTATGCTATATCATCTGAAGCTTTCCGACTTCCTTGAGTGGTTCTTTTGATGCTAATTAAAGATGGTGTTTCTTTTCCATTTCAGATCCACTTCCGCAGAGATCATTTCTTATGTGAAGACGAGAGCTGTCTTGCAAAAAAGTTTGTTGTTTTCCAATCTGAATCTGAGTTGAAGGTTAGGATTTGTTGGCCTGGTGCAGATTATGAATAGGTTTCATAGTTTTCCTGTATTAGATTTCTTTTGATGACATTATTTTCCTGTTCAAATTTTCAGAGACACAATACACTCGAGCATGGAGGTCGTATGTCGCGTTCCCAACGCAGTGCTGCCTTGCAGGCAAGTTTCAACTCTGTCGTTGAATAAGGAAGTAAACAATCTTCTCCTAAAGCCCCAGGGGAGGATGTGCCTCATTCATTTGCAGTTTTCCATTGTGTTTATCCTGACTTTTCGTTCCTAGCGCTGTATTTGAGTCATGATAGTTACAAATGATTTTTGTTTTCTTTTTATACAGATACCAACGAGTTTTCGATATCGCCGTAGTAATGAACAGGATAATCGTCGTGGAAGGGGACGATCATTTAGGCGTGATAACGCTGAGAGTGAACTCTCCATGGCCATTCAAGCCAGTTTAGAGACTGCTAATGCAGATGGAAGACTGCATGATACGTCAAGCAATAGGAGGGTAGTTTCTGATCAAAGGGTAACAGATGATGATGATCTCCTCATTCAACCCTTTGAATCTTTGACTACTGATTCTGAGCCAGCTTCAAGATATCTTCAAGCTGTGTCTCAAATTTCCAGAAATTCTCAGCTCGAAGAGTCTTCATTTCCTCCCCTTGCTGTGCCTCCTGCTAATAGTCAACCAAGACCTCAGTCTGATGCTGTACCCAAGAACACTATGGCATCACATCTACGCCGAAAGCAAAACAAAAATACAAAGCTTCCTAGTTCATCTCCTGCATGGCCAGCTACAACTGGTCACTCACCACCAGTAATTGGTCATCAGCGTGCCTGGCCTGTGGTAAGTAGTGCTTCTGGATCATCATCTAATTCCAGGCATAGCAAGGCAGCAGCTGACAAACCTTCTGCACCAGTAATTAACCGTCAACACGCTTGGCCTGCTGTTAATAGTGCGTTTGGATCAGCATCAGGCTCTAGTCAGATTAAGCCGTCAACAGCAGCAGATGGACCTCCATCATCTAGTTATTTGAACTCTGTTGCTGCTCGATCTTCATTAGCGCATGAATCATCTTCTAGCTCTGTTGGTTCATCAAGGAGTTGGGCTCACAGCAATCGAATTAGCCATTCCTCGTCGGCCCCAAACCTTGTTCAGAGTGGGTCGTTTGACTCTTCTACCCCTGATTTTCCTCCAGTTTCTGCTTTGCAGACTCGCAAACTTCCTGTAAGTGGCCAGCAAGCAGCCACAAATGTGGAAGATGTTCAAACTGCAAATAAATCCTTGTTAGAAAGGATGCATATTGCTCTAGAATTTGATCAAGACAAATTCACTGCATTTAAGGACATCTCTGCAGAATATCGTCAAGGTGTAATGGATGCTGAGACATATCTGGCATATGCCGCACAGTTTGGCTTGTCACATCTTGTTCTTGAGTTGGCTAGACTATGCCCTGATGCTGAGAGGCAAAAAGCATTAATTGACACCTACAATGCTAATTTAGGAGGCACTGTCCCTATACAGAATCGTCAAAGTGGTGGCAATCGCTTGAAAGATGGTAAAAGTTCTAAGAATGGTAAAGGCAAGTCAATAGATGCTGGAAATGTCACTTCAAAGGATAGCATGGCAAATAACATCCTAAGTACTGTGAGGAAATTGCAGTCTAGCCATAAGATTCCCGAAGATGATGTGGAAGTGTTGTCAAGAGAGGGTTATCGGTCTGCTAAAGGTAAATCAAAATTGACTCTGAATGAATCCGAGGAAGAATTGAACTCCCGAGGCAAGCCTTTAAAGCTGGATGCCCGCCAGAATGACTTGTCTGCTAAAGATGAATCAAATCACAGGTTGGGGAATAATGATGGGAAAGGCAAGCAGCGGAAAAAAACCTCAAAGTTTCTCAGAGCTCGCTTAGGTGACGGATCTGTTGAAACGCTTTTAAATCTCAGTAGTTCAAACCCTGATCTGGATCCAGACCCAGATCGAAAAGAGACATCAGATGAGCAAAGTAACCCTGAAAGTTTGCCTGTGCGTGGTGTTTGGCGAAATGGAGGAGGTCAAAAGCTTGTAGCTATGACTTCAAAAGGTCCAAAAAAGTGATGCAGTAGGAGGTAGAGGACAACAGGACAATGTTTTGGCTTGTAGAGGGAGTTTTGAATGGACATAATTCTTTTGGCATCGGTTTTTGTAGCAACTTCAACGTGAATTGGCTTATCCATGCTTTGGCAAAGGTTCCAACCCATGGAAATCTCAAAAAGTATTTATGGTTTTCAGATACAGCAGTTCTGCAATTATAGGCTATGTTGTTTTTATTTCTTTCTGTTACTTGTAGTTCCTTTCAATTCTGCCTCAACTATATGCTAGTAGCAGAGGTAGACAACTTCTGTGAAAGATTGTTTTTTTAAAATGTATATTATTATACCAAGTACATGGATTAAGTTGTTTAGCTGATCAGGTTTCTATGCCATTTTACCTTTTGCAAGTTTTTTACACTCTTTGCTCCTCGAATGAATTTAAATGGACAACATTTTCAGTGAGATTCATATAGTTGACGTAACTTGTTTAGGAAATAGGAAATTAGTATAGTTATATTTTGTCCCTTGAGGTTATTGTCCTGCTCAGTGTCCATCTTTGCTTAATCAGGGCGTAGCAAGTATATTAGTAGCTTTGATGATACTCCCTCGGTTCACTTTTATTTGTCTATTATATTAAAAATAAATTTTCTTTTTACTTATCCATTTTAGTATATCAAGAGAAAAGTTGTCTTTTGTCCTACCTTTTAATGCTTTTTGACGGGTTTAGGTTTGGGTGGTGTCTATTGGAGTTTGTTTGGTTGGGGAAAAAGTTATCTCTAGATTAGTTATTCACTAATTCCATGATTGTTATTCCATCCTCAACGTGAGATAAAAATAATACGATTATCTCGAGATAAATTATTCCGCGATTTTATCCCAATCGAGCATGGGATAAACTCATCCTATAATTAATCCTGAGATTAGTTATCTGTTATCCCTTGTACCAAAAGCCCTTAGTTTCTTGCTTTTGATATCTATCAATCATATGTTATTTATTGTGTTTCGATTATTATATTATTTGGTTGTTATTGTTTCTTTTTTGAATGTTTTGCACCACTTTAGTTGCTATGTTTTTTTTACTGTCGCTTTTCCTTTTCATATCAGCTTCGATTTGTTGCACTTGAGCCGAGGGTCCTTCAGAAACAACCTCTCTACCTCTACGGGTAGAAGTAAAGTTTGCGTTCTTCTGCATACCTCTTCAGTCTCCATTTGTGAGATTTCAATGAATATGTTATTCTATTTTTTACATTAATTACTCATTTTAACTATTTTTAAGTCAATTAAGAGTGTTTGGTATGGAGGAAATATTTTCTGGAAATGTTTTTCAATTTTCTTATGTTTGGTTAGTCAAAAAATTTGGAACACTCATCCACTTCACCCTCCTACTTCCACCCCTACCTCCACCCCCACCTCTACCTCACACAATTTTTAAAAAAATATTTTTTCTATTCCACCTCACCCCGCCACCCACCCCACCCCACCCGCGCTACCCATTCAATTTTTTCAATTTTTTTTAATTCTTTCTTTAAAAAAAATTAACTTTTTTCTATAAAGTAATCTTTTTTGTACCCCATCTCACCCATCCACCCATCCCACTTTAACTCTCCCTCCTCCCCCCCCCCCCATCACCCACCTAAATCCAATTTTTTTTTGAAAAAAATACGTTTTTATTAAAAGAAATTACGTTTTTTTTTTAAAAGTAATATTTCTTGTACTCCAACCCTCCATCCACACCCCACCCAAAACTTAATTTTTAATTATTTTTTTAAAAGTAATATTTCTTGTACTCCAACCCTCCCCCCACACCCCACCCAAAGCTTAATTTTTAATTTTTTTTTTTTAAAAGTAATATTTTTTGTACCTCAACCCTCTCCTCACCCCACTCAAGCCCCCTTCCACCCTACCACTTTCACCCAATTCAAAATCTAATTTTTATTTTTTAAAATGTAATATTTTTGATAATCTCCCCCCCCCCCCCCCCCCCCCCCCTCCATTTCACCCCACCCAAAATCTAATTTTTACTTTTTTTTTAAAAAAGTATATTTTTGGTTACCCCCCTACCCCCCACCACATCAACCACCAGCCTACCTCCTAGAAAATATTTTCTACTCTCTAATCAAAATAAAAAAAATATTTTTAAAAAATATATTCTCACTCATCAATCAAACAATAGAAAATATTTTTCGAAAAATATTTTCCACTCACCAACCAAACATGAGAAAATAAGTAAGAAACCAACTTATTTTCCTTCATACCAAACACACCCTAAGACTATGCACTAATTAATATGAGTACCATAGTAAAATATGCACTTCATTTATTACTCCCCTTATCCCAATTTACACGACACACTTTTCGTTTTTAGTTAGCCCTACAAAGAATATTATCTTTCTATAATTAAAAACAATTTAAGTTTAAAATTTCCCTTTTATCTTTAGTAAAATGATTTATAGCTACACAAATGATCAATACTTATTTTCAATCACAAATTTTAAGTCTTCCTTTTTTTTTTTTTGTGTGTCAAGTTAAAATAGTGCCATGTAAAATGGGACGGGTAAATATTTTTAAAAAGTGTGCAACGTTTTTTGTGAACAAGTAAAAATAAACGGAGAGAATAAAATTAATCGTCCGCGTATGTAAATGTTTTAGAAGTATTAATGGGTGAAGCACTAAATCTTGAACCAATAATTAATAGTCAAAGCACAGCAAATATGGATGGGAAGACACAGCTCATGCATATTCACAAGACACAACTCATGACATCTATTATGGAGAAAATAACAAGATTGTTTTCCCACCACTGTACATTAGTGTTTGAGTTTAACCTAATTAATCTAATATTATACCCCCTAATCAACAGCTAATGCGAAGCTGGTAGAACTCCTTGACATTTTTTTTTGAATTAAATTTTGTGTTCAATCAAACACCATCATAAAAATAAAATAAAGGGAGTAAATAATATTATTAAAGAGAGGCGTCGGATCTCATTAATATCCATATAATTTGCAATAAATATATATATAAAAAAATTAGTCTAACTTTAAAATAGTTTCTGGCATTAGAAGATGGGAGAAAGTTTTCAACTAATTGGAGTGCTACTAAAAATTTCACTATTTTTCTATTGACATTTTCCACTAAAAAATATTCAGTGACTATTTTCACAAATATATTGATTAAATTAGTGGAAAAAGAAAAAATAATAATATTTTTCATATGAAAAAATTAGAAAGTTCCCCATTATTTCAGTGAGAATATGTTTCTCATCGTGCATTTTTCCAATGAGCTGGTTTGATGAGAAATGGGTGAAAAAGTCATATTCTATAACACAAATTTTTCTCTAATTCGCGACAGAAAAAACATTTGTTTCTAGTAATAATAGTAATACAGTTAGTGTACTTTCTATCTTCATTACAAAATTAATTAAGTCCACGTAGGGTAGAGAAAAGTGACTTAACAAAATGAAATGTTCGATTATTTCTATATTAATGTCGTTAGCTGTTCTTTGTTAATTTATTTTTGAAAAGTACAAAAAAAAAAATTCTACATATATCTTAACTATGTTGTTTCCCTACTAAAAGAAGAAATTAAAAAGGGACAAAAATAATTATGTTTAGTTATTATCAGCCGAAAAGGAATAAAAACTATCATCAGCATAACCAACAAGGTAATACCAATATGTAATATCGCCCATAATCACATTTATTTGGTTCGATGACTATATTATCCAAGATTATAATTTTGAAATTATAAATTTTTGGCTAATTTGTTCATTTTTTAAATAATAAGTACTAAATTGGATAGGATAAAGTCGATAATTCAAGATTAAGATTGAAAATAAATTTATATTTTATTTGTTGGTAGATATTTTTTCAAACATAATCATGAAATATTCTGTCTTATCCGATGAACCAAATGAACCCCCTTATTCTCTAAGTAATTCCAAGTAAATAATATTTAAATGGCTTCCATACTTGAATCATATATGTCGACTACTTAAACTTGATTTTACTTTCACACTAACCCTAGCTCACCCTGTATAAAAATGTTATATTTCTTTAAAGAGATATCTTAAAATTCTATAAACTCTTAGAATGTTTATAAAGAGATCAAGACATTGAATACTACTTTTATCAAAGTTGCCATCCGAAATTATGTTCGAGAAATACGCTACTAAAAAGTCCTTGAACCACAGAAAAAATTTTGAGAGAAAAATCAAGGAGAGAACATTATTATACTCACAAATATTCATTAACAAAATTTATGTTTTGTCATATTTTATTTGTGATTTTAAAATTTACGTTACTATCATTTTAAAATTTGTTGCAAACAGGCTAATATGATAATAATTACCTGTATGATAATCTCTCAAGAAGTTTTAACTTGTTTTCTTTATAAGCATCTAGATATTATATTCAATTAAACATAGGTGCCTAATTGTTATTAATGATTAAACTTCTAAAATTAGGTCGAATATCAGTACAAGACTATTCATTTAAGAAATTGATTAATTAGATCATATTGCAATTAAATTCGGAGTATTCAAAGATATTAGGCCTATCTTGATTAATTGACACCTGCACATGACCTCTCTCCAAGTTGACAAACTGAAATTAAATTAATTAAGTAATTAATTTTCTATCTCTAAATTATTATTTTTCCATTCATATTTCCTTTTTTTTTTGTTTTCATCTGATGTTCGATACTCACATTCATATTTCCTTCGGTATTAGCCCACTGTACATGATATCTCCATCGTCTACTAAGGGTTTAAGTTTTGAACATAAAATCATCTTTATTAAGAAGCGTGTTACTTCAATATGAAATATTACGATACGAATCCAAATTTTAATCGAATTCAATGCAAATACCTAAAATTGGGTGGAAACAAAAAGTGTCTCCAGCTTTTCTAAGCTCCATAAAACCAAACGTTGATTTTATGTGTCTCCACATGTTTGTGGAATAAAATTTAAACTCCAATGTTAGCTTCATGTACACCACTTCTATTTTTGCATTTTAAAGAATATTAAAGTTTAATATTTTCTCATTATTTTTATTTGATATATGCAAGAGCACATATATTGGAAGAAATATTTTTATGCACTCCAAATATATATTAGTTTCATATACTCCTTTTTTTTTTTTTTTTCATTTTTGCATTTGAAGAATGATATTCATTATTTTTAATTTGTTTGATGTTATATCTTCACAATTTAGGTATATTTCCATAATTGAGTTTTTCTTATACCTCTTTAATCATTTTAACTTGTTTAAATTTTTAAAATTTAGGGATAAAAATAATTAATATGATATTTTATCCTTTTTCTCATTTCATACGGGATTTTACAATTTTAATTCCCTAAAGTTTCCTATTTAATTGATCATTAACATAATTTAATTGTTTTACTTTTCACTAATCATAAAATATATTTCTCCATCATAGATTTATTTCCTATTAAGATCATATCAAGAAATTATTTACTTAATTAAACAATCAAACAGGAGAAAATCTAACCTGATTTGTTTTAAAGGAGAGAAAATTTGATGTTTTTGATGCAGATAATAAAGAATATTAATTATTGATGAATATGAAATATATTATTATTATTATTATTATTATTATTATTATTATTATTATTATTATTATTATTATTATTATTATTATTATTATTATTATTATTATTATTAGTATTATTATCTGATTTTACTGAATGACTAAATTTAATGTTGGTGTCACGACCCAGACCGCCGTGAGTGGCACTCACCCAACCCTCCCGGGTGAGCGAATCATCACTTCCCCGAACTTAACCGTTCTAACAGCTCAAAACCAAAGTGCAAAAATTAAACTAGCAAAACAATAATAACAAAACCACTTCATTAATATAAACCTGCGGAAATTATCCCCCAGAATCTGAAAGTCGCAACACCAAACAATCTACCAATGTTTAGAATACAGGGATGCAACCCCAAAACAAGGAAATAGTTTAAGCCCGAAACAAGTGGGATACAACTCTAATGATATATTCAAGGCAGCTCGATCGAAGCAGCTCACCCTTGAAGTCTGGAAACGACGGTACTACAGATGATGTCGCGTCTCAACCGCTGGAAGATTGCCTGTACTAACAAAAGAAAAGCAAGTGCAGTATCAGTACATCACCACTGTGTACTGGTAGGATCATCAGCCAGTTTCAAATAAAAACAGTGTATAATCAGTATAATAAATCAAGTATAAGTACGGAAGACATGCAACAAGTCAACATGCACTCCTAGACTACAAGTCTCTACCTAGCTTGTTCCCGCATGAAATCCACCCTTTCTAACTGTAAGCAACAATCATATAACCAATAAACCATCCCTTTTCGTCTAACCCGGACTCACCCTAGGATCCCCTCTAAACAACACCTAATTGTTAAACAGACAACCCGGCCTAATCCAAGGCCAACTCAATAGATACAATAGGATTTCCGGTCACTCAAGACCACCAACAAATATCATATTTCAATAAAACAGCCCGGTCCACTCACAGAATCAATAACAGTCAATGCAATACAACAATATCAATGCAATGATGCAGTAAAATAAACCCGTACCAGGCCTGGTACCCGAGCCAACCATTAGTATCCCGTACCAGGTGTGGTACCCGAGCCAACCATTTGTTATACCCGTACCAGGCGTGGTATCCGAACCAACCGTTAATATTCTCGTATTAGGCGTGGTATCCGAGCCAACCGTTAGTATTCCTGTACCAGGCGTGGTACCCGAGCCAACCGAATGTCAATTAATCCACAGTCAAATAATGAACAAACAACTTGTAAAACCAACAAGCAACACACCGTTCAATCCACAGACTGTAAAATAGGACCCTTAGACATTCTAAACAATTCCTCTAAGTAATGTAATTCATACAAACACTTAGATAAGAGTACAAAAACATACAACATTCACAGGAATCGTAAGCCATCACCTACCTCAAAATGATCCAAGCTCTACTCAACCCGAGCTTTTCCATGTTCCAGATTTCTTTCTCGTTCTTGGTCTAACATAACATACAAGTACTTGAATTAACAAACAAGGCCTGCGTATTTCCCGGATTACACCAAATCCCAAATCCCAGACCAACCATGATCATTCTATCCTTTTTTCTGAGTTTTCCGCCATTAATTCCCCCAGTTCTATCATTTTCATGGATAAAAATAGAGAATTTAACAACATGCGATCAATAAACTTTGTTTTTAACAATACCCAAGAACTTTCATGCCTAGAATCCCCCTTCTTCCCCGGATTCTACCATCCCTAGGTTATTCCAACCTTTCCCCAAGTTCCCTCCTAGCAATTCTACCATGTAGAAAAAGTAGTACGAAGTTTGGGGAGTAGAAACCTTACCTTAGGGAAGAAAAACAATGAAAAATGGAGGAAAATCGCCTGGAATTGCCTTGCCCTTCTCCCAAAACAAAACTGTGAAAACTGAACGTTTTGGGAAATGTTTCTGCATTAATTCTCGTTTGAGCCCGCTATAGCGAAAGCATTCCGCTATAGCAGTTTTGACCGGCGCTGACCGCCTTGACTTCCGCTATAACAGTCTTTTCCACCGCTATAGCGGAGGTCGCTACGGCTGAGCCGTTGCGCTCGTCACAGACAGAATGTCCGAAAATCTCTAAAATTTGCCCATTTTACAACACACTTGCTTCTCCTGATGATCCAAAAAAAAACCTTCACGTCAATCGCGATTCTGGGAGTTCTACTTACCCGAATTCAATTTCGAAAATTCACCCGGACTCCTTTATGTCTTGGCTACGTAAAAAACTAGCTCAAAACAAGACACCTAACTCAATTCTTACCCGAATTTCTCTAGACTCCACCTCGCTCCAAAATCGACCGAGGCTAGCCTAGCCCAAAATTTCAAACTCCCAAACCCGGAGTTTTCTAACTCTAAAACTTGGTACGATTGGACTACCCGTAATGACGGGCCCGATCCTTACAGTTGGTTCATTAGAACCATATAAAGCAACACCCGAAACTCCTAATAAGAGAAAAAAAAGAACCATATCAGTCCCGACGAATTCAATACATATATCAATTTATCTCTCTACTTTTCATGAACTACTACTAATTTGTTAAGTATTTAGACTCCAAAATTTTAAAACTAGGTCAATTATCATAATAGATATTTGTACTAAAATACCAAATTTATTGGTCAAAGCTAATTTAGTTCATTTGCACTAAAATACCAAAGAAGTATTCAAGTTTCATGTCATGCTTTTACACGTATGTAGGCCTGATCTCTTGAGTAAGCTCATTCTAGTTTGACAAACTCAAAAATAAAAACTAAAAAAAATCCTTCGTACTATATTATTTGTTCATATTATTAAAAATTATTTGTTCTAAATTGCTTCGTATAAAGGAAAAATGAACAAACAAAATAAAATGAAGGGAGTAGTATAAAGTAATATGCATTGACAATGATTTTTTTTTCTCTACCCGATCAATATAATTTAACTTGATATAGCAAATGGTTAATTATTCTACTTTTTCAGATTAGCTATGAAAAATAACCTATTATTATATGTCAATTTATAGTCTATTTAATTAGATCAAACTTTTAAAATTTGTGTTTTCTAAAGTTGTTATTTATCATAAATACTTTTTCAAAAAAGTAAGTTTAAAGAGTACCCATTCGTATTTAACAAATTATTTTGAAAAATACTTGTACATTATTAGAGCATTAATAAGTTGCATTTGGCCAAGATTTAAAAGTACTACTCTTTCTTTCCTAAAATGACCAAAAACACCTCAATTCTTTAAAAAATATATCAATTTTATCTTTATTTGTCAAGTATATTAAAAATAAATATCCAACTATTTCTCTAGTTTGAAAAATCAATGAATAATTTATTATTTTATCTCAATTTTGTCCTTGCTATTAAATACTATTCATTACCTGATGTATTTCCTAAAACACTAAGTTTATTATATTTATATTGTAAAATTACATCCGTTATTTATTATTTCTTAAAGTTTGTGCCAAGTTAATAGTGAACAAGTAAAGATGAACAGATCACAAAAAAGAATATAATATCAATATACGAATCTCAAACGCACACACAAAAAAAGGATTTTTTTTTTTTGAAAAAAACCAACATGACACCTATAAATATCCATCTTTTTTCATTTAATAAGCACCCCATCAAAATGTTCTCTCCCATGGCTTCTTCTCCCTCTAATTTTTCCAAAATTTTACTATCAATTATATTCTTTTTCTTCTTCTTCACCTCTTATTCTTTTTCTTCTTCTTCAAATTATACTTTATCAAACATAGTTGTAAATTCAACATCTGAATTTATTAACCATACTGCTATATCCGAATTCCGAATACTGAACCGAAGAATTCTATCCAAATGCCCCGACCCGAACCCGTATATAAGTATAAGTACATCCTCAAATTCAAGCCTTTCTGATGAAGCTTTTGTTACTGTTCATATTTCTGGAATTTTGGTTCCTTCTAAAGGAGACTGGGTTGGCATGATTTCACCTTCATATTCTGAGTAAGTTCTATTAACCTTTTTTTCAAAAAAATTATATGCACTGACAGTTTAAATATTTTTTAATAATATAATATAATGGTGGAAGACGCATTCATGATTTAAGATTTTATTGATTTTACTATTTGTTTCAATATTTTTGTGAACTTTTATATAAAAATTTATGCTCTGCACTGAAAGCACGAGGTTAAGAATAACTCGATATCGGTATTGCTACATCCACCTATTGGTGATGGCATAGTTATTATCATTTTTAATTAGCATGTTATTAATTACTACTAAGTAAGATAAGTATTTATACATATTTTTATACCATTCTTGCATAGAATCTAAACTAAAAAACGGAAAGGAGACGATGATGTTTTCACAAAAAAAAAAAAAAATTTGGCGAACGGTACACTGAACACCAAGCCAATCGTGAAAAAAAATAATTTATATTCAAATTTCAATAGCATGTCTTTTTTTTTCTTTTCTTTTCATCTTTCTGTAGTATGAATGTAGATTTTGTTATTGAAACATTTTCCTTTATTTATCCTCTATTTATCATGGTTTTTCCAAAAATATCTTTAAAGTACAACGGAATTTGAATATTTGAGGTTCATAACTTCTTCTTTTCCCTTTATTGGTGGGTCATTATTAAAACTTTATCTGCAAATTAGAAATATAAAAATATGAAAATACATTGTGGAGAAAGGCACGACTTTTTCTTAAAGTATACTCAACCAAGTTGTCCACTTTTGAGGAAGAGAAAGTATACTAATTATTTCCAAATATATTATTATTATTATTATTATTAATAAAAAGAAAATAAGAACATAGGGAGCCTGTGAACAATGGAAGAAGTGATACAATAATATTACTATTTACTATTATTATTTATTCATTTAAATATAGTTTTATATTTATTGACTTTGGGTTGATGTTATAAATTCCACATGTTTCAGCACATCAAGTTGCCCCTTTAGTGCCATACAATATCAACAGACTGGTGACTTCTCTGAACTTCCACTCCTTTGCCATTATCCGGTCAAGGTTAGTTTCCTCTCATCTCGACGATAAGTCGTATCTACAGTTGTTTATAGCAAGGATTTTTTTTTTGACTTTTAGGAAATGAATTTTTCAAAAATGGAATGACTTCGCAATTAATATCACATGAAAGTCGTCACCTTCGAAAATTCTAATTATAATATAAAATTTCTTGTACTTCAATTAACGATTATTTTAATAAGATAAACACCTGTTAAGCTAATAAAAAAAGTGTATACTTATAACAGAAAACTAAAAGTCATGGGGTGCGCGCAAGTGTGTGTGCACAAGTAACTTGGTATACGTCAGATATATTCCGTAGACAATTAAGAAATAAAACTATTTTTCAACTTTCAAGTTGTACCTTTATTTGAATAATAAGTACTAAGAAATAATTATGGAAAATATTTTAAGAGACTAGAATATTATTGTGATGAAAAAGAATGTGACGTAAGAACATTAATTGTGGAATTCTGATAATGATGTGGGAATATGCGTACCACTTAGGATGTGTGGAAAAAATATTTTTTAATTTTTTCACGTTCGATTGATTAAAAATTTTAAAAATAGTTTTTCTAGGAAAACAAGATCCTTAAAAATGAGAAAAATGACTTTCCTGTGGAATATCTCATCCTCGCCCTCCAACACACCTCATCTTCACCCCATCTCCGTAGTTCCATCTCCACCACCTCACAACCTTACTGCACAACCCTACTCTCTACCCTCACCTCCCATAGTATATGTCTAGATTATGAGTTTAACTTATATTCACTGTCGTGAAAATTTTATTTTACACAAGCAGTAATTTTAATGGGTAATAGCTAATTACCACATTATTTTCTTAAAATTATTTCCTTAATTACTTACTAATTTTCTCTCTCCACTCCTTAATCTCAGGACTTGCTATTCCCGTTTTCTCTCCCTAAGCTTTTCATTTAAAAAAAAGAAGATAATTATTGTACCTATTTTTGTGTCAAAAAATTCTACTAACAGTTATTCTACAAAGAATTAAAATCATATTCAACAAATTAAAAGATGTTATCTCTACTTTTTTTCCATCCTAATTTATTTGATGATGTTTGAATTTTGAGAGTCAAACGAGTTAACTCTCTATTATAATCTTTTATATGTCTGTTTAATATTTTAAATTATAAACTATCATAACTTATACAATAATACTTTTTTCCTAATTTACAAACATATAAATTTTATTTCGAAAAACTTAAAAATTCAATGTTCAATTGTGTGGTCAAAATTTAAAAGCTTGAATGTCAAAAAAGTGAAAAGTATCATATAAATTGAGACATAGAATATACTAATTATAGAATAGTGATAATGATTGCTTAGGTTTATTTTGCTGATTGCTTTGAAGGTTGATGCTGCTAATTGATTCAAATTCGATGGTGTTGAACACCAATAATTGATGATTAATATTGAATACAAGACATGATTGATCATTCCGAATTTTACTAACAAAGTCATAATGCTAAAAAGAAAATGATAGAGTAAAAGTAGAGTTCAAGTTGCTTTCTACAACTATTTTCATTATTTATAATTTGATTATTAAAAAATTAAAATAATTAAAACTTACCTATTATAGGCTTTAAAGTATTTGCTTGTGTAGTTAAAATTCTAGATTATACACAAATATTTTTAAAATAATTTTTTAAATTAGGTACCAAAAACAAAAAATAAGTAAAAACCTATTTATTTTTCTAGAAAACATTTTCTTTCGTAAGAATACACCCTTAATTAGGGAGTATCTAATAGTTGTGGGAGCTAGTGGTCACATCCATTTTCAGGGAGCTAATGGTCACATCCATTTTCTCCTAACGAAGCTTACCATATTGAAATGAGTTTAATATAAATATTTTTTTACACTATTAAATCATTCAAAAAACTATCTACGGGTCAATTATTTTAAAATACAACCTTTGAAATCATGAAAATAAGATCGATATATTACCTACTATAAATAAATAATATAAATAATTTAATGATATAAAAATGATTTATATTGATAATATATAGAGTATTAGTTAAACTCAATTGAAATGAGTCATGCAAATGGCGCTTCCTTAACTAACTTTGTATACTTATAATTTGACTTCACGTCATTCCCATCAATGTTGAAGCTGCTTAATTCTAACTCTTTCTTTTCTCAATTTATAATTTGACAACCTTTTTCATGCATGGTTGATTTGGTTGCCGACGTACGATATTTATTAGTATCAGAGGTGGCAAAATTAGCTTATGAAATTATAATTCGTTTAAGTTTGGCTGATTATATTGACCTCACCTATTTATTAGTACATCCTATTTCAGCCCAACTTATTTTAGCCCATTAAAATTTGAGCGACATTTAGTCCGAACTGATCTATGAGAGATCTTGTCAAAATATTTTTGAAAATATATTTTTTATTATTTGATATGTTTTATATAGAGCCTGTTTGGATAAGCTTATTTTAAGGTGCTTTTAAGCATAGACTATTAAAAGTTGAAAATTTCAACTTCTCACTTTTTTGTGTGGTTATTTTGGCTTAATCAAGTGTTCAAAAACACTTTTTTTACTTTGCCCAAACACCATAAAAAAGCTTAAAAACTATTTTGACTTAAAAGCACTTAAATAAACCCAATCCAAACGGGTTCATAATCATAATAAAGAAAATAATGATTTATTAGGTACTAAAAAATTAAATAATTCAACTAAAACTTTGTAAGGATTGAGTGAGTTGAGTTTTGACCCGCATGTTACTCTGTTTCGATCCAAGTAACTTTTGAATGGATCAATAATTCGCCCATTTATTAACTCAGCTCATCTTGACCGCCCAAATTTAATCCAATCCACGCATCCTTCCCAAATGAGTAATAGCTTGTGCACAGTGAATATTCTGGATTTTGTGATTTATGCAAATATGTCATAGATATTACTCCCTTCGTTTTATTTAACAGGCTTAATAATACATATTTTACTCCGACTTTACAATTAAATCCCTCTTACTACGAGAATTAATACCGATACATGAGGCGAATCAAGATTTCCTTCTAGAATGTTTCATGTACGTGCGCGACTTATTTCACTGACTCCTAGCTACCGCGATGTGCTGGCCGTAATCAATCCGCCACGTCCCATTGCCATCCCTACCCTTAGTACACAAAGAGAAAAAGAAGGCGGAATTGTGATAAAGATGTGGGAATATGCCTATAACTTATAAGTTGTAGTATTAAATAATAGTGGGAAGTGGTCACGCCCATATTGAAATTAAGTCATGTAATACTGCTTCCTTAACCAACTTATTCACATCAGTACTAGCTTCGATAAATAAATAAAACAAATAAGTCACATCACTACACACTAGGTAGACCCCACCTTTTATTTTCATGAATGGTTGAAACTTGAAAGCTTTCTAACTGTTTTGCTTTCAGCATTTAACACTTTGTGCCGATTTTTTATTTGGCACCGTCTTGCTAGATTATCATGTTCAAATTGGCAATTTTTTCATGATTGATTTGGTAGACCTACGATCATTTGTGTAGAATGAATGTTTTAGATTTGTGTTTCATGCAACATTACGTTATCAATGACATCATCCGTTTTGAGAATATCTCATAGATACTACTTCCATCGTTTCATTTTATATTTTATATGATAATGTTTGACTGGAAGCAGAACTATTTTTAAAAAGAATCTTTTGACACTTAGCAAAACTAGTCTAAGTATTCATTATCTTAGACACAGTTATCTAGTACTATATAATAAGTACACGATAGAAAAAAAAAAGGCCCAAAATAGTTGCTTATCTTTGGGTTGGGACTCAAAAAAGTTATCCTTATTTTTTACATAGTATTAATAGTCCTCCATATTTGCAATGTTGATGCATTTTTTATCCTCCCTCAAATTTTTATCAATTTATTAAGGTTGATTTTGTCCATAGTTTAGTTTATGGAATGTTCACTTGTCAACCTTGTTGTTGACTAGAGAAAATAATTCCAAGTGAGAAAAGATGAGAAGAATACATGCTCCGAATTTTGTTTAGTCCAAACATTATTATAGCTTAAAAAAAATGTAATAGTATGAAGCTCTCGCAAGTATTTTTCAATGAAATTCATGACAATCTTTTCCATTTGAAACTCCATGATACTTGATATTTTTTCAATTACAAGGGCTGAAAATGACTACTCCCTTCGTTTTAATTTGTTTGCCTAGTTTTGACTTGACACTGAATTTTAAGAAAGTAAAGAAGATATCTGAATCTTATGATCTTAAATTACAGATATGTAGAATGTACCAAAATGTCCTTTAGTCTTGTGATCTTAAACATGCCATGTAAAAAATTAGAACTAAAGATCATTGTTAAAAAAGAAAAGAGACATTCTTTTTGAAACAGACTAAAAAGGAAAGTAAGACAAACAAATTGATAAAACATTTGAATTTTACCATGCTAAATGAAGTAAGCAAGAGTTGACTAATTTTGCTTCTTTTTTTTAAATCTTTAATTTGTATGTTTTTCTTCTTTTTCAAGAAAAACAGAAGATGATATTGGTTCTTATTATGAGTGCATGCAGGCACAATATTTAAGCAAGGATCCAGGTTTTCTAAGTTGCAAGAAGAAAGAGTGCAAGAAATATGTAAAGGGAAGTTGTGCAGTGAGAACATGTAGTGCATCCCTCTCATTTCATGTTGTTAATTTTAGGACAGATATTGAGTTTGTGCTGTTTTCTGGTGGATTTGCAACTCCATGCATCCTCAAAAGATCAAACACTAAATTGAGTTTCACTAATCCTAAACAGCCTTTATATGGCCATCTCTCTAGCATCGACTCCACTGCAACATCTGTAAGTACACGTTTTTTATATTCACATAAATGTTATGATCGACATGCATGTTTAATGTCACAAGTTTGAAAATTTTCGTTCCGTTTTTAAATTTTGTTTCTTGTTTTATATGGAAGGGCGGAAAAAGATAATGATAAGAGTTAATTATGTTTGTCATTTTAATTCTTTGGTTCGTGTTAATATCATATATACTACTTAATCAAAATTAAGTAATGTTAGTTTGAGTACCATTAATTTTTTTCCCCTTATGTTTGATAAAATTTAGATGAGAGTAACATGGGTTAGTGGGGATAAAGCACCTCAACAACTGCAGTATGGAGATGGAAAATCTCAAACATCACAAGTTTCAACCTTTACCCAAGATGACATGTGCAGTAAGCTTCTTAGCACTTCATGTTATTAATTACCAAAGCATCAAATTTATTAATTGCCTTTCATCATCATTCATTCTATATGTTTTGGTATAATTATCTTCATGCATGCCCTTTTTAGCCTCTATTAATTGTTGGAGTTCAAAACTGATCATTGTTTTTTTTGGATTTTGGTAAATCATTAAGGTTCTCTTCTAAAAAGTCCAGCCAAGGACTTTGGATGGCATGATCCTGGCTTCATACATTCAGCAGTAATGACTGGTCTTAATCCTTCAACCACAAACTCCTACACATATGGAAGGTACCATTATTATTTGCTATGATTAGTAAAATCACAAAACTATTTTTTGCCGCAACTTTATTTACACACTACTATAATTGTAGTAAAGTTAACTATTTTTGGTCATGTTAAAGTAACTGATGAACTTTGCCCGTAATAAAAGTAA
The DNA here is from genome assembly GCA_003996215.1 of Jaltomata sinuosa. Classification (NCBI taxonomy): domain Eukaryota; kingdom Viridiplantae; phylum Streptophyta; class Magnoliopsida; order Solanales; family Solanaceae; genus Jaltomata; species Jaltomata sinuosa. The sequence goes on from QJPP01000557.1 coordinate 654,400, forward strand.
AGTCACGAAACCTTACCCATTATAACAACAAATTAAACCTATCCATCAAAGGTGACTTTACTAGTACTATATGTTATATTATGGTGGGACGTCAAATATATTCAGTTACCTTCATGTGATAAAAATAATTTTATGATTTTACTGCTATAATGAGTAAACTTCAACTATGCCCAAATGCTATAGATATACGTACCATCAAATTTTCCCCTTTTTTTTGTTCAACAAATGCAGTGATTCAACTGGTTGGAGTGAGAAAATAAGCTTCAAAACACCACCAGCTGGAGGATCAGATGAGGTTCGATTTTTGGCATATGGAGATATGGGAAAGGCTCCTAGAGATCCTTCTGCTGAACATTTTATTCAGGTAATAATTACATGTCTAATATTTCTATTAAGTGCTTAATTAATTATGGGTGTGTTCGGTATGATGGAAAATATTTTTCTAGAAAATAAGTGATTTTTTTACTTATTTTTTGGTGTTTTGTTTGTAAGGAGAAAATATTGTCTCAAAGGCATTTAAGTATAATCTAGACAAATTTATGACTCCAAACTCGGACCCATGTCCCAATCCTTGGCTTGCCACCGACCCAGACCTAACTGGGGACACGACACTGACCCGACCCTCGAGCTGAGACCCGACTCCGAGATCCTGACCCCTATTTGAGACCTTGACCCTAATCCCGAGATCCGACCCCGATACCAACCTGTAACTTGGTCGAGTCTCGAGTAGGGGGGTTTGGTCCTGTGTTGATTCGGGTTGGGGTTGGGGTTGGGGTTCAGGTTGGGGTTGGGGTTGGGGTTCTGTGTCGGGTCTCAGGTTAGTATTGGGGTTTTTGGGTCATGGGTGATGTGGTGGGAGTAGGAATGATCAGGTTGAAAGAGAGTTTAGAAAAATGTTTTCTGTACTTTTGGTGGGGAAGTTATTTTCCTTAAATTGGAAAAAATAAGTTCATCTCGAAAATATTTATGTCAAATGAACATGTAAAAACTAAAAAACATTTTCTTGAAAATATTTTCCTCTGAACACACCTATATCATTTAACACTTCAAATTTTGTTTCGAATTAATTAATTATTGTGCATATACATGTATATATAGCCAGGATCATTATCAGTGGTGAAGGCTATGGCTGATGAAGTATCATCTGGGAATGTTGATTCTGTATTCCACATTGGTGATATAAGTTATGCCACTGGATTTCTTGTAGAGTGGGACTATTTCCTTCATCTAATCACTCCTGTTGCTTCTCATGTCTCTTACATGACTTCTATTGGTAATCATGAAAGGTATATTCTACCATCGGAATTAATTTCAAGTATGATCACTGAATATAACAATAAAGTCAAAAGTATTCTTAAATTTTATAGTCATAAATATATCACATAGCACTTATATTGCTATAAGAATTTCAAGAAAATATGGCATACCGACTTAATCCAAAAAATACACCTCAACTATCAGTTGTTCACTTTTCATATTTGAACGATGACGATATTTCAGGCAGGAAAAGTGAACAATTGATATTTGATAGTTGAGGTGTGTTTTGATTAATAGTCTGAGATAATTCAGGTAGGAAACTCACACACCTGATAGAACATATATGACACTTAAACCGGGATATTTTAGGTGTGTTTTTGAACAACTTTCTTATTTTTTTTATGTGCAAAAAAAATATATATTCAGGGACTATATAGGTTCAGGATCAGTGTATGTAACACCAGATTCAGGTGGAGAATGTGGTGTGCCTTATGAAACTTATTTTCAAATGCCAACACCTGCTAAAGATAAGCCATGGTACTCTATTGAACAAGGAAGTGTTCACTTCACTGTTATTTCAACTGAACATGATTGGTCTCAGGACTCAGAACAGGTACATATATATATGAACATCCATTCTAGCTTTTTTTCCCTTGTTAACTCCCATTTATTCGTGGCGGATTCAAGATTGAATATAGATATTTCTCGATACATATACATAGTCTGGGCAAAAATTACTGGATTCACGTGATACACAGATTACACTATAGATCCACATATGCATTCATTTGGAGGTTCTAATTTCTTGCCAAATGTAAATGTCTTTCTCACAGTATGAATGGATGAAGAACGACATGGCTTCAGTTGACCGAACAAGAACGCCTTGGTTAATTTTTACTGGGTAAGTAAATCTATATATATTTGGCATTAATATACAGCTTTTAATTTTACTAAATTAAAGTGCTCATAAGATGTAGTAGCATGTTTGTTATTGCAACAACTACCAGTACGCGTCAATTCCAATTCCAAGCAAGTTGAAATCGACTATATAAGAGAAAATAGTGGAATGACTAGCTGAGAAAATGTTACTAAGATATAATTTCGTATACATATTCGTTTTTCCCTTCCCTTAATAATCATATGTTGATTTTTTCATAGGCATCGACCCATGTATTCTTCTGTTAATGGTGGAATTCTCAAAAATGTTGATGATGATTTTGTCAAAGCTGTTGAGCCTTTACTACTGGAAAACAAGGTAAGTTGTATATACACTTGTTAAGATAGAGAAAACAAGAGAGAAACTAAGGAATGATTGTCTGAATTGATTGATCCAAATACATAAGAATACATCAGTATTTATACACAAGAGAAATATCCTACACTTGATGTAAATCCTACAAATTAATGTGCATAATATTCTACACTAATGCTACATAATATTCTTCACCAAATGTAGTATCTAGAATATCTCTTACACAATATTGTACACTAATGTAATATCTAGAATATCTCTTACTCTAATGTACAAGATATGCTAACAACACTATCATGATTGGGCCGATCAAGCCAGATCACGAGTAAATCAAACAATAAAAATGTATATAGTTATTTCAACTGGAATACTTGAAATAATTATCATTTTTATCAGATCGTCAATTAATACGTTCGTGGAAAAATGTGTCAGGTTGATCTAGCATTATGGGGACATGTTCACAATTATGAGAGGACTTGTGCAGTATATCAAGAGGAATGTAAAGCAATGCCTACTAAAGATGCAAGTGGAATTGATACTTATGATAATACCAATTATAGTGCACCTGTTCATGCTGTTATTGGAATGGCTGGCTTTAGCTTGGACCAGTTCCCTTCTCAGGTAATTAAGTACTCTAGTCGCACTCGCCTCGTCTAGAATAACTCTACTTTATTCACTATAACAGTAACGTTATAAAATTAAAGTAACTGAACGTTACTCACTCATATACGCAGGCTGATACGTGGAGTTTGGTAAGAAAAGCTGAATTTGGATACGTGCGAGTTCATGCAACGAGGAATTCATTGACATTTGAAGTGAGTGTTACAAACATGAACTTGTACATTTTTTGTTACAAAAACATATACACATGTCTTAGAATTTTCTAATTTTTTATCTTCCCTTTTGCAGTATATGAATGCAAATACCAGAAAATTGGAAGACAGTTTTCAAATCACCAGATAAACAGAGACTATACACTAGTACAGCAAACTGTGTAATACAAAGTATAGGGAAAGTTATTTATGTTTATACAATACAAAAAAAAGTGTATTTTATTCTCTTATATAGCAGCAACAGTGTCTCAAATAATTTGTTTTTTTACAGCAAAGGTGTTTTCTTTGTTGATTTTCACTGTCTAATTTTTTGTTTTGGGGCTCTAGAACCAATCAAACTGACCTACGCGATAACTCATACTACAATAAATACATAAGCAAAAAAAATCAATTACTGAGTTATACTGCGTCGCGTATTGGGTATAAAATGAACATCCAAAAATGTTTATGGAAGTCTCAGGTCACTCCACCCACGGCCTTAAGGTTCTAGGTTGAGCGCTCGTATTCTTTCACATGATATTCAAGCTAACATTTGGCAAACTCATTCTCACACTCGTAAGTCCGCACCACATTGAAATTCAAGAGTGAACTCAGAATCTGATTACAGGTACAGAAAGGTGTTGTGTTACTGACAGATCTTCATAAGTAACATTTTTTTCTCAAACTACCAGTTTTTAGGTACTCTGATATCAGGCCAGTTTCTTTTTTCCAAATGGATTTCCATGTTTCAAATCTTAGCCTAACTGAGGCATAATATTCCTCAACTTATCAATATCACAAAGTGCTTCTGCAGCTATTCGACAGACAAACTTTCACTTGCCTAACAGGAATATGGAATTTCTTGTCATAACATATACCACCATAGAGAAAAGGTAAAAGATTAACAATCTGACCTTTACAAGCATTAAAGTATGCTTCTTTGTCTCAATGAACTGGTTTTCTAAAACAGATTCTAATTGTCTTGGAAATATATAATATGCAATTCAAAATGGTAAACGCAACCATGAAAGTTTTAACGCTTCTTCGCTTTACTGGTCTTCAACTTCTGGAGAACATATGATATTCCTTCATTGACAGTAGCTTTCCTTCCTAGCTTATAGTTCCACAACTCTGATGTTATGCATCTACTACTGGGACCTTCATTCATCTCCTTCAAGGCCGTAGTAATCAATTCATAAGCTGCTTCTCCAAACTCGTGCCTCAATCTGTTCAGCCTTTCGTCGTTATCATCAATGATGATTTCCTACCAATACACAAGAAATATAACTAGGTTCTGAGTATTTTGATTCAAGGGGACAAAGAGATGGAAAACAACAATAAGTCTGTACTGCATTACCTTGGAACCATTTTCTCTGGTTACGTCTTTAAAGGGATGCCAATTGGGATCCCTAAGATGATGCTCCCAGATTGAGCACAATTGAACAGCTTTCAGATCTGCATCTTTTCCAAGGAATTTCCTCTTGGTTATCTCCTGAAATCTTTTGATATCAAGTTCTCCCATTCTCTTGACACCGATTAAAGCTCGAGAATCTTGCTGCTTCATTCCCTAATGCCATGAAAACATGTTTCATTTTTAGAAATTTTCACCATGTAAGAATGATGTTATATGGATCAACTTTCCCAAGTAAACTGACTTTGAAAGATGAAACCTCAGGGGAAGGAATTTCAATAGTTAGTGAGGTTCTTCTATGGACTGTTACGACTGCAGAAATCTTCTTGGTTTGAAGCCTGTCTGCCAAGTCCTTACAACTTAAAGTTATGCATAAATATATAGACTTGAATGTTCAACAACATAGAATATGGTAGAAGCTCAGTTGATGGTGCAGATTTTAGGAAATTTGTAATACGTTGAGAAAGAAAACTGAACATATATATACAATTACTCTCTCGGGTCAAAACGAATTGAACGTCTATAGTCTGCTCCTAAATCATTCTGATGTTCTTTTTCCATTATTAGGAAAGATAAACTTTAGTCTTATTGACAAAATAGCTCAGGCTATTGCAGAACTGTAACGAGTTATACTTACATCGATCAACTCCTTCCTGGCATGTTTTAATTCAACATTTGCCTTTTGCTCTTTGACAACTAGAGCTTGATTCAAAGCTTCAAGATCTTCTACTTCTTCTCTTTTCTCATTTAGGCTCTCTTCGATCTCGTCTAATTTTTTCTTCACATCTTGGCCCTCTCCCATGTGTTTCGTTACTTGCATAGCCCCTGTGAGATGTTCTATCTCCAACTCTAGCGCTTGCTTTAAGTCAAGTTTCTTTTGCAGCTCCATGTTCTTCTGACGGAGCATTTCTTTCACCTTCTGCAGGTAAAATTCTCTAGATGTTAGACTAATTACATAAGTTTGAGTAAAAACACAGAATGAGCATACAACCTTCTGTTCTTCTGCCAACATCAAGACACTTTCATCTAACCTCTTTTGCTCCTTTGCTGCTCTCTCATTCTTAAACACATAAAAGAGAAATCTCATAGTCAAACAATTCCCCAAAAAGGAGCAGGCTAAGCCAATATCTGATATAGTCGTACACTATGCAATGACAGACTGTATCAGCAAAGCTTGACTGAGAACAAAGTTAAAAATTGGAAGTGGCTAAATACTAGATTCTTGTAGCTTCATTTTTTATTAGTATATCTGAAAGGAAGAAGATTTCAGATGACTTAAACATCGAAAAATGAGATGGAGGAATGAGGAAAAAGGCAAACTAAAATATCAATAACAGTTTCCCTATTGTTTTATCTTGTCTTATGTTCAACAAAACTTGTTTGTACTGACAGTAAAATCAAGATGAAGTTACTTATTCTAGTGAGGTTCCTCAGGTGTACCCACAATATTAGTTCTACATACTATGACAGTGTATTCCTTCACATTGCTCCCAACTTTGTTGAACAATTTCCTAGATGTTATGGTTCCTGCTGGCTATCTTTGTCTGTAAGCCACCAGCACCATATCCTGACACTAAAAGGGTTCTCAACTGCATTAGACTAAGTCCATGATCAGTCCTAAGGATATCTGAGGTATATACACCTTAACTTCATCTATATTTAGTGGGTACACTTCACCTTCTTCTATTTGTTAAATTTTTCTTAGAAAATTTATCAAGTTGTCAAGTGCAGGGACACACTTAGAACAGAGAGGACAAAGGCAAAACTCTTTTCTTTCTTGCCATCTGCCATAAAATACATAGAGAAGCAAAACTCTGTTAATCAAGTAAGGCTTTCTACGTACCATTTGCTTCAACAAATGAAGCTCTCGTCTCTGATTATCATTGAGGGCCTCCCTTTCCACCAACTCCTTTTCACGCAACTCAAGTTCTTTGCGTTGTGCCTCAAAATACAATTTACTTTTCTCTTGATCCTTGAACATCTTTTCAAGTTGATCACGAGCATTCTTCTCCATCCTTTGTAGGTCTGTAGTAAATAGGAAGTGTTTGATATAATGTTAATATAAGAGGAGACATGAAAATTCAAAGTGTGATATTAAACTTGCTAATATATGTAGGAGAAAATGTGTACCTTCATTATAATCTTGGATCATTGCATCTCTTTCCTTCATCACATTGCTTAGGTACATGGAAGTTTCATTGCATTTGCTCTCTATCTCCTTGAGGCTCCTATGTTTGGCCTCGATTGTATTAGCCAGATTAGAGACAAGCGAATCATTTTTGCGCTTCTCTTCTGCCTCAACCTCAGAGATGGATTTTAGATCTACATTTTTTTGCAGATAGTCACCAATTATGCCTGATGAGTTATAATCATCAGCCTTTGCAACCCAACCGTATAATTTATGTCCCTTATCTTGTGAAACTAAATAGTCCTTCTTCCCTTGATGTTGTGATGCAAAACTCTTCTGAAACTTAATTGCATTAGCAAAACCATTCCAATCATTTCCAAATTCGACCACAGCTTTCCCTGAATGACCCTTATAGTTCCACAATGGATGTACCCTCAATGGATTAAACCCTTTCTTTGTCAAATCATTCCTGAGCCATGAGCCACTCTTCCCAACGTAATACCAACCATTCAACTCAATGGGAAGATTTGCTAGAATTCCCCTCCAAGGAAATGCATATTTCTCATCAACATCATTCCCATGATCATGTGTTGGCTGTAATTCATGATCAGTTTCCATTTCATCAGGCATTGAAAGGGAATCTTTTTTCTTCAAGTACTTTGTTAGGCCTAAATGCTTCGCTTTATCGTTCACTTTCCGTGAGCAAGCCTTGCTCACTCCTGAAGAATGTTGGACAAGATCATTGAAACTGTAGGCCTGCTTCTTTTTTCCAGGACAGAATGGACATTGGTAAACTTTACCAGAAATCTTTTCCCTCCCATAACCTTCCTTTAATTTCTGATACCATTTATCAGCATATTCTTCCATCTCTGATTCACTAATATCTGTTTCCTCTTCAGATGACATGGACATCTTTCAGCAAACCTAAAGCCAGAAGAATTGGATACTCTTCAAAAATATGTTAACATGAAAACTGAAATGTATAAAATTATGCTGCTCATAAGTAACTTTAAGAAAACACAGAAGTACACCAGATATTTAGTAATTCCTTATAAGTTACAACTTAACCATTGGTGATAAGATGTGAATGTGATCATACCATTTGGTAACATTTTCAATGACAAAAGGATTCATAAATTCATATGGCTGAAGAAGACTATTACATAATGTAGGAAATTAATGTTGAAGTCTGAAAGCATTATTAAGAAACAAAGATAGATTAACACTATTTTTTGATGTAAATCCTATAGATAGCCAAGAATATACACATGCATACAAGCAAGGAAAAACATATACATGGATGGAAAAACATAAACATCTGAATTAAACAAACATGTATGAGTAATTGTATAAGCTAATCAACTAACTTAGACCATTGCATAAACTAATCAACTAACCTAGACACATTGCATAAACTAATCAACTTAGACACATGGAATACCAGGTGAGATAAAAGGTATTTTGGTTAAACTTTGATAGCAGAATAAGAACCTTCACTCCCTCAGTTCTCCTCATTCAAGTAAGAGAAATACCAATTTTTTTTGGTAGGGAAAAACAACTATGTACTGAAAAACAGAGAGTAAGGGGGCGTTTGGCCATGAATTTTTTTTACTTTTCTTTTCGGAAGCTGAACTCCGTAAAACACATTTGGCCATTAAATCTCGGAAATTCAATAGGAATTTTTCGGAATTCGAAAAACATCAAAAAACTGTTTTAACTCCAAATTACTCACAAAAATTCAACAACAACTCTAATTTGTATTCATGGCCAAACACAACTCCAATTTTCAAATATTATTTTTCACTTTGAAAGCAAAAACAATTTTTTTTTTCAAATACTCACAATTTTCATGGCCAAACGTCCCCTAAATATAAGAACAAAGAGAAACAAAGTAAAACCCAGTGTTTCTTTTGCCTAGAAAAAACAGAGAGTAACTAGTGAATGTTATAGCTAAAAGAACAGTGTTGACAATACACACAAACAACAACAAAAATCTGAATGTGACCCATTTACAAGATTACAGATAAAGAGCCATAAAGTGATACACATCAAAATCTGAAAAACAGAGAAAATATTTTTAAAAAGAGGGATAAGGGGTTGTTGATAAAAACTACTAAAAGAAATGTATTCAATATACGTAAAATAATAACAAAGAAAGTCTGAATAAATATAGAAATTAAAATCTGGACTACAAATATCGGTCCTTTTGCCTGAAAAAACAGAGTAAATGCAAGAAAAAAAAGGAAGAGAGCTTCCTTGGTGGATAAAACAGTGTTCAAAAAAGCCAGATATACATAAATAAACAAAAACAAAAAAAGTATCTGAATATGACCCATGTACAGATTACAGATGCACAGCCATAAACACACTTTTCTCTTGAAAAACAGTGTTGAAACACACGCATAGATGGTGAAAATAAACGCACATAAGCAAAAATAGATGAATCTGAATGTGACCCATGTACAGATTACAGTGAGTCATAAAAAAGAAAAAATTTATACCTTAAACACCCATTCTTTTCTGCCTGAAAAAAAAAAACAGAGTTAATAGAAGAAACGAGCTATACCCCCATAGATAGACGTAAACTAAAACCCAACAAAAACTTTGAAATCTGAATATGACCCATTTACACATTACATATGCACAGCCATAAACAAAAACCAAAAAATGGAGAAATACGTATGCATGGGTGCTAATGATGATATATATACCTTACCAAAACTCTGAAAAAGCAAAGGAAAGAGTATCCAATCAGAAATGGTGGTGGTACTCGCCGGAGAAGAGAGAAAAGAGAAGGAAAAAACCCAATGGCAAAGAGTAAAAATGAATTGAGAATTTGATATAGAGACGCCTTGCTGCGGAAGGTACACAGTACAGAGTACAGCTGAGTAGGAGTAGTGGAATGCAAAAAAGACTCTGCTATCAGTATTACTAGAGTATAATTTCTGGTACAGAGTTGTTATTGCTACTTTTGCCATTTTCTGGATATAGTTTCTACTACTGTATGGCTTCTTTTGGCATTTTCTTGATAGGTGTATTTATATGTTCACCAAAATGATTACCTTTTGTGAGGAGAGGAGGAGAGTGCACTTAAAAATATTATTCTCTCCCCAATTAATGTGCCACAATTAAAATTTTCTATAGTGAACTAAATTATTTTTTTCAGAAATTTATTTATATGTCTTTTTAAATATTTAAAATTGTTAATTATTACTATCTTCGTTTAAATTTGTTTGACCTATTTTAACTTGACACGAAATTTAAGAAAATAAAAAAGATTTTTAAAACTTGTGGTCTTAAATTAAAGATATGTTAAATGTATTAAAATATTCTTTAATCTTGCGGTCTTGAATATGCCACGTAAAAAATTGGAATTAAAGAGTTTCTAAAGTGCCCATTTCACATTTTTCCGAGTTGCTTTAATCTTAGCAATGGTTGAATCTTTAAAGTGCCCATTGTTTCCACAGTATGTGCAAAGACGATTTTCAAGAATAGAGATATGGAGTACTAATTTTGACAATTGCATGGGAGAATAGAGATATGGAGTACTAATTTTGACAATTGCATGGGATCTTAATCTTTTTATGTCCTAATCCCTGTTTGTTGCTGCTATTATTTCTATGTAAGATCGATAACATTTTTGAGGACATGTTCCATTTCAGTGTTCTTTCTATATGGGGTAAAATCAAACTAAGGGACACGTGACATCGAGTATGAGCCCAGTGCGCAATTTCAACGCAACGAGGGTGTGGAGTCCCGGAGGTCACGATGAAGACAAAGAAGTCATCCCGTAAGAGATAAAGGTTAAAGGGTCGTCGCTCTTAATGATGTGGGGAAAAGGACAAAATAGGGACAAGAGTGTAAGGTTGCTCAGGCTCACGGACGAGCTCGTATGAATCTGAACAATGCAGAAATATTAGCTGGCACCTTTCAACGGTTTTGAAGCGTGGCACAAGGGTATAAACTTTAGTAATTTAGGGCTCTAGTAGCATTTTCTTATTGACCAAGGCCTTAATGTTATAGCTTATAAATAGTCGACCCTCCTCATTGTAAGGCATTCAAACTCTTATTCTCTCAAGTAATACAATAGCAACACACTACTTTCTTTCTTATGTTAAATTTTTTAGTTATCTAAGTGACTAATTTCGGAGCCACACTACACTTACAACTTGTTTGGATGGTGGTTAGTCATGGTATGATATTGTATTGTTTGTATGAGTACCATGTTTGTTTTGATTGTAACTTACAATAAATGGTATGATATAGTTTTTTTTTCTGATAAGAGTATGGTATGGTTTGATTCCATGGTTATTTAACCATGAAAAGCCTCATTTCATTGTACCACCGATTTGGTGGTATCCCATGATAATTTAATTTCTCTTTCCAATTATGTCCTTATGTAATATTAATAAATTTAACATTTATAATAATTTAGGATGTTTTAGTAAACTTACCAACTGTGATACAGTCAAATCAAACAACACACTACAATACAAGTACAAGTACGATATAATACCATACATTATAAAACCACGGCAAACCACCATCCAAACAAAGTGTTAGATTTGTTCTTTTATCTTATTTAGCTTACTTACGATATATTCAATCTATTTTCATCATTTCATCATCTACTAATAATCAAATCGAACAGGTTAAATCATAACTAGTGCTCAAACCTCTTCGAATTCAACTTCACCGATTTCAGGTGAACACTTTCTAATTCATCTTTGGCTTTGTTAAAGATCTTCTTGGAGTTCTCCATTTCTTTCGAACTCAGCATACATTGCCAGTGGCAGCTTCCATTAACAACTCTCTGAACTTGGAAAGTGCAACAATGGACAAACAACAGAAAACCGGCGAACCGGAAAAAGACGGCGGCCGATTACTCTGCCGGTTAGCCCATCTCGTCTTCCCATACTTAGAGCCTGCCGGTCTAGCCTCCGTCTCATCAACCTGCAAGGCGTTACACGTAATTTCCAAGTCTATTACTTCCAAACGAATCTCCGATGCTTCTAGAAACTTGGAAAATTACCCTATTCCTTACTTCAACACCGTCGACTCCGAACTCTACGCCAATTTCATCTACTCCCCTGTTCAGACCCTACCCACTGAATCGGGTCGGGTTAGGACGGACCCGTTTCTAGTCCGGGTGGAGGGTGCTCACGGGTGCGAATGTGAGAGTTGCGACTTGGTCTCCGCTTCTATTTGCCCATGTGTGGATTTTGTTTCTGGATTGCCGACCCGAGAATGCGGGCCAAGTTGCAGCTGCGGGTCGGAGTGCCGTAACAGGTTAACTCAGAAAGGAATTTCAGTGAAGCTGAAGGTTGTGAAAGATAGGAGAAAAGGATGGGGCTTGTGTGCTGCTGAATTCATTCCAAAAGGGAAATTCATATGCGAGTATACAGGTAAATTGTTGTTGTTGTTGCAGCAATGTTGTTCAATAGGAATATTTTTCCTTTTGAGAGTTTGGAGTTCGCGGATTAGGATAGAAGGTTAGTTGGTACTTGAGTGTTATCTCCCTTCCCTGCGGGACAGGCTTGGTGGTTAGCACTATTCTCATAGTTTATTTTTCTTCAATTTCGGCTATCAACCGTGTTTTTTGTGCTCAAATGACAATGTTTTAGATTGTGGATAGTGCATCTAATATGCTTCTTCAATTGCTTATTATGTCAATGGGAACATTGACAACTCTATAAGGTTGTCATTTACTGGGCATAAAATTTAAGAAAGAAAGAAATGCTTTTGAAACATGTGGTCTAAAACGAACCATAGATATTTTTATGGCTATACATCATCTCATTACGAGTAAAATAGGAAGTTTAAAGTTAAAATCATTTCTAAATATAGAAAGGTCTGATTTTTTGTTGGGATAGACTAGAAAGAAAAGTTCATTACATAAATTGAGACAGAGGAAGTAGTAGTTAATACCATTGATCCAATGTATGATGTAGTCGAAGGGAATTGATTTCCCAGTTTGTGGTTGCGATTTATTGGGAAATTTCGAACCTTCTGCAGGGTCTTTTTAAAATTTCTTGGTTTTGAGTGAGGTAATGGTTGTATTTGTAATGGAGAGACGGCATGTTGAAGGGTGAATTCCGGCAGTTTTTAAGTCCATTCTTTCTCTTGCTCTCTCTCTTTTCACACACAAACCTGGAACTTTCTTTTGAAAGACCTTCTGACCTTAAGCGTTGAAGGTTGAAATCAGCAGATAAGGCCTCATTCTTTTGGTTCTGTTAAAAGATTAGATGGTTAATCAACGTGAATTAAGGACTCAGTTCAAAATTTTCAGTGATTTACTGAACGGAGAGTAGGGGTTAGTACTTTTCTTTTTGTGCATACTACTAGCATAAATTTTGACAAATGAAGTTTCTTATCAATGATAAATTTCAAAAGCTTTTTGACAACTGAAGACCTATAAAATTCAGAGTTTAATTTTGTGTCATGTATAAGGTTTTGTTTATTGGCTTCTTTAAAACCTAGTATGTCACAATTCTGTAGTTACAAACATCATAGTTTTTAACAAATGCATGCTAACTAGGATATTGGGAGGCAATCTCAGTCTTTGATTTTCTATTATGTGAATATGTAAGGATATATTTTCTTGATAAGGGAACACTATGAGACGAATGTTAAAGATATAATAGAACCTGCAACAACAAAGTGATTTTGAACACCCTATGTTGCTGGGCTACATATCTCAGTTATCTAACGGACATTGGGTCAATTGGTTTTGTCGCCCTTTACAAATTTGTTTTTAGTTTTTATCCTTTTTGCAAGAGATCATTATTTTTACACATAAGAGATCTAAAAATAACACACAGGAGATCAGAAAAGGTCATTTCTTCTATTCAAAGTTGTAAATGGCCATAGGAAACCATTTCCTCTATTTTTTTAATCATTTAGTAAGCTGAATTGGCTGAATTATTGTAGTGGTGTCCACAATAATTGTTGAAATTCGAGAAGTTCTCTTGGCGTTTCACAAACAGAGTGTATATGTGAATTTTCTCAAACTTCTCAGGACTTGAAAATTGTCTACGTGAACGAAGTTATCTACTTTTCTTGCTCTTTTTGTGCTGATGTGTACTTATAATGTTTCTTTTTGACAAACGGGTTCCTTTTTGGGTGTGATTTTCTTTTTCTTTTCGAAGGAGAACTTTTGACCACTGAGGAAGCAAGAAATCGCCAGAGGCTATATGACAAAATTTCGAAGAGTAGCCACTTTTCGCCTGCACTGCTGGTTGTGAAGGAGCACCTTCCATCTGGAAATGCGTGTATGAGAATCAACATTGATGCTACCAGAATTGGCAATATTGCCCGCTTCATTAACCATTCCTGTGATGGTGGTAATCTTCGTACATTGATAGTGCGAAGTCCTGGAGCTCTGCTTCCCAGAGTTTGCTTTTTCTCTTCCAGGGTCATTTTGGAAAATGAAGAGCTCGCTTTCAGTTATGGGGACACTACAGTTAACTCTACAGGCGCTCAATGCTTTTGCAGTAGTGCTTGCTGTCGTGGGATCCTTCCAGCAGAGCACACATGATGTAGTAAGGTAACATTTTATTGCTTTAAACATTGTGGTACCTTTATTCTTCGACTTGTATTAAAAAATGAGGTCAATGCATGCCAATGTCAAGTTCCAGCTATAAAGAACATGGCTTTGAGCTTAAAATGTTGTAATCTAGAAAAGATTGAAGAGACCATTGAAGGGAGGGGGTGTGGTGGAATGTTAAAGGTTCCTTCGCTCTTTATAATAGTCTCGGTTTGAGTCCTAGTAATGGAGTCCTCTTCGGTACGAAACACTAAATATAGTAGGCTTTCTACGGTGCTAATCTGGACTAATGGGTATCAAAAATCGGATTCTTGAAACAAAAGAAAAGGAAAAGACCAAATTTTATGATGTGACCTGACCAAGAGATATTTACATAAATTGCTTTGACGATAAAGAATGATGTGTAGCTCAGATCGAGGAATATTAAGTGAGTAAAATAGTTTACTGATTAAACTGATGAAAGATGCAGCTTGAATCATGCTTGGTTCCATCTCCGGCTGTCTAACAGACAGGACGATTCCTTGACGGGATGGTGGGACCGGGACCTAAGCTGACCAGGTTGGCGGGACGAACCCCTCGTCCCGTCCCGTCCCACTAAGCTAAGGGGACGGGACAGATGAGGTTGGGGGCCTTTAGTGGATTTTTTTTTTACTAATTTAATATTTAAGCACTAAAAATTATAAAAGATGATAGTGTGATACAAGAATACATAAATTTAGGTAAAATTGACACAAATTCAATAAACTCCAAACTTAAACGGCTACGACTAATTTTTTAATAAACTTAAAAAATTAAAAAGTAATTAAGCAAGAAATTATAGAACATAAAAGAAAAGACTTGTAATAAAATATTTTACTAAATATAATTTTTTAGTACTTATAAAAAGAAAAGACTTGTAGTTTGATAGTTTATTAAATATAATTTTTTAGTACTTATAGGCCATAACTAGCAACTAGTTTTCTAATAAAAAAAATTAATCCCAAAGTATAAAGTAACTATAACACAATTCTTGAGAAAATTCAAGGCTAAAGCTTTTAAGTTTATTAAATAGAAATTTCAAATTTCACACACACATACACGCACCTAAAGAAGAACACCTAATCTACACAGCCACCTTCTAGGAAGGGTTCCGTAAGAATTAGACCTCTAAGCAGCTAATTATAAATTATCATACTAATAATTGTCTCCTATAGATTTTTTTGGTAAATTTCGTATAACATCTTCGGGAAGCTCTGTTGGAATTGGCAATAATTGTTGTTTTCATGAGTTCTATACCGTCATCGCTGTCAGTGTTGAGTATGTCATTGTATTCTTCTTCTTCTTGAGTGGTTAATTCAAAAAGAATAGGAGCAGCATAAAAATACTATTGGATTAGTGTTTAGATGAGGGATAAAAATGTCAAATACTCCATCCTAATCAACAAAAATCCAGTTGGATTTTTCTCTCCAAGTAGAGGGATCAGGCAGGGAGACCCCCTCTCCCCTTTCCTTTTTATTTCGGCAATAGAAGGGCTTAGCTTGATGCGGGAAAAGGCAACACAACTACAATGGATTGATGGCTTTTGTGTAGGTAACAATGTTGGTACAACTGACTGTGTTTCTCACTTACTTTTTGCTGATGACACACTTATATTTTGTGAGCAGAGAAATCACAAGTCCCATACCTGAACCTTACACACATGATATTTGAGTTTGAGGCTATGTCTGGTCTTCACATCAATATGTCAAAAAGTATATCATCTACCCTGTGAATGAAGTACCAGAACTGGATATGCTAGCTGAGATCATGTGTTGTACTACTGGCTCTTTTCCTACTTCCTACCTGGGACTGCCCTTTGGTGCTAAATATAAATCCATTGAGATCTGGAATGGTGTCATAGAAAAGTTTGAAAAGAGGCTAGCCTCTTGGCAAAGACAATATCTATCCTTGGGTGACAGGTTGACCCTTATCAATAGTATCCTGGACAGCATACCAGCCTATTTCATATCACTCTTTCCTATACCAACCAAAATCCAAAAAACAGTTAAATAGACTCAGGAGTACCTTCCTATGGGAGGGTAACAGTCAATGCCACAAATTCCATCTAGTGAAATGGCCTAAAGTTACACTTCCAAAACCATTGGGGGGACTGAGAGTGAAGGGTCTGGGAGCCTACAATAGAAGAATGTTAATGAAATGGCACTGGAGATATAATTTGGAAGATCCCGGGCTATGGAAAGATGTCATCACAGCAAAATATGGAAGTCACTCTAAGTGGACATCCGATCCGGTCACAATACCTCATGGCACTGGGCTATGGAAGAGTATTTGGGCCCTATGGGAGGATTTCTCATCCGATACATCTTTTGAATGGGAAATGGGGCAACCATCAAGTTTAAGAAGGATACATGGCTAGGGAACTCACCTCTAAAGGAAAACTTCTCAAATATTTTCCTTATTGCAACCAATCAAGACTCCACTATTGCACAGAATAGAGAGAACAACACCTGGAGCCCTCTTTTGAGAAGACATCTTCAAGATTGGGAAGTTGAAGACTTAATGGCCCTCCTGGGCTCTCTGGAGTACTTTACAATGAGCAATCACAATGCAGACAGGCTGAAGTGGGGTAGCTCAAGAGAAGGGTCATACTCAGTCAAGGCAGCCTATGCACTCCAGTAAGACAATGATGGACTTATGGCCTTGGAAGCTGATTGGAGAACTAGACTCCCTGTGCTTCAGCTTGACAGTCTTAAAAGGAGCATGCTTGACTCAAGACAACCTCAGCAGGAGTAAAATCCAGTTATTCAATAGATGCCACATGTGTCATTCCAGTTTAGAATCTATCCACCACCTCTTCCTTCACTGTCCAGTTGCAGCAGATATTTTGGTACATGTTTTTAACATTTTTTGGACTGCAACGGGCTATGCCTTACAAAGTCAGAGAGGTTTATGAAGCCTGGGGTCTCAAGAAAGGTGACAAAGCCGTCAAGAAAATCCGGAGTATGGTACCTACATGTATTTTTTGGTGTTTATGGCTTGAAAGAAACCACAGATGGTTTGATGGTGTTTCAACTCCTATTTGTACCCTGAAAGGCAGATGTTTAGCTACCCTGTTTAGTTGGGCTAATCTTTCCCATGTAAATAGCCCCAACTTATTTTTGGAATTTGTCAGCTCCTTGGTCTTATAACAGCTTTTGTCTATTTTCCAGAGCTGACATTTTCACCCCCTTTTGTAATTTATGCATCTTCTCGATGCCTTTAATGACATCTCACTTACTTTATCAAAAAAAATCTCTGTTTAATTTTTTATGGACATTTTGGTTATTCAACTTTACAACTTAGGGTGTGTTCGGTATGGAGGAAAATATTTTTCATGGAAAATGTTTTCCTTGGAAAATATTTTCTAGGAAAACAAGTTGTTTCTTACTTATTTTCGTGTGTTCGGTACGCAAATAGGAAAAAAATTCTAAAAATATTTGTATATATTTAACACAAAACAATGAGAACGAATAGGGTAAAGGGGTGGGATAATGAAAAAATTATAATTTAAAAAAAAAATGGGGGGGGGGTGGGGGGGGGGGAGGCGTTTGGGGGTGGGTTGGGAATAAAGAAAAAGAAATTATAATTTTTTTAAAAATAAATTTTAAAAATTTTAAATTTTTTTTTGGGGGTGGGGGGTGGCGGGTTGGTGGGCGGGGGTGTCGGGGTACGGGGTGGAGGTAGGTTAAGATTGTTTTTTTGATTTTTTTTTAAAAATAAATTTAAAAAATTTAAAAATTTTTTAGGGTGGGGAGGTGGGGTGGGGGATGGGTGTGGCGGGCAGGGGTGGGGGTGGGGTGGGGGTAGAGGGTGGAGGTGGGGTAAGAAAAAAATTTGAATTCTTTAAAAAATTCTAAATTTTTTTTGGGGTGGAGGGTGGGGGGCTGGTAGGGGGGTTCGGGTAGGAGGTGGAGGTGGGGTAAGAAAAAAAATTGAATTTTTTTTAAAAATTTAAAAAAAAAAATCGGGAGGTGGGGGGAGGGAGGGGTGCTAGTAGGAGGTGGTGGTCGGGGTGGTATGAAAGTTGAACTTGTTTTCCCTACTTTGATTAAGGAAGTCATTTTCCTTATTTTGAAGGAACTTGTTTTCCTAGGGAAATTGTTTTCCAAAATTTTTAAGTCAAACGAACGTGAGAAAATAGGAAACCTTCATACCAAACACACCCTTAGTGTCTTTCCACCTACCTTTGGAATAGTATAAGATAGATAGACATTGTTTGTCGCTGGAGTCCCATGTTTTGTCCCTTTTGGTTATTTCACAAACTGGTTGTCCTTTTTGGCATTTTACCTTCAAAAGTGGCTCTTTTGGCTCCGGACTCGAAATTAATATATGTGGTGAAAAAGAGAGTAGTACTAAATTTTGAGATCGAGGAATAAATAAAAACAATTTAATCAAATTACCCTTTTAGTTAATGTAATTTTAAGCGGTGTTCAAAAAGAAATATGTCAAGTGAAATGGACCAGAGGGAATACCCTACATATCCAGGAGGCACATTGGAATTTGAATCACCCAAAATAACACAAGAAGAGAGAAAAATAGTGGACAAATGTAGGATAAACGTACCTATGACTGCCATAGAGAATGTTATGAATTAAAATATAGGAACATACAGCATATCAGAAGCAAAAACTAAATGCTTAAACGTGTAGAGTAGACTTCACTGTATTAGTGGAGGATTACAACCCTGATTTCAAAGCTCTTTAAACTCTTGAATGGGCACACAGGAGAAGTCCTTGGTGGGGAGTGCTACCCCTGAATGCGCCATGCGCCTTATGCGGTGCGAATCCGGATAAGTCGGGCTCCAACGTGGGTACTGGACATCAGATGGGAAACCCAAAAAAAGAAAAATATATATAGACTATGTTTGATAGGAAAATCTATTGATATTTTTTTAATTTTGGTAAAACAGTTTTTCAAAGTAATTGACATGGTCTCTATTGAATGACGAGTTGGCCTGAAGGTTGTAGAGGTGAAATTGGAGAGCCATCACTGCTGTGATAATCATCCTGAACTTGAGCTGCAAACTGCAAATTCCATAGCACATCCTCCATTGAAGGCCTGTCCACCGGATCTTCGTACAAACACCTGCAGCACATCTCTACCATCGTCCTCAATGATTCACCCGAACATGAACTTCTTCTTATTGCTACATCAACCACATTCGCTCCATTGCCCGTTATGCTTACTTGCAACTAGTACATCAAATAACAAGAAAAGTTTCACACTATTAGTTTAGCAAACCATATTATCTTCAATGAGCCAGGACTCTAAAGATAAGTAATATAATCTGCATTAATAATACCTCCGAATCATGAATAGGCACCAATACTACCTACATTCTTCTTATTTAAGTTTTGATAGATAACTTTTTTGCACCTAGAAGAAATGATTTGTAGATTTTAACCCCTGTAGTTTCCCGAAGGTGCATCTTATTGCCAGGGGCGGAGCTAGGAAGGGCCAAGGGGGTTCATTCGAAACCCCCCCCCCCCCCCCCCCGCACGGAAAATTACACTGGTTTTACATGGTTAAAATTATTTTTAATGTAGATATAGTAGATGTTGAACCCCCTTCGGCTCTTCGTGTGTTTACTTCTTCATATTTTTGAACCCCTTAGTGAAAATCCTGACTCTGCCACTGCTTACTGCAGTATTCAAATGTTCTGAAGTTTTTTCATTTGCCATGTATACTCCCTGAGCTAATTCACTTCGTATTTCACAGAGCTATACAAAGGTAATGAAAAAAAGCCACAGATGATAAGTGTGTATGGTACCTGATTTTGTAGAACTAGGATGTCATTTTTTGTATTTATCTGCCTCCCTGTAATGATTTCCAACAGTATAACTCCAAAGTCATACACATCCAAATTCTCTTCATATTTTTCCCTATAAATCAGTGTAGGTAACAATTAAATCAACTTCAAGTATGTCCATGCTTCAGAATCAATCAATAATACAATATTTTCTGAATTTTAGACAGTCATTTGTACACACCTCTGGTTATAACCATCTGGAAAAGTTTGACAGTATTCCTGCAAAGATGCACCGGTAGTGTCATAAATTAGTATTGTGGCATATATGAACTTCTTTGTTAGTGTGAGTAGAAAAATGACATGAACTTTGGAAAGTTGGTAGTCACACCTTTCCGACATTCTCCGACAGTAGAATAGGCAAATTGTAGCTGCTAATTTTGGCAACAAGGTTCTGATCCAGCAAAATATCTGTTATCTTCAAATTATTTGAAAAGAGACCAGGGACAATTCCATTATGCAAGAATTGTAGGCCCTTTGCTACCCCTGTAGCAGCTGCTATACGTTGTGTCCAAGTTAGTTTCCGTCTAGCATGTTTATCTGCAAATAAGCAACAGAGAACATCAAATTACTGAAGCGCACATTTACATTCAACATTTACATTTCTGCTTGTCAAGTAATTACCAGAAATCCATCTTCTTAGGGTCCCATTAGGTACGTACTCAAAGACGAGGAAAATTCTGCTGACACTTGAATCATCCAAGTAAAACTGAAAACAGTGTCCAAGAGCACTGACCAAATGCTGATGTCTGAGCTTGGATAGCAACTCTATGTGATGCATAAAATTTTGCCTAGTGTTGCTTCTTTTCATTATCATACATCTAATGGTAACATATGAACCATCTCTCATCTGGCCTCTGTACATCTGAATCCAAAACAGAAAAAGTTTTTTAGAATAGGATAAAAGTATTAGCAGAATCTATCGAAAATACTAGAGCAAGAAGAGAGGGTCACAGTCACAAACTTCAAGAGTCAAACTCATCCTTTTGTGCCAAAATGACAAAGAACAAACGGGATGACAGTACTACCACAAGTCCACACCATCTCTCTAGTATAACACCCAAACAACAACATATGGTGGGGTGTGTGCAGCCTTACTCTTGCCTTGTGAAGGTAGAGAGGTTGTTTCCGATAGACCTTCGGCTCAAGTAAAACATATTAAAAAAACAAGTATGTAAAGCAAAAAGAAGTCATTTTGAAAACAATGAAAAAAAATAGTAGCTGCAACAAAATAATACGATAACTGAAGTAAAGGAAACAACCAGTAAAACTAATATTGAAGAATAAGATAGTAGGAGAACAATAATAACAATATTAAGAAGGGAAACTAGACAACACTCGACCTACTAATCTTCTACCCTAATCCTCGACCTTCCTATCTTTCTGTCTAAGGTCATGTCCTTGGTGAGTTGTAGGTGAGTTGTAGGTGAGTCGTGTCCTATCAAATCATCTCCACCCAAGAGTTTTTCGGCCTACCTCTATCTCTCCTAATGCCCACTATAGCCAGCCTCTCGCACCTCCTCACTGGGGCATTTTTGCATCTTCTCTTCATATGCCCGAACCATCTCAGTCTCACCTCCCTTATCTTGTCCACTACGGAGATCACTCCCACCTTGTCCCAAATAGCTTCGTTCCTGATTATATCTCTCCTAGTATGCCCACACATCCATCTCAACATCCTCATTTCCGCTACTCCTATCTTTTGGACATGCGAGTTCTTGACCGGCCAATACTTTGCCCCATACAACATAGTTGGTCTGACCACAACTTTATAAAACTTACTTTCAAGGCTTGATAGCACATTCTTATCACACAAGACACCGTATGCGAGTTTTTATTTCATCCATCCCGCTCCAATACGATGTGTAACACCATCAACAATATCTCCATTTTCTTGGATTATTGAACCCAAATACTTGAAACACCCTTTCTTGGGAATGACTAATTGTGTCTTAGTCCTTACTTCCACATCTGCCACGTGAGTTACGTCACTAACCTGACCATTTGTATAACACCCAAAAACCTCAATGCTATAGCAGGAAAGAATAATGGAATTCATATACCATACCTGGCCATTAGGAATTTCGCCCATAAAAGTTGTTGTATCAAAGTTGTTGGTAGCCGTCTCAAGTTCTTCTATAGAGAAGGCTCTATAAGATGGAAGACTTAGTGCTCCTAGATTCATTGCTTGAGTAATGTATCCTTATACAAGAAACACAAAGGTATCAAGTTAGTTATACTTGAGAGTTAAAGGAAAGCCCTCGCCTTCAGTTTCCTTGATGCATATAGGAAGTAGAGAGCAAGTATAAGAATACAAAGAATATAGCAGAGAGACATAGCGAAAGAAGAGAGGAACCTTACTTGGATCTGTGAATAACTTGGAAGTATATGAAGATGATGCATCTTCTGAAATAAATCTGTTTGGGGTTTTTTGGGCAGCCTTCTTTGCAAGAAAAGATTTGACAATCAAGATGGTCAGGCATACTAGTATGACTCCACCGGTAATGCTACCGCATATGATCAAGGCAAGAATCACTTTAGAAGCAGGTTTTTGTCTTTGATGATGAGGTAAGACACCAACAGCCAAAGCCTCATTCCGGCAAAATGAAAATGGATGTTGAGTACCGTCTTTGGTTGCTAAGCAGTTATTAGAAAAATGGACAATCCTGTTCCTAGAACTAGACAGAAGGCAACTAGGTAATGTTCCTGTCAATTGATTAGCAGACAGATCAACAAAATCTAATGCAGTGTTGCATGGATTATCTTCAAAAAGCATTCCTGTTAACTTGTTTCCTGCAACATTCAGATAAGTGATGGATGGCAAAGATAGCAACGACGGAGGAAATGGCCCCACAAAGTTGTTGGAAGAAATATCAAAATGTTCAAGCTGATAATAGGACTGAACTTCCACTGGAATGCTTGCAGTGAATTTGTTATTCCTCAGTGCAATGCTTTCAATTTTACTTCCAATTTGAGGAAACTTTGGTCCAAAAGAGTTGTCCTCCAATTCTAAAACTTGAAGGTTTTGTAAACTGCTAAGATCAGGGACATCACCACTAAAATTATTCCTCGAAAGTGAAAGTATACGAAGATTATGCAAAGCACGCAGTGTATCTGGCAAAGATCCATTTAACGAATTGCTCTTCAAACTCAAAACTGCCAAAACTGAAATTGAACCAAGGCCATCTGGAATTCTGCCAGTCAACCTATTTCCGTCTAACACTAAAGTTTGGAGGTGTGTCAAGGATGAAACTGTTTGAGGTATGCCACTGTGAAAGTAATTTGAACTCAAGTCAAGTATCTCGAGAGTTGAGAGTCTTGAAAGTTTACCAGGCAACTGCCCCCATAAACCAAGAGAAACTAATCTAAGGACTTTCAAGCTGGGAAGCTTGGCAAGGGCATTGAGAAATGAACGAATGGAGAAGTTTCTGGGTAATGGGGAAGTCCCCTTTCTCCCTATTATATGCAACTGAGTTATGTTTTCGTCGTAGCACACAACAGTAACAGTTAAACTTGGCTCAATCTTACAGAAATCTGTCTCATTATTCCAATTATTCAAAGCTGTTGGATAGTTCAAAAGATGTTGAATTCTCACAAGGGTTTGCACTTGAGAAGATTGTAATTGCTCTGAATATCTGATTGAGATTAATACCAAAAACAAAACCAGAAGCTTTTCAAGTCCCAATTCTTTTCCCATCAGCACAAGACTGTCTTATGATACTAATCAAAAATTTCTGGAGAACGAACGCCTGCAATTGCATCAGAAATAAGTTCAAACTCGGTAATTCAACAAAATCACACTCGGCATCCACAACAACAACAACATACCAAGTGAAATTCCACAAAGTGGGGTCTGCGGAGGGTAGAGTGTACGCATACCTTACCCCTACCTCGTGGAGGTAGAGAGGTTGTGTCTGAAAGACCCTCGGCTCAAGTGAAAGCAAATCAAAGTAGTAATAGAAAGGGAAAACGACAGTGAAGAGAACATGACAACTAATACGAAAGCAGTGCAAGGAACAGTAACATCAGCAACATAGTGCGATCACCTAAACACTCTGCATCCACAGAATATGAAAAGAAAAAACAAAAACACTGAGTTTAAAAGCAACTTAAAGATAAAAATAAATTCTACAAAATTAGTATGCATTGGCAGCTGAGTAGAGATTCTTGAAAGCTCATAGCAATGGAAGCATTACCTGTTTCATGAAACGACTTTGAGGAACTTAATTCAAGGAAACATCAACTTTTCTTCACAGAAAACTTACACCAACTAATCTTCTTCAAATAATGAACAATTCATGTAGTTAGTTTTATTTTTCTCAGGAATAAAGTATTGATAGCTTTAAGGAGGGGAAACATCCTGAATCTTGACTAAAGATATGAAAGTGGCAAATAAGTGTCAGTTGTATAATTCAGACAAAGTTGTTAGAAGCCATCCTTTTGGACACTGTAATGTAACTTTCTCTTTTATAAGTATTGGGACAAAATGTAGGAGTAGATTTCAGTTTTCACTCTTTTTTCTTTACTATATATGTAATGGAAATTCCAAACATGGAAACTAATTTCGCTTTCTAAGTAAAATTTATACTTATTAAAACAAATCAACTGCTGTTCAACATTGCACTGAAAATTAGTTAAATGATCATTGGAAAGCTTAATATGACATACCATGGTGTTCTTTTCTAATGGTTTTATAAATCTCTAAGTGTTTTATATTTTGGTTGTGTTCGGTATCTGTATGGACGTTCAACTAATTCGAATTCGGGTCGCATATGGTGTATTCAGAGGAAGCGCTATTTTTACATACTTAAAACTCGAAAATGAGATCTCTCGTTAAGGGAGGAGCAGCCTTATCTACGGCACCTAAGTGTTATTTCTATATCTTACCAGATTTGTCCAATTTCACTATCAAAGCATTAAAAGGTATAATATTAGGCGATAGATCACAAATCAATAGAATGAGGAAATAGATCACAAATCAATATAATATTGCTTTTCGATAGTGTGTATTAAGATATGTAGTTATTTTTCATAAACTATACTTTTGCATATTAAATTATATAAATGATTTCCAAGTTTTGTCCAAAAGAAAAAGGAAAAAGATTTAAAGTTAAGTAATAAACAAAAAGAAAGATGCCAAAGATAACCCTTTATTCTTCTTTAGTGCTTTCCATTACGTGCCCATAGGAACCATAACCTGCTTTTAGACTTTAATTCACTCATTTATCCGTTAAGTAAAAATTGTCCGTGTTTTGCGTGATTATAAAAAAAATTAATAAATTTATATATTTTCATTTTTTATATATATAGAAAAATTGATTTTATGGATTGATAATCTCTTATTTTAATGAAGTAGTATGTAATATTTATATTCAGATTAGTAGCAGAGAAGATAATGTAGATCTTTGTTTTCATTCGGAACATGAGATGTTCTTTCATCTTTTTCCCAATATGCAAAATAGAAATTCTTTATTTCTTTTTAAGTATAAACCAATTATATGCGCAATAAAAATAAAGTGATGACAATCAATTGTTAAAAAAGTGTAAAGTGATAGTAGTAACTTTGGTAATCAAAATATAATTTTATTAGTAACTCTAAAAATTTTATAACGATAATAAATGATAAATAGTAACAATGATAGTAGTGAAATAAGGTAATTTGATGTATCATTATTTTAGAAGCTCGAGAAAATGAATTGGAAGAAAGGAGGATCAAAATTGGACGTTAACAATGTTTTCAATGCAAATACAAGTAGGGGTGGGCACGGTATAGTATGGTACGGTATTTGAAAGTTCGGTATGGTAACTTTGGTTTTCGATTTTTAAAACTATTATACCATTATGGTTTTTTTAAGTTTGATTTCGGTATTTTATGGTATGGTAAATCGGTAACCATAGCTTGTTCAATTTCGACTAATATATACTCGTATAATAGAGTATTACGACTTCGACTTTTCAAAAAGGATCTCAATTGTATCATACTAACACATCACACATGTAGAAATATATATTCAAAAGAAAGTACAAACAACTCATTTTGTTAATCAATTACATTTAAAAGACATTTCAATCAAAATAGAATAGTCAAAGTTTCAACTTCTAAACGTTTAGTTTATATTAAAACTAGTATATTTGTTAGTATTTTAATAATATATATATGTTATTTATGTAACTATATACTTCGGTGTGGTATTCGGTATTTGGGTATGTTATTTCTAAATACGGAATACCATACCAAATACCAAACAAATTTAAAATGTATACCATATACCATACCAAATTCCATAATACTAAAATCGCAGTATCAAAAATTTTAATATGGTATGGTAATTCGGTATATACCATACCATTGCCCAGCCCTAAATACAAGCAGTTCCTCCAAATTAGTGGTGACTTGCATAAAAGTTTTAGCAACAGGGCAGGTTGATTTCCACCAGCTAAAAATCCCAAATTGCAGCACCTTGTCTGTGACCTGTTGCCAAGTGAGTCCCCAGTGGGGACTATTGAACAAAACTCCAGTCAAGAACTGCACTCAAAGAAACATCATTGGTCAAAAGAAACGGGAGTTAATGATCAAAAATACACCTAAACTATCACTTTTTCGCGAGTTTTATACTTTAACTATCCATTGTTCTCTTTGTCTACCTAAACTATCACTCTCTTTGTATTAAAACACACCACAATGCTGAGTTGGCTAAATATTTGTTCTCAACTGACAACAGATGCGTGTAAGTCGACCCAGCATCGAGGTGTGTTTTAATACAAAGGGAGTGATAGTTGAGGTATGAAACTCACAAAAAGGTTATAGTTTAGGTAGGTAAATAGAACAATGGATAGTTAAGGTATGAAACTCGCGAAAAGATAAATAGTTTAGGTTACTTGTGATAATACCAATTATAGTGCACCAGTTCATGCTGTTATTGGAATGGCTGGCTTTAGCTTAGACCAGTTCCCTTCTCAGGTTAGAATAAAGTAACTGGATTTTTTTTACTGTAAATCTGTAAAAAAAAAAAAGATGGAAAGATAAACTATACACGTACACTAGTACAGCAAAACTGTGTAATATACGGAAAGTTAATATATATTTGTAGTAGAATACATTAAAAAAGAAAGGGTTTTTTTCCCTCTTATAGCAGCAAAAGTATCTCAAATAATCAAACTTTTCATTCTTGAATTCACTCTATTTCTTCAACAGAAAAATGAACAAAGACAAACTAGATGCAGTAAGAACAAGAAAAGCCTTGATACTAAGGATTACTTTGATTTATCTGCACTAATAAAGTAGCTTGAATGACAGATGTAACCAAATTTGAAAGTAGCCATTATCCATCGGTATACAAGGTATCAGCTAGAAGATGAGGTTTTTCCGTATATATACACAAAATATCTTTGAGTTCCTGTAATGCAGTATGAATTATCTTGAATGATAGAAATCAGCTGCTCCAAACGAGATGAAAAATGTTTTTGCTGGCAGCTGAATTCACTAAGTTGTTGCTCTGCTCCTTCAGCATTTCCTCTTGTGCACGAACATCACCGTCCTGAAAAAAACACCACATTGGAATCACGCCTAAGTCCAAATGACCCTATGACGTACTCCCTGTATAACTTGCCAACAAATGATGCATTTACTTTAGAGTGCAATGCTACAATCTCTTTAGAATGAAATTATCTTTAGGGGTTTCCAAGCATCTCTGAGAAAGAACAAGCCTTTTGCATGAATTAGCCCAATCATGTGAGGTTGGCAAGCTCTAAATGGATGAAGTGGTCTAGTGTTTTCTGCCCCAACTTTTAATCAGTTTACCCTCTTGCCAAAAATGAGGGAGTTTGCCCTAACATTCTGGAACAAAGGATATTCTTATCTTTCTTTATTCAAATACAGGGGGCCAAACAAGAAGCATTAACAGAAAACTCACAAGCAAAGAGTAAGCACGAGCAAGAGATGAAAGTGTTGGATACACATCAAGAACAGCAATAGCAGCTTCCTCTGTCACCTGTGGGACCTGCATGCATTAAAATCACTCCATTAAAATAGAGCTAACTGAGAGATTTCATGGCTAATACAGCACACCATTTCCCAAACTTGGTGGAGGTGTTTTTACATGGAAACAGAGACCTAGTAGTACATAAAATACATGATTGTTATCAAGCAGCAAATCCTAACCACCGAAGATTTTTACACTCACAAGTATTCTATTAATAAGGAAGCTTAAATATATGCCAACTTTGTCATGAAAATTCCTACCTGCATTAGTTGGATGGCAAACACATCGCTAACTGTCATTTTATCGAGATCTTCACACTTCCTAATAAATTCTTTAAACCGAGGGCAAAGCCTGGAATTAGACTGCTCGTAATCCATGCATCTGTAGTACTTATTGATTCCTTGAGTAAGATAGCCATACTTTCTCAATGTCTCTCCCAAACCACTTGTTCTTTGCACATCAAAGCCCTCCAAGATCTCGGTTGTGAAACAACTAATGCAATCATGGGTAATTAGAAATAGAAACTGAAAAATATTAAGTAAAAGAGAAAAGCTAAGATGTCTTTGCTGGATCCAACTACACACACAAAAAAAAGGAAGAAAAGAAACTTAAAGCTTACGCTGTTTTGATGCTTTCTGCAGCAGCACAAGCATTTGGATCTCCTTCAATGACATATATCAGCTTCTTGAGTCCACACTTCTGGCATAAATCAATAGGAAACCCACATAAGAAATATGGGAAAAGGACATTAAGAATGTAAGAAGGAAAATAATTAAGGGAGTGACAATGGGGTTTGTGACAATAAACTTCTTCCAAAGGATCATGACATTTCTAGAACCTAAAGTAAATAGAGATGTTAAGCCCATATGGTCATTCTTCTTTCATCTTCATTGTTACCCATGGAAACTATGATACAAGATTCCATTCCCAAAAAGGGAAATCAAATCAAACACTCACCCTTAGTTTTTTATTGGCATCAGTACCTAAGGGAAGAAACTAGGAACCACTCCCACTCCAAGAGAAAGGAGTGGAACAACCTTTGTCACAAGAAACAATTGTAAACACAGGCAAAACCCAGCTCATAAAGTTCACAAACACTAAGTGCTCTTTCGGTTTTCAACTATAAAGAGTGATAATACCCACATAAAATTCAACATAAGCAATACCATGTTTGGTTACATTTTTTTATTTGCATAAAATTCAACACTACTTATACATTATGGTTGCTAACACAAATAATATTTCCATAAGTGATGCAGGATCCTATGTATTATTTTATGTGGGATAGAAAGTCGAAAAATAATAAGGGGATGTAATACATGGATTAAACCAACTAAAATGACCAAATAATCCTCGTGTTTTAAACAATCCTTTTTTCAAAAACACATATTTTAAATTACACATTGTACAAGAAACAATACTACTCCCTCCATCCCAAAAAGAATATCACATTTTTATAACTAGAAACAACTAAACTTTAAAATTCTTTTTTTACCCTTAATGAAATACTTATAACCACACAAATGGCTAAGGTTTGTTTTAGACCACAAAATTCAAAAGTCTTCCTTTCTTTCTTAAACTGTGTCAAGTCAAATGGTGCCACATAAATTGGGACGGAGGAAGTACTATATGACAATCTCTGCAAAACTTGTCTCTGAACCAGACAACCCCTAAACACTTAAGCCAGATGCAGTAGTTGAAAATTATAATTAGTATTCAAAAGGATGTCTTCTCCTCTTTTAACATTCCGTACCAGCAACTGATATTCACAGTCGATGCACGTTAAAACATAATTCAAACTCAGCTGCAAGTCTACCTAACACCATCATGAATACAAGTCTGATCGTGCTCAACACATCACTGCATCTTTTTATTTACTAGAATCTTCAACAATATTGACAAAAATGATCCGATCTCAAAAAGATCATTTTCAACACTATTGAATATCAAAATTCTAGCTCACTGAGCAAAAGTTAGTCCCATAACGAAAATGGAAGTACAGATAAGGCTTTCAAGAAATTTAAAAACTATGCATATAAGTGCCTGCCCTCACTCAGTGTGACAAAACTAGTTACTCAATTTCCCATTTACCATTATTACAAGGGATTGAACGACAGTTTTATCCCTTAATAGTTTTCCTTTGTTGTTGATAAGTCATACAATTTCATCAACAATAAATCACCCCGGTCTTAAGGAATGTGTGTAATATGTGTGCCGCGTAAATTATACTACACTTCTACTTTTGGACAACAACGTACATACTCGTATAGATCATCAGGGCTTAGGTCATAGGCTTAAAAGGTATATTTCTAACAGAGCAAACTGCATTATTACTAATCCTATGTTAATATATCATGGCTGTGGAAGGCTCGGTACAATTAAAAATAATTAAAAGCTAGAAGTTACAAAAAGGCAAGTCAAAAATACACACAAGTAAATATAACCCACAGCATATCAGAAGTACTTAACCATCAACAAAGGAAAAGAAGATAAGAAAATACCAAAAGCCGCAGCTTCTGATCTCTATATCGGTTATCCCTGATTGAACTTTGCAAATCTTCAACGTTCTTCCTCTCCACAATAAAGTCAAGAACGTATTCAGTGCCAATAACTTTGTTACGAGCTATCCAGATTGCATCACCAACAGGCAAGCGCCTAACCTATGGAAGTGCCAAAATTAATCTTATGTCTATCAGCTGCTGTGGAATATATAGGGAGGCAATAGTTTTAAAAAATTATGGGGTATGCTTATTAGTGCTTCAACATTGTGCATGGCCACCAGCAGATACTATGAGACCCTAAGCCTTGTTGAGAGAGTAAGTATCGCAACTACAGCGTTAATACCCTTTCAAAGTACTTTTTTTCCTTTTTTATATCAGATGAGTGTGACAACCCATCGTTTACAAATTGTGCAAGTACCCTTTAAAAGTACTAATGAAGTATTTGATTCAAACATAGATGAAATTGCTAGAAACCCTTTTCCTTTTTTTGTTTTGATAAATTGAAATTGCTAGAAATATAAGAACGGTAAATAAAGAAAGAAAGAAAAGAAGAAATTGCCATGGAGAAAGTCAAACTGAATTGTATTTTGACCTTGTGTTTTTGGTGTAACCAGTTGTATTCAAATGATACTGTCTCTATCATTGATGTTTTAGATTCTCTATAGTTACAGGGCAGTAGATCATAGAATACTATTGTAAATATGGTTTCAGTGCAACCAATGCACTGTTTTGCTTTAATACAGATACTACACAGTTACCATTGTCAAAAAAATGAAATTGCCAGCAGTCCTGTCTCCAATTCTAAAGTACTAGCATCCGGGGAGATGAATGACATTGTTTCGCTAGCTCAGGTATTAAATTGCAGGGTTGGAGCTCTCCTGACTACCTATCTTGGATTACCACTTGGGGCTTCGAACAAAGATCAGAGGGTGTGGGATCCGGTTCTTGTGAGGGTTGAGAAGAGGTTAGCTGGGTGGCTAAAATGATATTTGTCCAAAGGGGGGAAGGAAGTGCTTATTAAGAGCACCTTATCGAGCATTCCCACTTATTCCATGTCTTTGATTCATGCTCCAGCTTCGGTCACAAGTAAGTTGGAAAAGATCCAAAGAAATTTTCTTTGGGATGCAGCGGATGGGGAAAAGAAGTTTCATTTGGTGCGGAGGGAGACTGTCACATCTCCTAAAAAATGGGGAAGTCTCAGTATTAAAGATTTATCGGTGGTCAACAAAGGTTTGTTGGGCAAATGGCTTTGGAGATTTGGATCGAGGTACAACTGTACAAGCTTTTTGGAGAGAGGAGATAGTTGATAAATATGGGGTGATGGAAGTCGGAAGAGGGATGGAGACTAGAGATTTCACTATGCTTTTTGGGTGCGGCTTGTGGAGGAATATAAGGAAGGGATGGGATGTTTTTAATGCAAACAACCCATTCAAGGTTGGAGATGGGAGGAGAGTCTTTTTTTGGGAACATAGGTGGTGTGGGGACTTTGTTCCGAAAGATGAGTTTCAGTATTTGTGTTAAGAGTTTCATGCCAAGGAGACTCAACAGTCCAACATATTAAGGGGACACAGGGTGGAGAAAACTTTCGGGATTTAAGATTTAGAGCATGTTTGGATTGGCTTTTGGCTTTTGCCTTTGAATTATAAGCCAAAAGCCATAAGTTAGAAATTCTAACGTATGGCTTTTCGCATATTTTTATCATTTTTGCTTAAAACCAAGTGCTTATAAGCACCTTTTTAGTTTATCCAAACACTACAGTATTGCTTAAAAGCTACTTTGACTTAAAAGGACTTAAAATAAGTCAATCCAAACAAGCTCTTAGAAGGAATTTCCAAGATTGGGAGGTGACAGAGTTTCAAAGGTTGTTGCCCTTTTACACAAGCAAGTCACTCTCGTTGATAACCCCGATGTTTGGTGGTGGAGTTTGGGAATAATGGATTTTTCTTTGTTAAATCTTTTTATGAAAGACTTTTGGTTAGGGAGGAGGTTGTGTTTCCATTTAATGCAATTTGGATACCTCAAGTGCCGAGAAAGGTGTGTTTCTTCTCTTGGCTAGCTGCTAGAGGGGTGATCTTGATGGCTGAAAATCTTAAAAAGCGGAAGGTTGTTTGTATCAGCTGGTGTTACATGTGTAAGGAGGGGGGCGACGATGTGGATCATCTTCTTCTACATTGTGGTTTTACCATGAGGTTATGGTGGGATATGTTCAGGTAGCTTGGAATCTCTTGGGCAATGCCAAAAACTATGAAAGATCTAATGTTCTGTTGAAGGAGTGGGAGAAGGGAGAGAAGACGTAGCGGATGTAACGTGGTTCCTCTCACGTTGATGTGGGTTGTTTGGAGAGAGAGAAATGGGAGAGCTTTTGAGGGGGTAGAGTTGAGTTTTTCTTAGTTGGGGAGTAGTCTCCGATCGCTTATTTTCTTTTGCTGCACCCATAAAGTGTCTTTTTGTATAGATGATTAGGTGAAATTTGTAGAGAATCATGTTTTTTTGTAGATTCCTCACCTTTTGTTTCACCCCTTGTACAGTTTTTTGGCCTTGTAAATGAATGAAATACGTTTTACCTTATCAAAAAAAGAAAAGTACTAGCATCTGTCACTACCACAAGGTGATCCTGTTTCTTCTTCTCTTTATTCGTGTCATGGAGGGTCTAAGCAAGATGTTAGTGCAGTACAAGCAGATTGGAACTCGGGTTTTCGAGCAGACAGTAGAGGCCATGGGAATCTCAAAATCACTATCATTTTATATGCAGACAATACTTTGATCATGTGTGATACAGAGGAACATCAGATTTGATTTTGGGGATGATTCTAATTTTTTTGAGGCTGTCTCGGGGTTACACATTAACTTCACAAAAAGTATTCTCTTTCCAGTAAATAAAGCCAAATATTAGTCAACTTGCCAACGGCGCAATGTCAGAACTCTTCCTACGAAGTATTTGGGCTTACCACTGGGAGACAAATATAAATCAGTGACAATATGGAATGAGGTGATTGAGAAGATGGAGAAGTAGTTGGCAAGCTAGAAGCAGCAGTATATTTCATTAGGGGGCAGAATCTCTTTGATCAACAGTGTGCTCAGCGCACTTCCTACGTACACAATGTCTCCCTTCCCCGCTCCTTCCTCCATTTTGAAACGATTGGACAAATTGAGATGAGACTTCTTTTGGCAAGGAAATAAACAATCTTATTCTTTTAGTCTTGTGAAATAGAAATGAGTCACCCGACCCAAAAGGAAAGGAGGCCTGGTATCAAGAACCTAAAGAATCATAGCGGGAGCATGTTGATGAAATGGCATTGGAGATTCAACAAGGAGGTAAATGCACTTTGAAGGAGTGTTTTGGTGGAAAAGATCACACTTGGAGCCCCTGGAGTACCAAAATCTCTACAGCACCTCATGTTACGGACTACGGAAACATATCTGAGGATGTCGGAACAAATTAGAGCCAAATATGGGCTTTACTCTTGGTAATGGGAGGAAAATCAGACTCTGGGAAGATGCATGGTTGGGTCAGGCTCCCCTAAAAGACCTCTTCACGGATATTTTCAGCAAACTCCAGCATTTAGCTCAACACAAGGGTGGATTCTCTTTCTCAGAAGGAATAATAGTGATTGAAAAGTGGGAGGACTATGCCTTTTGCTCCACATGTTAAGCAATATAACCTTAGATCAGAACAAAACAGACTCCATCAGTTGGAAAAGACATCCTAAGGGTCTGTTTTCAGCAAGATGTTATTACCGCATGCTAGTTTCTAGCATAGACAGGGTTTTATGACCTTGGAAAAAGATATGGAGAAACAAAGAACCTTTGAAGGTCTCTTGTTTTTCCTGGATCGTTGCTTGGGAGGCTTGTCTCACCTACGCAAACCTGCAAAAGAGGGGATTTCAGTTTGCAGCAGATGTCCACTGTGGGCAGAGCATTTTGAAGAAGTTTGCCACCTCTTCCTGCATTTTAGGGTCACTAGCCAGTTGTGGAACATGTTTTTGGTAATACTTGGCATGAGTTGAACCGTGCCAAAATCTGTTCTTGCAAAGATGGAAAGAAATCTCTACAGTCTTGGAATACTAACCTCTGGCCATTTGGTGGACTATCTGGCTTGAAAGAAATGCCAGAATTTTTTAAGGCAAAAAAAGAAATATTCACCCTTAAACAGAGATGTTTTTTTGTTAGCTTTTTGGTGCAATCTGGTGTTGCACTTGCTAGATGCAATGCTAGACACTATAGAGGGATGTAAAACCTGTAATTATGCCTTATTCACTGGCTTAGTGCAAAATTTATAAAATCTTTTATATTACTTGTAAGAAAAAGGACCTACAACTTACAAAAATAAGCATGGACACATGGTGAGAATCTTCAAATAATTGAAAGCTGACTAAAATAAAGTGTTCTACAATTACTTATTTCATATAATTGTCCTGTCTCAGTAATAGAAGAAAGCACAAGAAAAGAAACTAAAAGAGGAAAGATTCCAGATGCTCACATCTATTTTAATTTTAAATTGTGTGCTGATGTTCTCAACTATCTTCCTGGATCGTGACCTGAAAATATAATGGCACAGATTTCAATGAGTCCACAAGAAATTCAAAAAATAGTCAATTAAACATCCGTTCGAAAATAGATAAGTACAGGACAAAAGAAGTTTTAGATCTTAACATCAAGGTTGTCTTTTTACTGCATTTGCTAATTTTCTGGTCATCCTGGATTTTTTCTTCTCTTTATTTTGCGGGCACAAGCATGGGAAGGGGGTGCATTTGGGAAACAAAAAGGAGAGCTCAATGACTGCAAATTTGATGATATCGTTCTCATGTCTCTACTTTTACTTAACAATAGCAGATAAGAACAGCACGTTCTAGACATTCCTATATCTGAATGGTAATTCCCTAAATCAGCAAGTTTCAAGGATATATGAAATAACCAATAGTCTGAGGATAAATCAATATTTGCATTCTCTGAGCAAATAAATAGTCATATATTTATACAGATCCTTTTAATATTCAGTATATATAGTACTTGATCAAGAAAAAATCAGTAATATAGTGATTATTTTTCTACTTCCTTATTAAAACAGCAAGGTTGCGATGCTACTAAATCACCTTTCAAATTAGTAGCAAGTTAAAAACAGCTTTACTAAGGTACAATCTGTTTACAGAATTTAGTGATAGGGAGAGTCAAAGATATGGCATGTCAAAGTGCACCAATGCAGAAAAGCTGGAAGAAACTTGGAGCTGGATCCGAGTTTCTTTTTTTTTTTTTTTTTTTGAAATTGGTAACACTGGACCGGATCCAAAATTTAATCCATGAAGATTGCCATCTCTAGAGCATACCTCAGAAGTTCTAGCATGCTGGAATAGAGAAGGGAATATGTCAGGTCACAAGGAAAGATGAAAGATTGTCCCTGCTTGCATCTGGTGGACAATTTGGAAGGAGAGGAACCAGAGATGCTTTGAAAACAAGAGTATACCTTTCCAGAGCTTGAAGTTGAACTGCCTAGTTACTTTTTATTTTTGGTGTAACTATGCCCTCCCCAAAGAGGTGGAGGACATTACTCACTTTCTAGATAGTTTAGGAGGGGTATAGATGATATTTTTCTCTTTGGTTTTTGCTTACTGTATACTCCTGATGTAATTATCCTTGAAATACACTATTGGTGTATTTTTGTCTATAAAATGTTAACTTTCTCAAAAAAAAAGTATACGGTTGAATGCCGATATATAAGATTTATAAACTAATAGGATAAGTGACACACAAGGCTTCGCAGATAACCTGAATATGAGCTTTGTGAACTTTATATCACCACATTTGTGGTCTAAGCACACATGAGAAACCGAAATAAATTGTAATAGTGCTTAGATAAGTGGAAACCATCACAATAATACTGGGTTTTTTATATGGTGGTCATGTCTGGGCCTTTTGCGTGCACTTTGACTATTTTGCCGAGTATCTGCTGGGTCTAAACCTTGATCTCCGAGGTTTGCACCCACTTTATTGACCACTAGGCCACACCCTCAAGTGTTACACTAATACTGACATTAAACTAAAATTGTTGTCAAAAATGAAAAAACTGAAGCTTACTCACCCTCGAGAAGTAAACTGTTCCCGATCATCTAATATCAAAACTACTTCATAAACATCTTTAAATTCCTCTCCATTGGCCAATGGTGGCGCCGCCAAGAGATTGGATCTAGTTTCCAGACATGGTAATTGCTCATCAACAAGCTGAACACACAATTGAACAAAGATATTAAAAACAGAAAACCTAATTTTACATGCATCTTTTAGTCTTCAGTAATACATCTTAATGTGTCATTAAACTCAGATAAAAGCTAGCATCACTCTGCACTTACAGTGGATGAACAAGCTCTCAAAGCATTCGAACAATGTGCAAAATCAGCACGACAAGAAGGCCTTGCACTGTTTACTGTTCCATTGCAAGTAGACTCGGATAGTCTATCTTCAATTCTAGTACTACCAACTTGACCTGGCCATTGAGAGGCACTAAAGTCATGAAAAAGGACACTTAATTATAACTGTTCTAGTCAGCAACTCTAACAATCCAAACTATGAATTCTTAAATCTTAGTATTAACTATATTATCAACATGAATTTATCTATAGGGAGTCAGAAAACAAACCATAAACTTGCTCTTCTCGAAGACGACACAGAACAGATGGCCAGATTAACGATATATCTTTGTTCTCTGATGTTTCTAACACTTCAGAGTAAGCCTGAATTACTTGTTCCTTGGAGAATCCCATTTGAACAAACTACAAGAACCAAATCAAGATCAGATGCACAGAACCAAAAAAAACACGAATTGATAATTGAATAAGTTCAACAAACGCCAGCATTACTTCAAAAAGAATCTTAAAAGAAGAAAATGAAACAATTTTGAAGCATCTTAAAGTAGAACTCAAGGAACAACTTTCAAAGGAATTAAAAGAAAAGGTTGCTGAAAACAGATAACAACAACAACAACAACATACCCAGTGTATTCCCACAAAGTGGGGTCTGGGGAGGGTAGAATGTACGCAGACCGTACCTTTACGCAGACCGTACATTTACCTCAGATGAAAACAGATAGTTGTGTATAATAGAATAGGCTAGAATGCCATATCACCGACTGAATGCTGATAGATACAAAGCCTTTGTCTTACAACCCCCCCACCCCACCCCCCATCCCCCAAAAAAGCAATAATCAAGGATGAGGACTGTCATCAAATATTGGACCTTTAGATCTGCTTGGATGTACGCCTAAGATAAAGATAGTACAGTAATTTGGGTGAATCTTTCTAAGATCACAGAAATTAACATTTATTCAGTCATTTTCCAGTTTCTATGAGAAGACTCAGTAGTAAAAGCATCGACAAGTCCAAGACTTGAACAGATGGAAGAGGACTTACCAAGCGGTGAAAAAATAATAAGGATTGAATGCTTTAACGCATTCAAACATAATTTCTGAGTGAAAAAAAAGGGGATATCTGGATGCTCAGTGCTTAGAACAACTTTTACTGCCTCTGCAGCAAACAATAGCCACAACTAGACTTAATAGTAGCAGGATAGAGGAATTGCTTTACCTCATCTAATATGGTAGTGGAAATGATGCTGCAGCCATCACCTTAGACCATAAAAATCGCATAGAACATGAACCAGATTTGGCAACTAGCAAGCATTAAATAGAGGTTTGATGTTTACATATTTATGTTTATCTTCAAGACTGATGAAAGCAATAAATCCAGGTTGCTGCTAAAAGAGACACCTAGATGTAAGAGAATCTAGGGACTCAATAGTTGAGAACTTGAGATGGAGGCATGGAGCATTTTTTCCAGAAGAGGGTGGTAGGTCTTAATATCAGCCTTGTGAAATATGCAGCCTCAGAAAATGAACTATCAAGGGGTACGCCCCCTTCTCTTTTCTGTAGTGAAGTTCCGTTTACAATAACAGGAAGCAATAACTCTCTGTAAACATGACCTCTTCAAGGCTGAAGTTCCATTATACTAAGAACAGTTCAATGTTTGGGTGCATACTCTTGGACTGTATTCAAAGTTCATTCATAGCAACCGTACCATGATGCAAAACTAAAGAAGATCCTTTTTACAGAGGACTTTCTTCGGGGGACACCAGTGGATCTAAAACTCACAAGAAGATCATAAACTCACTTTCACTTGGACTTAATGCGTGCTAGATATTTCTATTAACGTATATGAGAGAGTAAAGCAATCAGAGTATTTGTAATGAGTGGTGACTGGTCCATCGGGGATCAAACAAATCATAACACAATCTGCCAGTCTAGGCAATTGAATACCCATATTAGTACATCTTTGAACTTTCTGGAACTTTTTGACGTCACTATGGAAGCAGTGAAAATGACAAGAGAGGCTCTGATGGAAGAAAATTATTGTACTAACACATAACAAGAGGTATTAAACTACACATTGCTATTATAAATTTAAGAATCATGGAACCAAAGTAGCACATTTAAAACAGAAAAAGTACCCTGTCAAGAGATTCAGATGGAATGACATTCATTTTCTTTTTGCCAGTCGATTGAGATAATGGCAGTGCCCTTTCTCTCACTGAAGTAGTATGTCGAACTTCCATATTTGATAACTTGCTAGTTGTCGCCTTATCTGACATGTCCCTTTTATTCAAATTCGAAAATCCCGTCAAAGATGCCGATATTTCTTTGGAATCAGCAATTCCTGACCTCAAAAGACATTCCTGGGCAATCTCTTTGCCTTCTTCCGTCAGCATATATCTGCACTTGTTGACAAAGGATGCCTAGTTTATTACTAAGTCAAAAGATCAGGAAAATAAATTGGTTAAGCATGCAAGGATAAACACTTGCATAGCAACTAAAACACAATATGACTCTGT
Organism: Jaltomata sinuosa; assembly: GCA_003996215.1. NCBI lineage: Eukaryota > Viridiplantae > Streptophyta > Magnoliopsida > Solanales > Solanaceae > Jaltomata > Jaltomata sinuosa. The sequence goes on from QJPP01000557.1 coordinate 693,987, forward strand.
TTATAAGATGATGGTTCCTCTAATATGACTGCAAAGTAGTGCCTTTATATATCTACACAGTTACCAGGGTAGATCTCAATACATCTCGTTTTATTAATGGGTGTAATTGATTCACCATTAGGAACACTATTTACCCCTCACCGTATAACCAAGAAAAGCTCTTATTTATTTGAGGAAGGTAACTTTGAAAAACCAAGAAAAGCTCTTACGTAAACCTTTATGTGTTTGATTTTTTCTTATAAGGTAAATAATTTTGTTAACAATTATGGGAACCTCGTATACAAGCCATATACCAAAAGAAGAGAACCTACACCAAAATATGGTTCTCAACATAAAAGGTTCAATCCTCTATACAAATAGGGACCTCGTAAGTACACCAAAGAAAAAATAGAGACAACAAACTACTTTGCACTTTTACAAAAAACTTGCTCCACCCGTTCAAAGGCCCTCCTATTTAACTCTTTCCAAATCCCACATGATTGCTAGGGGGGACGCTCCATGCCCTTGGGCTTCTCTTCCCCCTCATATGAGTCCAATTTTGCAAAGCCTCCTTCATTGTACCCGGTATCACCCATTGCAACCCAAACAGTTACAGCCATCCTCCATAACCAATAAGCCACTTTACAGAAAATGATCAACATATTCGCCCGCACTTTTGCACATAAAGCACCAACTAACATAGGTGATCCTCCTCTTTCGCAGATTTTCCGTTGTTAAGATAACGTCCCTTGCCGCCAACCGTACTAAGAAACACACCTTTCTCAGAGCTCTAGGGATCCAAATGGAGTCAGGAAGGAAAGAACATTCCTCTCACAAGCAAACTCTTATAAACTATGTTAGCTCTTCCCTAGCTCCATGCATCCGATATGTTGCTTGATGTGTTCAGCCCATACAAAAAATCAACCAAATTGTGAAATTCTTCCATCTCCCAAAAGGCTTCTTTTGAATCTTAAGTCCCAGTGAATTACCCCTTCGTAAGACCTACAAATTTGTTGGACTGTCTTCTATCTTTGACATGAAACACGATATAAATTAGGAAAGGCTTCCTCAACTTGTTCTCCTCGCATCACTTATGTGCCCAAAAACTATTTCTGCTTAGAAACATATCCACTAAACTCTTCCCACTGCTTCATAATAATCCTCCACACTCCACACCTAGAAGGTTTTGTAATATTTCTAGTCTTCCATCCACCTTCCATGACCCCATACTTTTCCGCTACCAGCCCCTCCAAAATGCATTCTCCTCTATCCCAAATCTCCATATCCACTTTCCTAGCAGAGCTTTATTAAACATCTTGAGATCTTTCACTCCAAGTCCTCCCTAGTCCTTGGAGATGTGACAACTCTCCAATTCACTAGATTATACTACCTAATTCCATCCATTGTGTCCAGACCCCACTTGAGGGATTTCACTAGGTATGTTGTTGTTGTTGTAATTCCTTCCATTGTGTCCTATAAAATGTTATGTTGAAGTATTTCCAACCTTCCAATCAAGAAGCCTGCAAGAGTGATGTGAAATATGTAGGGATGTCAGAAAAAACGCTTTTGATCAATAGTTCCTTACCCCCTTTCGACAAGTACTTCTTTTACCACCTCGCCAGTCGTTTCTCCACTCTCTCAATCACCGAATTCCACACTGCGAGATCTCTACTTGAAGCACCCAAAGGTAATCTCAGATAAGTAGTAGGTAGAGTACCCACCATGCAATTCAACACCTGGGCCATCTCCTCAATACTATCCACTACTCCCACCGATGTGATCTCACATTTTCTAAGGTTGATCTTAGGGCGTGACACAACCTAGAACCAAATAAAAATTTGTCCCAAATGATCTAGCTAGGACATATCTGCATCACAGAAGACCAACGTGTCATCCGCAAATAATAAATGAGTAATTGTCACATTGTTCTGCCCTCTGATAGACACATCAAAACCCTTCAATAGCCCTCCATTGATCGCCCTATCCATCATCTTGCTCTCAAAACTTTCATCACCAAGATAAATAGCACAGGGGATAAATAGATCCCAAAAAAGTCGTAAGGACTCCAAAACCTCTCATGTGTTTGATCTAGGAGAAGTACACGCTCTTTGGCAAGCCTCGTTGCTTTAAGCTTCCGAAAGACTGTGCCTCAAAGACTGGAAAGAAAGTTTCGGAAGTTGTATAATGGAAGAGGGGTGGAGAACTACAATTGTCACTTCGCCTTAAGGTTGCGAATCGTGGAGGAATATTGTGAAGGAACGGGATGATTTTAGCGAAAGCATGTCTTTTAGGTAGGGGAAGGAAGGAAAGTAAGTCTTTGAGGCACAGGTGGTGCAAGGACAACACCTTGAAAAAACATACAAATATATATAGAGAATTTTGTGCCAAAAGGAGATGAAGTTCAAAAGTCTAGGGGCTACAAGATGTAGCTTTTGAGATTTGAAATTAGAAGGAATTTTTAAGATTAGAGGTGACTAAGTTCCAAAGCTTGATCGATTTGATTTATAAACATAGAACTTCACAGGGTAGCCACAATGTATGGAGGTGGGATGTCGGGAATAAAGGAGTTTTTTCAGTTAAATCATTATGAGAAGCTTTTGAATAGGGAGGTGGTTGAATTCCACATAAAGCGGTTTGGAGTTTGGACTACTAAGATTTTGAGAAAGGTGTTTTTCACTTGGCTAGCAACTAGAAGAGTGATCTTGACGGTTGAGAATATGTGGAAGAGGGAGGTCATTTATGGTAGTTTGTGCTTTAGTTTTAAAGGACCGGGTGAAGATGCCAACCATTTCTTTCTACATTGTCGGGGTTGCTTAGAGGTTATGACGAGAAGTTCTTAATTGGTTTGGAACTATTTTGGCAATACCAGGCACTATGAAAGAGGTAATATTTAGCTGGAATTATGGTCTGAGGAAAAGGGTAGGACTTGGTGTGTTAGTCCCCCACTAGCACTTGACACTTGTGCGGGTCGATTGGAGAGAAAGAAATAGGATCATTTTTGAAGATGTAGAGGCAGACTAAGCACATTTGAGTAGCCTTCTATCTCTTGTTTTGTTTTGGTGCACCCATGAGGTCCCTTGTTGTATAGAAGATTAAGTGTTGCTCATAGAAGATCATATCTTTGTGTAAGTTCTGTACATTTTGGTATACTTCTTGTATACAGGCTTCTTTGTCCAAATATTAATGAAATTTATTTGATTTATCAAAAAAAGTGTAGGCAGAGTCAAAGTATATCCAAATCAAGAATTTATTAATTATTAACATATGATACCACCCAATAAATTTTTCTATATTCCTCGATCTTTTGGGATAAGCCTACAAGAGTTAAGTTCTTTAGTAAATTACCAGCAATACCAAAAAATTGTTTGACCTTTCTAGATATAAGTCAGTTATAAGAGAGTTAATGAAAAATCCTTTCGAAAATTACCAAGGAATAATAATACGAAGTACTTCTTTATGACAGAACTCTATGCAGTTACCTTGGATAGATCAACTATACATCAGCTTCTCTTTGTTTTTTTTGTCATACATGATTTATAGACCTTTATTACGGTATTTGCCCACAAGAACATAAAAGTAGGTAAATGCAGTTCTTAAGAGCTTCTTGAACAAGAAAGTCTTTTTTGGGAGGGGGAATGGCAGACTAAGGAAGTACGTAACTAAAAGTTGCAAAAAGATAGGTAACACATATACAGAAAGAACACTAAGAATTCAGAAAAGAAGGAAAAAGACAGACTTTTTGTCTTTATCATGCTTTGTGTGTGACACACTTACAATAAGACTGAATAGTTCTCAGCCTTTTTTCCTTCCACAACTACCACGTCTGGGGCGGCCAATTTAAAAGCATGATAAAGGCCACTAGAAAACGATGGATAATAATAGAAATAATGATCTTCCGCAACTACCACGTCATGGGCCAATTGAAAAGCATGATAAAGGCCACTAGAAAATGAAGGATAATAATAGAAATAATGATCTTCCACAACTACCACGTCTTGGGCCAATTTAAAAGCAAGATAAAGGACGGTAGAAAAGGAAGGATAACGATAATGACAATAACAAGTTTCATCCAACACCCCCTCTTTGTTTCATTGGCTGGGAAGAGCAAGAAGAAGATAGAAAATGGAAAATGGAAAAGGAAAAGAGAAGATAAACTGAAAGTAAGGCTATTTTGTATTTTAGCAAGCTTTGTTGATTTAGAGGACAGACCTAATCGGTATAGCTTAGCTCATAACTATGAGGGGGTTTTGTGGATACTTTAAAATTCACAGGGGTTATGTGCAACAGATCCAAATTGATGGAGGTAACCCATAGGTCCCTTTTAAAATTAGCCATGACTTTCGGATCTTCAAGCAAGCTGAAATTTCCTAATATGCACCTAAACTACCATGCAGGAAATGAAATGGCTATTTATATTTGAAATCTATGTATAGCAGTCAACCAGAGTTCCAGAAAAGAGCACAAAATCAAAGACATGGCAAGCATACTTTGCAGGGCAGCTCGACTTAGCAACAAGTCCTTTGCTTATTAATTTCCCCATGCAGCTCCATCCACTGTACCAGTCCCTTGGTGAGCTAAATTGTCCAGGTTTTCCTTTCCCTTTCTCAGGTCTAATGCATGGCATATAGCATGGAGAAAAGAGCACAAAAATCCACTTAGTACATACTAAATTAAATGCTGAACGAAAAGGGGAGAATATAAGTTAAGCAGCAACATGCGTACCCAACAGGTGCACGAGAAAGACCACTAGCTTCAGAAGCATCAATAAGCTCCTGCTTATGCATAAATTTTTCACCGTTTGTTGTACTCCTAGAATCATGAAATTTTCATTGCTGAAACAGCAATTTATTTGAAACAAAGCAAGGCAGACTGCATTAAATTAGCTATTCACCTGTACAGCGTGATCAATAGGGCATAGGCCACAGAATTCTTCTGAGGCATGTAACGCTTTGTTCCCTTATTTCTTTTCCCTGGAGATATAGAAAAGAATTGAGTAACTTCCAATTGATCCAACATTCATATCCTCCATCAGAATACAAAAAGATTAGATAAGTAAAGTAATTAACTAAGAAAACTCAAATCCACGTACACAGAGTCTTGCATTGTTATGTCTACTCAATTATTGATGTTTATTTCTGAAAACCACCAGAACACTCAATCAATTAGTCCAATAAACAATGGGTCCAATAACCGGGCATACAAATGTAAGCTAATTTGGCCGTGAAACTAAATACTTGAGTTCATAAGCAGAATCCATAGTCAATCAGTTTATTGAGAAAACTCGCGTGAGTCAATAAATCAGTTACTCAAACAACCAAGCACATTTGAAAAGACAAAAGGAGCATAAGCCAACTCTATCAAGAATACCACTCCAATAACACTACAAAGGCTCCACCTTTACACACTCCACTATCACTACGAAGACTCCGTCTTTATACACTCCACTATCACTACGAAGACTCCACCTTTTTCCTCTAAGTAGTGCAATGATCAGACATATAATATAGGCAGAGAACAAAAAATAACTTCAAAATTTACCTTTCTCAGTGGAGTCATCAGTCTCATCGGATGACGAAGCACCACGATCATCAGCTTCAAAAAACCCTTTCATTATCCTCAACAGCCATTTTCCAACACCACTGGAATTGAAAGCAAGTCAAATAATAATCACAATTCCAATGGATTCACTTATTTTACTCAAATGGGGGGAAATGGGTTTTAAGATTTTACTGACTTGATCTCATTAAACTGTTTGAGAGTGTTAATCGGGGTCTTGGACTTGCAGAGATTGGTATATGCTTTTTGAAGAGTCATGGAGATATTTTCCGAAATCCCTTTAGGGCTTTGAGTCATTTCTTGCGTTTTGTTCCACATGTACTCTGCTAACTCATCGTTCTCCGGACATACCACCACTTTCCTTTGAATCTCCATGTTTGTTTCTTCAAGCCAGGAAAAATTGTTAAACCTAGGGTTTGTGGTCTCTTCCGAAGAAAGTTTTCATTCCAATTTTGCAGTTATGGTTCCGAAACTTGAAATGGTTAGGGTTTCGGAGAGATGGATTTTTGTGTTGGTGAGTTTGTGATGGGAATGAGGAGTTGAAATGGCGCCAGGACTCGATTTCAAAAGCTGCCCTCCACTCCACTGGGCAGGTATTTACTATTTCTCATTCGTATAAATTTTGGATAACTATCTCACAAATACATGGTCATTTTTTAATCTCTACTATAATTTGATTATTAATATCCAAGCTGTGTTTACCGCTAAAACAATACAATCAAATTTACGTTGAGAAATTTAAGAATACGCAAAATAAATAAATTTTATAATAAAATAGTAATGTAACACAAGCAATTATTGAACGATAACAAGCTATAATAGAAAAAGTAGAATTTGGAAATTGTATTACAATCTAGTTGTATCATAATTTTAATGATAATCGTCAAAAAATTTAAAATATGAGAGTATTTATTAGAAAGCTTATGCAATTGTGAGTATATATACTTAAACAAAGATTGTGAATCCCACCCCACTCCCTCTCTTCCAGCTTTACAAATAATTAAGTAATTATTTATAAAGAAATTTCAGGGAGCAGCTTTCGTTGAACTCGTTTCTTTTCGACGTTTCACTTAATCTTGCTATGGTTGTGTAACGAGCAACGCAAATCTCAATCTCTTTCGTGTTATGCGAATATGCACGCTTATTTTATCCTTATCTTGCTTAGTTATAGTTTGAATTTTCGTCTTGTTCTTCGGAGCTAGACGGGCATTATCAGTATGATATTAGTTCCGATAGTATTAACTCTGGAACCTTTTCGAACTGAATTGTATTTTACCGATCATGTCCCAAAAGTCTTGTTTAATATTTTTTATTGGACTGTTGTACTCAGTCATTCTCATTACGTGTCATTGCATTATTCGTCCACCTACTCAATACCATTCTTAGGAGTGGCTCACACAAATTAATAATGTAATGCCAAAATCAAACAGAGACCTTAAATTTTTAAGAAAAATTAGTATATCTTTTTTTAAAGTCTATTTTTTAAGTTTATTGAGATGCAAAGTTGTTAATTATTTTTTTGCAATAGTTTTCTTTTAATAATTCTTTTCAATTAATAATATAATTCATGGATTTAATTTTTTTGAGACATAATACTCTACGTATATCAAACATCTTCTAAAAAAAATTTCCTCTTATATGAAAAAATTATTTTTTTTGAAAATAGTATTCAATATTTTCCACTAAAAAATCTATAATTTACTATTGCTTAAAAAAAAAAGGCTCCTCAAATTTGGGGATCTAAGATGGTTGCTTTCTTTTTTAAAAGGGTAGATTTGACACTATCATTTTCATCCCCATATGTATAGTCCCCCACTTTCTGGTTGCCATTGACTTGAAACTGAAAAATAAGAGAGTTTCAAATTCTTAGGGGTCGTTTGGTGGGGAACAAGTTATTTCGGGATAATTAATTTGGAGATTAATTATTTCACCATGTATATGGGATAACTTATCCCATCACTATGACATAAATGGTGGGATAAATAATTCCGGGACTAACTAATACCTCCAACCAAACGCAGGATAAAATAATCCTGCATTTTATCCGGGACTATTATATCTTATACCTCACACCAAACGACCCCTTAGTGTTTATGGAAAATAACTTTTCAACCTCATATAGGTAGAGGTAAGATCTGCGTATATCATTTTTTTCAAATTTTATTTGTAAGATTATACTGGTATGCTATTCTTTTTAAAACATGTTTTATAAACTCTTTTGGATCACTTGTTATGCGATTTTTTTTTATCCTAAAACTACAATCTTGATATTATATTTTTTGGATTAATTTATTTCACCTGAAAATGAAATAAAATACTCTTAAATTAAATGAAATAAGCCGAAGTATCTCGTGATTAAGCCTAAAATAAAATTTATAACATGTTTAATTAAAGATATAAGAATAAATTATGCTATAAATTAAACTCAATATAAACTTTATCATAAACTTAACTATGAATATCCCACGTTATATCACACAAATGAACCTTTTGTGATTGCAGATAAAATTGATGTCATATACACGTGAAACACACATCAAAATAAAAGAGTCCATTCCAATGTATCAGTTTGTGTATTTTTCTGGACCACTGTATTCATTATTTTTTTTCACATCCTTTAAGGAAAGCATTAAGTAGAAGGTAATTTAATTAAATAATTATTATTTATTACTCATTTTTATTTAATATTTTATTTATATTATATTAATATTTTTTTATTTTTATGAACTAAAAGATAAATATTAAAATAAATAATTAATTATATCTTGATTTTCTAAAATGATAAATATTATAGATCAATTATTTTTAATAAGAATGACAAGTTAATTGGTGGAGAGGAAATATTTTTTGACATACTAATAAAGAATTGAAAAAGCTGTAAAAAATATGAGAAATAAAAATCTAAAATCCTGGTCCGAACTCCGAAGTCCAGAGAAAAAGGGTATAAGGAGAAAATAGTCAATTGTTAGGTCCATTTCTAAAACCCAAAGGAAAGAATTAAACCTTAGCAGTAAGCGTCGGCGGCTGCCAGAAAAAAACGATGGGCAGGGGAGGACGCAGCGGCGGCGGTGGCGGTGGCGGAAGGCGGCCACTTTCTTCGTCGTTCGACAAAGAGCTTCGCCGCCACATTGATTCGAGTAAGAACAATTACCTCTCCGTAGAAGATCTCGTCGACCACCTCCGTTCATCTTACCACAAATATTCCCGCGAAAAGTTACTGCCCTTTACAAAACGTGTCCAAGATGTTCTACATCTCGATACCTCTAACTCTAACCCTAACTCAACTGAAGAAGTAGTAACGCCTCCGAGTAAGAAGCCGAAAAGAGGAGACGGCAGCAGCGAGCAGCGTTTACAGCAACTTGAGAAGAAACACATTATGAATAGTCAGAGAAAGAAGCAGGAAGGTGAAGGTTCGTCGTCGACGACTCTCGCCAGTACTTCCGAAAGCGATGATGAGTACTCTTCTTCGTCTTCCGATGCTATATACGGAGAGAAATTGGAAGAAAAGCCCGATTTAATGAAGTCTATGCTTCGACATACGTATAATCAACAAGCGAATAATACTCCCTCGAAGTCGAAAAAAATCGAATACGAGGTGGTTCATGACAATAATGATGAAAAAAGGAAGAAGATTGATATGTCTAAAGGAGGAAAACGAAGAAATGGAGCAATTAGGGATTTAGGAGGAGAGGTCCGAGAGGGGGAAAGGTTTGGGGATAGTGATGGGAGTGTTGATGGGCCAATGTTTAAGGATTTAGGAGGAATGGATGGAGTATTGGAGGAATTGAAAATGGAGGTTATTGTTCCATTGTACCATCCTCAGTTGACTAAGCATCTTGGTGTTAGGCCAATGTCAGGGATACTCTTCCATGGGCCACCTGGCTGTGGCAAAACAAAGCTAGCTCATGCTATTGCGAATGAGACTGGAGTTCCATTCTACAAACTTTCTGCTACTGAGTTGGTCTCTGGAGTTTCAGGTGAAACTGATTCTTTGATCATTTTGATTCATTTCACGTCATGATTCTATCTTTGCAAGCATAATTGGTTTCTGGAATTACAAGTGAAGCTAACTGTTTGATGTTTGATTTCGTTTCACGTTGCTATTTTCTATTAACAGGCATTTTGTAGCATAGAGTTACTAATAATATTTGAATGTGTTCCCCTTTAGAAAATGAATATGCTCCCAATTTCCACTTTGGAGTATATTCTTGGGAATCTGTAAGCCTGCAACTATGGTGCATCATTCAGTATTATGACAGTCTTGAGTGTTCTGAGAAGGAGTGGGTGTGCTTTTTCTTATTGCTGTCAATTTACAAGCATTTTAATTGGGTAGTTCTCCATTTCAGGCGCATCAGAAGAGAACATAAGGGATCTGTTCTCAAAAGCATACCGGACGGCACCTTCTATTGTGTTTATTGACGAGATTGATGCAATTGCTTCCAAGAGAGAAAATTTGCAGAGAGAAATGGAGCGGCGCATTGTAACACAACTGATGACGTGCATGGATGAGTCGCATAGACTTGTAAAATCTGATGACGCAGAGGGAGCTGCTCTACCTACTGATAAAAGAAATAGTGAAGCAAAATCAGACGGATCTAATGGTGAGCCTGGTTATGTCCTAGTAATTGGGGCCACAAATAGACCTGATGCTATTGACCCAGCATTGAGGAGGCCTGGACGATTTGACCGTGAGATCACCTTGGGTATTCCAGATGAAAATGCAAGGGTGCAAATTTTGTCTGTTCTTACACGTAACCTAAGAGTTGAAGGTGCATTTGATCTCATGAAGATAGCTAGCTCAACACCGGGATTTGTCGGAGCAGATTTGGCTGCTCTAACTAACAAGGCAGGTAACTTGGCAATGAAGAGGATAATAGACGGGAGGAAGGTTGAGCTTTCAAGAGAATTGGCAGATGGTGAAGATGTCGAAAAATGGTGGAGAAAGCCATGGTCACCTGAAGAGATGGAAAAGCTCAGCATTAATATGGCTGATTTTGAGGTATGATGCAGAGAATCTTTATTTACCTTTATGAGAAATGTTCCTTAGGTTGTGACTTGTGACCCTAAATTGCTGGATGTAATTGGCATTTTGGCATTTTATATCCTGTCACTGAAATAACAGATGTTTTTTCATTTACATGCATATTTAAAAAATCACCTTTTCTACTGTTTCAACATTGTAGTGGTTGGTTTTGAGTTTCTCAGTTTAATATGTATAATAAATTGCTTGTCTCTTAATGTTTTATAAGATTCACATGGCAATTCTCTTAAAGGTGATGCTCCTTTTAGACTGAGAAATTCAAGATCAAGTTTGGCAGTCTGAAAGGGAGAGCAAATCATCCTTTAAGAACATTATCACATGAGGCTTGTACGTGTTAAGAGAATTAAACAATACGTATATGTGTAAGGCGATCAAGAATATAAGTTAGCGGTCATGACCAGGGTTCACATTCCAACAAAGGCACAAAAACATTAGTTGATTTCTTCCCATTTTTCCAAGTCTTTGGTGTATGGAGTTACCCTGGAACTTTTCTTGTGGAAGTAGCAGGTATCCAGTGAACTAATCAGGTGCATGAAGTTGGCTCGAATACCACCGTTATCGAAAAAGGGGATTAAGTTTGGCATCTTTAATATATTTATATATATATTATTTTAATGATCTAGTATATGATAATCTCTTTCTGGGTGTGGGATTATCTTCTCTGTAAAATCTGAAACAAGCTGTTTCATATAGCCTGCTAATAATCATTTGATAATATGCAGGAAGCAGCTAAATTGGTTCAACCTTCATCTAGAAGAGAAGGTTTCTCCGCTATCCCAAATGTTAAATGGGAAGATGTTGGAGGCCTTGATTCGTTAAGACGTGACTTTGACCGATACATTGTCAGGCGTATAAAGAATCCTAAAGATTACATGGTCAGTAATTCTGTTAAATTATATTGAATATTAAGATATAAATACCGCACTGGTGTGTCAGTTGATTGACTTGATAATTTTTATTTAAGACCTCCTTATGTTATGCTTTTTCCTTTCACTTTATCTCATGTTGGGTGCTTTTATTTATTCATTTTGTCCATCTTTTTTCTTTGGGCATTTCTCTCTTTCTTTGTCCAAATTTAAGCTGGCTGTTTATTCTATTGCATAGGATCTTTAAATTATTGATGTTAAGGGGGAGTTTTGTAGCCATCTTTATTGAACTTTTCTGTGGCATGGAATACCAGAGTTGTACTGTTACATATCTTTATTGAGTAGTGAAGAGCTTTCCATCATCTTCTCCACACTCCTGAGCATCTTAATGTGCTGGGAGACTGTTCTTTTTGGTGTCATCACTTGTCTCTCTCTTAACTATGTAATTGTGTCCTTGGTCCTGCCAATGCGTCCAACTTTGTCACAACTGGAGTTGCAAGTGTCTGACTCTGACAGGACTTATGTTCATGGGGAACACTGCTACTAGGTTGGGAGGATTCACTAACAAATAAATGCTTGGCCTTTGGTTGTAAAATTCACGCATTTCCTCTAGCAAGCATCCTTTGTGTTACAAGTTTAGTTAGCTATCAGTTGATTGCAAAAGTCCACGTTAGGACCAGTTATGTGCTGCCTTTTTTGTGCCTCAACCTCAAATTGTTTGTTTATTTTTCTTATGAGTACACCAAGTATAGAACTTCTAAAAGTTGTTTCATATTTCAGGGTTTTGGAGTAGACTTGGAAACAGGATTCTTGCTTTATGGTCCCCCAGGATGCGGTAAAACATTAATTGCCAAGGCTGTTGCTAATGAAGCTGGAGCAAATTTTATACACATCAAGGTTCCTGCAAATTTTTATGTTCCTAATGACTGCTTTTCCTAATGTTTTGAACGACATGTTTTCTCATTTACTGATCTCCATCCAGGGACCTGAAATTCTGAACAAGTATGTTGGTGAAAGTGAGTTAGCTGTTAGGACATTATTTACCCGTGCAAGGACATGTGCTCCATGCATTCTATTCTTCGATGAGGTGCTTGTCACTCTTTCCAACTTGAACAAACTTAGTTCTGTCTAATAGCCGTCATCTTTTTGTTTTATGAGTCCGTCCACCTTCACAAGTACTGCAGAAGCTTTTACTCATTTTTATTTCCTTCGAAATTTTACGTGCACCTGTAAGATGCTTGCTACAAAATCTAATACATAGTACAGTGTGTACAGATATGAGAATGTTTTACAGTGTTGCTTCAGTACCCAAATTAATAATAGAATAAGAAAAAGATAGAAACTTTCAAAATTCTAGTGCACTTATAAGTTGGTTGCTACAAAGTCTAATACATAGTACAGTATTCAGATACGAGTGCTGAGTTTTGTAGTGGTGGTTTTATTACACAAAAATAATAATAGAAAAAGATAATTGAACTTCTGTGAAGAAACACGTGATTGTCAACCTTTTTTTTCATTTTCTTTTACATCTGTTTTTATTCTTTCATATTTTTACAGATGGATGCATTGACAACTAAGCGTGGTAAGGAAGGAGGCTGGGTCGTTGAAAGGCTTTTGAATCAGGTTTGTATGATTGAGCATATGTTCTTGACAAAAGTTGACATTATATTCTTCTTAACCTTTGCAAATGTGAAACTTCTCTAATTATTGCAGCTGCTAATAGAACTAGACGGTGCAGATCAAAGAAAAGGTGTTTATGTGATTGGTGCCACAAATAGGTATTTTTCGTTCTTCTGGATAATTGTGCCTTTGGTTTTTGGAATGAAGATTGGAAGTAAATGATTCACATCCTATTTTGGTTCTTATTCTTATTATCATGATTGCAGGCCTGAAGTCATGGACCGAGCTATTCTTCGACCTGGAAGGTTAGGGAGACTCCTATATGTCCCTCTACCTAGTCCAGATGAGCGTGGACTAATTTTAAAAGCTCTTGCCCGGAAAAAACCTTTAGATTCTAGTGTCGACTTGATGGCCATTGGAAGAGATGATGCCTGTAAAAATTTAAGTGGAGCGGATCTAGCAGCACTGGTTTGTTAATCTTTTGTGTTAACCCTCTTGTTTTACCTGCCTTTACCCCCCCCCCCCCTCCCCCCTCAAACCTCCCCCCAGAAAAGGAAAAAAAACCTGAAAATGATGGAACGTGTTGCATAACCTTTTTTCATGGTTGGTACTTTTATCAAAGGTGTGTTTCTTTTGTTGACTTTTTAATAATTGCTTAAATGTGCTAGATGAATGAAGCTGCAATGGATGCACTTGAAGAAAAATTGACAGCCACAGATACAAGTTGTGGTGACACATCATCGGTTATTAAGGAGTCACATTTCAAACGTGCTTTGGAGAAAATTTCTCCATCTGTATCCGACAAGGTACATCTGATTCCATGACCTTGTATCATTTACAATTAAGGCATGTATGACTGTATGCTAAATCCTATCACGGTCTCTTATTATACTGCTTCTGGTTTTTTCTTTTTTGGGGTGGATGCAGCAAATAGAATACTATCAGGTTTTATCAAAAAGCCTCAGAGCAGCATGAAAGCCTTGGTGAAGGAGTGGAAAGAAGATGCTTAGGGTGGTGGTCATAACTCCACCTCTATCCATGGGAAAAAGTTGCACGCGAAATACATTGCTGTTACTTTTCGGTCTTGTGAATATTCTTGAGCTATAGTGCTGGAGCAAACAGGGTGAAGAGGGAAGGAAGCATAAAAAGTTTTGATCTTTTCCTCTTTTTTACTCCTTTTTTGTGGTTTTGGTTGGATGGAGTTCTTGCAATTAAATAGAAGCTTTCAGTGTAATGTTAACAAAGGAACTTTCTTTGTGGTTAGTTCCTTTTTTCTTTTATTATTTTAGCAACATAATTCTTTGAACTTGGCAGTATGCTATTATAATGTTATCTAATGAAGCAATAGAGACTTGGTATTTATTGTTTATTGTCTCTCTGACCATTTTGGATGCAGTTGAATTGAATAAAGCAATCTCTCATACTCGAGTTCAAGTGAAATTGAATGAGATATTGTATTTTAATATAAACTGTGTTCACTATGTTTCATCTACTAACAATAATAATTCTGAAAGATGCTACAAATGAATTTGGAAACTGAAAACTTCAAACAAAATTAAGGTTTTTCATCTGGCTGGCTTGCCACAAAGTTAAATTGTTGATAGCAACACATGATCAAGAATTCACACTCCATATTTTAACTGAATGCAACAAAATTTGGTATGTCCCTTATGCTACAAATATCCACATTGAATTTCAGCATTAATCACAGGAAACAGGAATCATAATTATTCTTGGAACAAATATTACCTCCTTTAGCAATTGGTAGTTACTAGGAAAGCTCGCTACTGTCGATTGATGATTGCAAGTCAATGCTACATGAAGTTGGTAATCTGAGAATTGTGAATTCTAAGAAAATGTAGAAATTCTAGGATTAGGGCTTAGCATAAATGAATTGTAATTACTCTAGATTATCATAAACAACATTTATCTCAATTAGTAGGGTTGATTCTTGCCTTTTTGGTTTAAACCTCCTTCAAAGTTCAAAATCTCATGCGCTAATTCCAAATTCTTTCGTCTGTTTTTATCTCTGGCTCACTCTTATTTATAATTAGGGAATCTTTAGGATTCGCTCTCGATGCAAGCCCTTGGGGCTTGACTAAGTTGGCTTTCTCGCGAGGGACTTGTCATTGTGAGGCTCATTGACCTGCATAGGTGAGTTTTTCACGATATTTTTTTCGTGACTGACCATAATGTATTTTCCCTTGTCCCTCTTTTGCCTACTTCTGCCTTCTCGCAATTAGCCTTCTTGGATTGGTAAGGTTAGATTTTCCTCGATTCTCACCCGATTTGTCTAGTTGTATTGTAACTTGCCTAGGCCTTTTAACGCCTCCTCGCGATGATGACACAAGGTTATCATGAGCAACCCTTGTGGATTCCTTTTAATTTCCAACTTTCATCTGACAATATACTGAAATGTTTTCCAACTCCTTTGGCACTCCTTGGACATGAAATGAAGCACTTCTAGATGGTCATTGCCTCCCGCACGACTAGCTCCTTCGCTAGATTTTTCTTATGAAGACCAATGTCGATGCAAGACGCCTGCACGAACGTCACTCGTGCGGCTCGTCCAGTACCATGAAGAAATAAACATAAGTATTTTACAAGAAAAATTAGTCAATCATATATTAGTTGCACCCAATAATATTAGCATGATCTTTTACCTATTGTAGATATATATATCAAGTCTTTGTTCGTGAATGGGGAGCACCACCTGATCGTTTACTTGAATGTAACGCTTATTATTTGGTGTAGGTATCACATTCACCATTTTCTATCAAGACTTAATTTGGTGGAGTAGTATTACAGTCCTTTTAATTAAGTTACTTGGATTATCACATCACAAAATTAGCAACAATTCTACACGTTATGCTTAAATCATACATATCATAAGCTAAAGTTGCTCATTCTTTCAATTAAATAAAAATAAAAAGTTTCTGGTCATGACAAAGTAATTAGATCATCGAAGATGAACACATAGATTGAACCATCGAACCGCTAACATATGCCGCAGAGAAAACCACCTCCTCACAGGTCTCCAACTGATTCTACCATAGAGGCCAACGATGGACAATAACAACTTACAACTTTCATTGTATTGTGCTCACCTAAGAGCAAAAAAGTGTTATTTAGTTGTTCAACTGTGCAGGTCCAGATAGTATCTAATATGTCGCTTGACTATTAATCGTTCATTAGTTTCAAAATGTATTTGTTCATCTTAAATTTTATCTTACTCATTACACTTTAGTTTTAATATAATTCATACTGCATATACTACTTGCATAGGACACACGTGCAATGCAAGTGCCAGAAACTAGTACATATATAATCATATACATTTATACATAATAAATGAGTTACGAGTGGCACATACTTTTTTGAAGCTTAATTTTAACTTTTACCACTTTGACAAATTTCAGAGTGAATTGTGAATTCTAAGAAAATGAAGAGTTATAGGATTAAGGCTAGCATAAATGAATTGTAATTACTCTAGATTATCATAAACAATATACCTCAATTAGAAGGGTTCATTCTTGCCTTCTTAGTTCGAACCTCCTTCAAATATACAAATCCCATGCATTAACTCCAAATTCTTTTGTCCATTTCTATCTTTGACTTTCTATTATTTATAGTTAGGAAACCCTTATGATTCACTCTCAACAAGAGCTCATGGGTGCTATCATAAAGCTTTGTATTGGGTAAATTTACGAGTTGGAGATAGGCGTACTCAAACTGCTAACATCCGCCGCAGGGTAAACCATCGACTCTCAGGTCCCTGACTGATTCTATCATAAAGGCTAACAATAGACAGTAACTTGCCCCCACCACCGAACACAACTTACAACTTTCATCGTACTGTACTCTTTAAAGAGCAAAACGTGTTATTTAGTTGTTCAACTTTGAAGGTCCAAATTATATATAATCACTTGTCGCTCAACAATTAATTGTTCATTACTTTCATATTATTATTTTTCACCTTAAATTTTATGTTACTCATTGCACTTTAATTTTATTCATATTATATATACTACTTGCATGGAACAAACGTGCTAAAAACTAGTATATATACAAACATATATATTTATACACAGTAAATAAGTTACAAGTGGTGAGTACTTTTTTGAAGTTTAATTCTAATTTTATTCACTTTGATAGATTTAGGAGTGAATTGTGAATCTAAGAAAATGTAGAATTCTAGGATTAGGGGTAGCATAAATGAATTGAATTATCCAGATTATCATAAATAACATACCTCAATTAGAAGGGTTCATTCTTGCCTTCTTGGTTGAAACCTCCTTCAAAGTTCGAAATCTCATGCACTAACTCCAAATTCTTTCGCTTGTTTCTATTTTTGGCTTTCTCTTATTTATTGTTAGGGAACCGTTATGATTCACTCTCGACAAGAGCCCTCGGGGCCTGACCAAGTTGGCCTTCTAATGATGTGCTTTTCATTGCAAGGCCCATTGACCTGCCTAGGTGAGCTTTTCATGATATTTTTGTAATTGGTCATAGTGTATTTTCCCTGGTCCTTCACTCTTGCCTAGGCTTTAGCCTTCCCTTAATTGGCTCACATTATGAGCCTTCTTGAATTGGTAAATTTAGATTTTTCGTGATTCTCACACGATTTGTCTAGTTATATTGTAACTTGCTCTGAACTTTTAATGTCTTCTCGCGATGATGACACAAGGCTATCATGAGCAACTCCTATAGATTCCTTTTAATTTTCAATCTTTATTTGATGATATATTAAAGTGTTTTCCAACACCTTTGGCACTTCTAGAAAATGAAATGAAATACTTGTACATGGTCGTGGCCTCCCGCACAGCTAGCTACTCCGCCTGATTCTCCTTATGAAGATCAATATCGGCGGACGACGCCTGCTGGGATGACACTCATGTGGCTCATCCGGTACCTTAAAAAAAATCAATATATGTATTTTACAAAAATATTAGAATCATCGTATATTATTTGCACCCCATAATCCTAGCAAGAGATTTCACTTATTGTAGATGTATATATTAAGTCTTTGTTTGTGAATGGGGATCAGGCCACTTGATCTTTTATTTAAATGGAATGCTTATTATTTTGTGTAGGCATCATATTCACCATTTGCTATCAAGACTTAATTTAGTATTATAGTCCTTTTAATTTAGCTACTTGGATTATTGCATCACAGAATTAGTGTCATTTCTTATCTTTATGCTTAAATCATACATATTGTAAGCTAAAGTTGCTCAATTTTTCAACAAAATCACAAAAATAATTTTTTCTGATCATGACAAAGCAATCGGATCATCGAATATAAAATCATAGATCAAATCGTAGAATCAAAAAAATTGAATGCTAATCATAAATCTTTGTATCGACTAAGTTTACGAGTTGGAGATAAACAGAATCAAACCTCTGACATTTGCCACAGGGTAAACCACTGCCTCTCAGGCGCCCCCCCCCCCCCCCCCCCCCCCCCCCCCCCCCCCCCCCCCCCTCCCCGATTGATTCTATTATAGAGGACAACGATAGACAATAACTTTCCTCACCCCCTGAACTCAACTTACAACGTAACTTTCATCGTATTGTGCTCTTTAAAGAGCAAAAAGTGTTATTTAGTTCAACTTTGCAGGTCCAAATAATATATAATCACTTATCACTTAACAATTAATCGTTCATTAATTTCAAATTGTATTTTTCCACCTTAAATTTTATCTTACTCATTACACTTTAATTTTAATATAATTAGTACTATATATACTACTTGCATGGAATACACGTGCAACGCACGTGCAAGAAATTAGTACATATATAATTATATATATTTATACACAATAAATGAGTTACGAGTAGTGAGTACTTTTTGAAGCTTAATTTTAACTTTTACAATTTTGATAGATTTAGGAGCGAAATGTGATTTTTACGAAAATGTAGAGTTCTAGGATAGGGGATAGAATAAATGAATTGTAATTACTCCAGATTATCATAAACAACATACCTCAATAAGAAGGTTCATTCTTGCTTTCATGGTTCTAACCTCCTTCAAAGTCCAAAATCCCATGCACTAATTCCAAATTCTTTCGTCTGATCCTATCTTTGGCTTTCTCTTTTTTGTAGTTAGGGAGCCCTTATGATTCACTCTTGATAATAGCCCATGGGGCATGACCAAGTTGGCTTTCTAATGAAGAGCTTGAAATTGCGAGGCCCATTGACCTGCCTATGTGAGCTTTTCACGATATCTTCGTGATTGATCATAATGTATTTTCCCCGGTCCTTCACTCTTTTCTAGGCTTTAGTCTTCTCGCAAAAGTCTCACATTATAAGACTTTTTTGATTAGGTAAATTTAGATTTTTCGTAATTCTCACGCAATTTTTCTAGTTGTATAATAACCTTCTTAGGCCTTTTAATGCCTTCTCGCAATGATAATACGAGGTTATTTTTTATTTTTCCAATTAAATCAGAAAAAAATAATAGTTTCTGATCATGATAGAGAAATCGGATCATCTAAGATGAACACATAAATTGAACCTTTGAATTGGAATGAGTAAGTTCACGAGTTGGAGATAAGCAGACTCAAACCGCTGCCATCTGTCGTAGGTTAAACCACTGCCTCTTAAGTCCACCGACTGATTCTACCACAAAGGCCAATAATAGGCAATAAGTACTCCCTCCCGAACACAACTTACAAATTTAATCGTATTGTGCTCTGCAAAGAGCAAAAAGTGTTATTTAGGTGTTCAACTTTGCAGATCCAGATAATATTTAATCACTTATCGCTCAACAATTAATCGTTCATTATATTCAGGTTGTATTTTCCACCTTAATTTTTTTGTGACTCATCAAGCTTTAATTTTGATATAATTCATACTGTATATACTATTTTCATGGGACACACGTGCAACATACGTGGCAGAAACTAGTACATATGTAATCATATATATATATATATATATATAATAAATGAGTTACGAGTGGTGGGTACTTTTTTGAAGCTTAATAGTAACTTTAACCACTTTGATAGATTTAGGAACGAATTGCGAATTCTAAGAAAATGTAGAGTTCTAGGATTAGGGCTAGCATAAATGAATTGTAATTATTCCAGATTATCAAAAATAACATACCTCAATTAAAAGGAGTCATTCTTGGCTCTTTTGGTTCGAACTTCCTTCAAAGTTTAAAATTTTATGCACTAACTCCAAATTCTTTCGTCTGTCTCTATCTTTGGCTCTCACTTAATTATTGTTAGGGATCCCTTATGATTCACTCTCAAGAAGAGCCCAATTGGCCTGGCCAATTTGGCCTTCTAATGATGAACTTTTCATTGCGAGTCCCATTGACCTATCTAGGTGACCTTTTCATAATATCTTTGTGCTTGATCATAGTGTATTTTTCCTGGTCCTTCACTCTTGCCTAGGATTTAGTCTTCTCGCAATAGGCTCACATTATGAGTCTTCTTGAATTGATAAATTTAGATTTTTCGTGATTCTCACGCGATTTGACTAGTGTATGGTAACTTTCTTAGGTCTTTTAATGCCTTCTTGTAATGATGACACGAGGTTATCATGAGTAACCCTATAGAATTCTTTTTAATTTTCAACCTTTATTTGGCGATATATTGAAATGTTTTCCAACTCCTTTGGCACTCCTACGGCATGAAATGAAACACTTCTAAATGATTGTTGCCTCCCACACAGCTCCTCTACTAGATTCTCCTTATGAAGATCAATGTTGGTGCGCGACGCCTGCACGGACGACACTCGTGCAACTCGTCTAGTTCCTTGAAAAAAATCAATATAAATATTTTACAAATTTTTTTAGAGTTAATCGTATATTATTTGCACCAAATAATCTTAGCAAGATCTTTTGCCTATTGTAGATGTATAAATCAAGTCTTTCTTCGTGAAGACGTGAATGGGGAGTACACCACCTGATCTTTTATTCGAATGTTTTAAATACTAGTTTTGGAAATGTGCGTTGCACGTTAATCCCAAAATACTATATATAAATTTTATATTACAAATGATATATTTTAAAATGGCACATGTGTTATTAAACTTTCTTTGTGCTATAAAATAAAAATCAAATCATAAAATAAAAAAGTAACAACTTGTAAGTTTAGGTTAGACAATCTTGCAAATAAAGTTAATAGAAAAATAAAAGACACTGCAAGTGAAAGAACTTATCATTCCAACATCAAAATCCCCTTTTATCTCTGAATCCAACAATTCAATCAAAGGAGTTAAAATCACAGAATCAATCTTTAGTCATCTTTATTTTAAATTTTTTGCTACTTCTCTTCTTTGATGATGACTGTAAAAATGTGTGAATTGCTTCATTAAATTACTTATGGCAAGATTAAGTAGTTTCCTCTGCTATAAAAAAAGTACAAGATTATCATTTCAAATAGAACAAAACAAAGAATTTTACACTTACTAAGAATGCATCAGAAAATAGAATTATGCATAAAATCTACTTCAAACATAAAATTATACTGAATAAAATATGAATTTACGTATATCGTGGTGTTGATATACCTTTTTGATGTCATATGCTGGAGGATATAAGTCTATTTATAGTGATGTATCATTTAAATAACATAAAAGTCTTTTCAATTTTCATGCACCCCCTTCAAATTCCAAAATTATGTGATAGTGTCTTTTCAGTTTATCATTAATTGACAAAATATGACCATTTCAAATCAATTCAATGAATATGTTCAACCGTTACTCCCATAAACAATTCAACTGTTACGTTAAATCTAGGAAATGAAATAGTAGCTTAGTTTGTGATAATTTATTTTTGTCATTTAACAGCTCATTATAGCCATTATTTATAACCATTTAATATGATTCTAATTTAATAGCTTAACTTAATTTTCTGTGTAATAATGTGGCCAAATGGTTAATGACTATCTTGATGGAAGTTTGAAAAACCGAGAATAATTGGAAGGTGAAAAGCTCTTTCTATTCAACTTTTTAATGGTATTAATTAGAAGGTGAAAAACTCTTTCTGTTCGATTTTTGAATGGCATTTTGATAAACTAATTTTACGGGGCTTTTCACTTTTAGTACTAAATATGATGATAATAAATATAATAAAATAAAATATGGTTAGGTAATTTAAATACTACTATTTAATATTTAGTTAAATATTTGATTATATTTTTTATTTATTGTGGGGGCAAAATCGTAGTTTAACTTTGTACTTTGAAACTTTTCACTTTTAATAATACTAGTCCTTAGACACGTGCTTTGCACGCGTATCCTAAATTAATCAGTCCAATTCTTTTATTGAGACGGAGGAAGTATATGATATTAAAATATAATAGTTTTGCAGTTTAAAAGACCACATACATATGTATTAGCATTTAAAAGAAAAAGTCTTTTCAGCTAATTTGGGGTTTTAATCATTAATAGCAAGTAATTATAACTTAATTAATTTCACTGTTACATATTTTAACTCTAGAAATACTAACCGAATAATTTATTAATCATCAATTGATTGACAAAGAATCCTTTCATTAACCTAGATGAATGAATTAGTATATTAAACAATTCATTGTAACTTCTCAAGTTTTGAATTTCTTTTAGATTAATGACGAGAAACTTAATTAAGGTTATTAAGTATTATTATATTTTTCGATAAAGGCTAAAATGGTTGATCAACTTTTGATGGACTTTGTAATAATTCAACTTTTAACTCAAGAATTTTCTACTTTTAGAATAGTATAGCACGTTTACTCCTTATCGGGGGGTATAAATTTTATTAAATAATATTAAAATATGAACAAATTCCTTGGTGTAACCTACAGGAGAAGTTCTCGTTTTTCGTCAATTCTTTTAGTTTTAGAGAACCTCTCTTTCGCATACTTCCACCACCTTAACCTCTTTTAACAAATTATTCAAAATCATAAAGAACGGGGAAACGTTTAATGTTCCAAGAGTATCAAAATTAATGTGATAATGATGAAGGCACATGTTTAGGCTTAAAATTAATTCGAGACTTTTTGCTTTACACAAAAACTAAAGTATTCAAGATGAGATCCCTTGAATACGAATAACAATGTTTATAATTACAGGAGATCCCTTTCTATGTCTTTCTTCATGTATGTAGAAATTAACTTTCAACAATTTTGTAAATAAATGAATTTTGAGCCTAATTATTCAACCTCAAAAGCTATCTCATGAGGGGAGAGAATTATCCAAGATCATCATATAAGGATTTCATGATTTCAACCTTTAGTCGATGTGTGGCACACCAACAAATAAACAAACAAAAATAATATTTGAAATATAAACAAAATTTATTCTGCAAGTTAATAATATCTACGCAGAAGGCTTAATAAATCAAGCAGTCATATGAACAATATTCAAATTGAACAAGATTATTTTTAAACAAAAAGGTAAAATTTTGCAACGTACTCTGTTAGCTTCTCAAAATAAAAGAAATGAATAACTAAAATGAAGTTCCATTGAAAACACAACACATGTAAAACCTATAAAATGAGTGCGAAACTCATAAACTAAGAAGAAAACTAGCTGATTTGATATTTGTAGATTGATTATGCTTCTCAAAATGATGAAAAGATTTGTCAAAGAAAATAACAATATAAAAAATTCAATAGACCATGATTTGACATGAAAAGTATAGTATTATTTACTAATTTATTTAGTTGCCCAATTCTAAAAAGTGAATGAAAGAATAAAAAAAACATGAAGAAATACAAAAGATAACATACAGAACATAATTTATACAAAATTCTACTTTTTTGACTTTGCAACAGGATTCATGTGCTTTAGCTCTGGATTTAAATATCAAGCAGAGCTCTTTGTCAGTTCCTAGCACACTATCAATTCTTGAAGTGGATGAATCGAACTACTACTAACTTATATAACATTTTTTGAAAACTGAAAGAATCTCAAAGATTGAGAACATTTGCAATAAGTGTGCTTAATGAAGATGAAAATAACACCAAGAATCTAAATATTAATGCAATATATTTTGATTTAGGATAAGGGGTAATTAAGTCAATTAACATTTGAAGGATATTATAGTAATCTAACTTTTAATTAAGTGGCTTCCCACTTTTAGAATATTTTAGATAGATTAGATTTAGATTAGATTTAGATTTAGATTTAGATTTAGATTTTAGATTTTAGATAGATCAATAGATAGATAGATAGATTTAGATTTTAGATCAGATTAGATTAGATTTAGATAGATTTAGATGATTAATGATTAATGCTTATTATTTGGGGTAGATATCATATTTACCATATGCTATCAAGACTTAATTTAGTATTACAATCCTTTTAATATAGTTGTATTATTGCATCACAAAATTAGTAACAGTTCTACTCTTTATACTTAAGTCAAACATACCGCAAGCTAAAGTTGCTAATTTTTTCAATTAAATTATAAAAAATAATATTTTTTGATCATGACAGAGCACTCAGATCATCAAAGATGAATACATAGATTAAATTATTGAATCGGAAAAATTGAGTGCTATCATAAATCTTTGTATCAACTAAGTTTAGAAGTTGGAGATACGCGGTCTCGAATTGCTGTCCGCTGACATCCGCCATACGATAAACCACCGCCTCTCAAGTACCCCAACTAATTCTACCATAGAGGCCAACAATAGACAATAATTTTCTCACCCCCAGAACACAACAAATAACATTCATCGTATTGTTCTATATAAAGAGCAAAAAATATTATTTAGTTGTTCAACTTTGCAGGTCCAAATAATATATAATCACTTGTCGCTCGATAATTAATCGTTCATTAATTTCAGATTGTATTTTTTCACCTTAAATTTTATGTTACTCATTATACTTTAGTTTTGATATAATTAATACTGTATATACTACTTACGTTGAATACACGTGCAACATACGTGTCAGAAATTAATACATATATAATCATATATATTTATGCACACTAAATGAGTTGCGAGTGGTGGTACTTTTTTGAAGCTTAATTCTAACTTTTACCACTTTGATAGATTTAGGAGCGAACTGTGAATTCTAAGAAAATGTAGAGTTCTAGAATTAGGGCTAGCTTAAACGAATTGTAATTACTTTAGATTATCATAAACAACATACCTCAATTAGTAGGGTTTATTCTCTCCTTCTTGGTTCAAACATCCTTCAAAGTTTAAAATCTCATGCACTAACTCAAAATTCTTTCCTCCGTTTCTATCTGTGGCTCTCTCTCTTATTTATAGTGAGGGAACCCTTATGATTCACTCTCAATAAGAGCCCACGGGGCCTGACCAAGTTGACCTTCTAATGATGATTTTGTCATTGAAAGGCCCTTTGACCTGCATAGGGGAGCTTTTCACTATATCTTCGTGATTGACAATAATGTGTTTTCCTTGATCCTCTACTTTTACCTATGAATTTGCCTTCTCGCAATAGGCTCACATTATGAGCCTTCTTGAACTTTTAAATTCGATTTTTTTGTGATTTTCACGCGATTTATCTAGTTGTACTGTAACCTTTTTAGGCCTTTTAATGCCTTCTCGCAATGATGACACGAGGTTAACATGAGCAACCTTATAGGTTCCTTTTAATTTCAAACCTTTATTTGAGGATATATTGAAATTTGAAATGTTTTTCAACCCTTTGGCCCTCCTAGGACATGAAGTGAACACTTTTACATGGTTGTTGCATCCCCCACAACGAGCTCCTCTGCTAGATTCTCCTTATGAAGACCAATGTCGGTGCACGACGCCTGCACGAACGACACTCATGCGGCTCGTCCAATACCTTGAAAAAAAATCAATATAAGCATTTTACAAAAAAAAAATTAAAGTCAAATATATATTATTTGCACCCAATATCTTAGCAATATCTTTTACCTATTGTTGATGTATATATCAACTCTTTATTTGTGAATGGGAAGCACACCACATGATATTTTACTTGTATGTCATGCTTATTATTTGGTGTAGGTACCATATTCACCATTTGATATCAAGACTTAATTTAGTGTTACAGTACTTTTAATTTAATTCCTTGAATTATTGCATCACAAAATTAGTAAATGTCCTACACTTTTTGCTTAAATCATACATATAGTAAAATAAAGTTGCTCATTTTTTCAACTAAATCATAAAAAATAATATTTTTTGATAATGTCAGAGCAATTAGATCATCAGATGAACACATATATTCAACCGTCGAATCGAAAAAATTGTGTGCTATCATAAAGCTTTGTATTGACTAAGTTTATGAGTTAGAGATAAGCAGTCTTGAACCGCTGACATCCGTCATAGGGTGAACTACCGCCTCTCAGGTCTCTAGACTGACTCTACCATAAAGGCCAACGATAGACAATAACTCTCCCCCACCCCAACCACAACTTACATCTTTCATCGTATTGTTCTCTTTAAAGAGCAACAAGTGTTAATTAGTTGTTCAACTTTGCAGGTGCAAATAATATTTAATCACTTGTCGCTCAATAATTAATCGTTCAATAATTTTAGATCGTATTTTTCCACCTTAAATTTTATGTTACTCATTACACTTTAGTTTTAATAAAATTAATATTGTATATGCTACTGCATAAAATACACGTGCAACATACGTGCCAGAAATTAGTATATATTATATATATATATATATATATATATATATTTATACACAATAAATGAGTTACGAGTGGTGAATACTTTTTTGAAGCTTAATTCTAGCTTTTATCACTTTGATAGGTCTAGAAGTGAATTGTGAATTCTAATAAAATATAATATTCAAGGATTAGGACTAGGATAAATGAATTGTAATTACTCCAAATTATCATAAACAGCATACCTCAATTAGAAGGGTCCATTCTTTCTCCTTCTTTGATCGAACCTCCTCCAAAGTTCAAAATTCAATGCACCAACTCCAAATTCTTTCATCCGTTTCTATCTTTGACTCTTATAGTTAGAGAGCCTTTATGATTCACTCTCGATAAGATGCTTTGGGGCCTGACCAAGTTGGCCTTCTAATGATGGGCTTGTTATTGCGAGGCCCATTGACCTGCCTAGGTGAGCTTTTTACATATTTTTGTGATTGATCATAATGTATTTTTCCTGATCCTTCACTCTTGCCTGCTTTAGCCTTCTCGATATAGGCTCACATTTTGAGTCTTTTTGAATTTTTAAATT
Organism: Jaltomata sinuosa; assembly: GCA_003996215.1. NCBI lineage: Eukaryota > Viridiplantae > Streptophyta > Magnoliopsida > Solanales > Solanaceae > Jaltomata > Jaltomata sinuosa. The sequence continues at coordinate 721,196 of QJPP01000557.1, forward strand.
CAGATTTTTTGAGATTTTTTGAGATTTTCATGTGATTTGTCTAGTTGTATTGTAATCTTCTTAGGCCTTTTAATGCCTTCTCGCAATGATGACACGAGGGTTATCATGAGCAAATTCTATTGATTCTTTTTAATTTTCAATCTTTAATTGACAATATATTGAAATGTATTCCAACTCCTTTGGCACTCATAGGTCATGAAATGGATAACTTCTACATGGTCGTTGCCTCCCGCACAATTAGCTCTTCGGCTAGATTTTTCTTATAAGGTTCAATATCGGCGCATGATGCATGCACGGACGACACTTACGCGGATCGTTCATTACCTTGAAAAAATCAACATAAATATTCTACAAGAAAATTTGAGTCAACCATATACTATTTGCATCCAAAAATCATAATATGATGTTTTATCTATTGTAGATCTATATATCAAGTCTTTGTTACATGAATGTGGAGTACACCACCTGATTTACTATTCAAATGTAATGCTTATTGTTTGATATAGGTATCATATTGACCATTTGTTATCAAGACTTATTTTAGTATTACATTCCTTTTAATTTACTTACTTGGATTATTGCATCACAAAATTAGTAACTATTCTACATTTTATGCTTAAATCATACATATTGTAAGCTAAGATTGCTCCATTTTTCAATTGAATCATAAAAATTAATATTTTTTAGTCATGACAGAGCAATTCGATAATCGAAGATAAACACATAGATCAAATCGTAGAATCGAATAAATTAGGTTCTATCATAAAAAATTGTATCAATTAAGTTAATGAGTTGGAGATAAGCAGACTCGAATCGCTGACATCCGCCGCAGGGTAAACCACCGCCTCTCAAGTCTCCTGACTGATTCTACCATAAAGGCTAACGATAGATAATAACTTTTTTTCCCACTCCTGAACATAACAACTTTCATCGTATTGTATTATTTAAAGAGCAAAAAATGTTATTCAGTTATTTAACTTTGCATGTCCAAATAATATATAATCACTTGTCAATCAATAATTAATCGTTCATTAATTCAGATTATATTTTTTCACCTTAAATTTTGTGTTACTCATTACATTTCAGTTTTATTCATACTGTATATACTACTTGTATGGAACACACGTGCAAAAAACTAGTACATATATAATAATATACATTTATACCAAATAAATGAATTCAGAGTGGTGGGTACTTTTTTGAAGCTTAATTCTATTTTTTATCACTTTAACAGATTTAGAAACGAATTATGAATTTTAAGAAACTGTAGAGTTCTAAAATTAGGGCTAACATAAATGAATTGTAATCACTCCAGTCTCCAGATTATCATAAGCAACATACCTCAATTAGAAAGGTTCATTCTTTCCTTCTTGGTTCGAACCTCCTTCAAATATAAAAATTTCATGCACTAACTCCAAATTGTTTTGCCCGTTTCTATCTTTGGCTCTCTCTTATTTATAGTTAGGGAACCCTTATAATTCACTCTTGATAAGTACGGAGCCTGAGCAAGTTGGCTCTCTAATGATGGATTTGTTATTGCGAAGTCCATTGACTTGCCTAGGTGAGCTTTTCACGATATCTTCGTGCTTGACTATAATGTATTTTTTCTGATCCTTCACTATTGCCTAGGCTTTAGCCTTCTCGCAATAGGCTCACATTATGAGCCTTATTAAATTGGTAAATTTGAATTTTTCATGATTCTCACCTGATTTATCTAGTTGTATTGTAAGTTTGTAACCTTCACAGTCCTTTTAATGCCTTATCGCAATGATAACACGAGGTTATCATGAGCAACCCCTGTAGATTTCTTTTGATTTTCAACCTTCATCTGACAATATATTAAAATATTTTCGAATTTCTTTAGCATTTCTAGGACATGAAATAAAATACTTCTACATGGTCATTGCCTCTCGCACTACTAGCTCCTCTGTCAGATTCTCCTTCTGAAGATCAATGACAGTGCACGATGCCTGCACGGATGACACTCGTGCGGTTCGTCTAGTACCTTGAAAAAAATCAATATAAGTATTTTACAAGAAAATTAGCATTAACCATATTTATTTGCACCCAATAATCTTAGCAAGATTTTTATCCTATTGTAGATGTATATATCAAGTCTTTATTCGTGAATGGGGAGTACACCACTTGATCTTTTATTCAAATGTAATGCTTATTATTTGGTATATGTATCATATTCACTATTTTCTATCAAGATTTAATTTAGTGTTACTATTTTTTTAATTTAGTTACTTGGACTATAGCATCATAAAATTAGTAATTGTTTTACACTTTATGCTTAAATCAACATACTATAACCTAAAGTTGCTCATTTTTTCAATTAAAATTTTAAAAAAATATTTTCTGGTCATGACAGAGCAATCAAATCATCACAGATGAACACATAGATCAAACCGTCGAATCAAAAAAATTGGGCGCAACCATAAAGTTTTGAATCAGCTAAGTTCACGAGTTGAAAATAAGCGAACTCAAACCGCAGGGTAAACCACCGCCTCTTAGGTCACCCGACTGATTCTACCATAGAAGCTAATGATAGACATTAACTCCCCCCTAACATAACATACAACTTTCATCATATTGTGCTTTTTAAAGAGCAAAAAGTGTTATTTAGTTGATCAACTTTGAAGGTTCAAATAATGTATAATCACTTGAGCTCAACAATTAATTATTCATTAATTTTAGATTAATTTTTTTTACCTTAAATTTTATGTTACTCATTACACTTTAGTGTTAATATAATTTATGTTGCATATACTATTTGCATGGAACACACGTGCAATGCACGTGTCAGAAACTAGTACATATATAATATACATTTATATACAATATATGATTTACGAGTGGTGGATATTTTTTTGAAGCTTAAATCTAACTTTTACTACTTTGATAGATTTAGGAGCGAATTGTGAATTCTAAGAAAATGTAGAGTTCAAGGATTATGACTAGCATAAATGAATTGTAATTACTCAAGATTATCATAAACAACATTCCTCAATTAGAAGGGTCTATTCTTGCCCCCGTTTTGGCTCGAACCTCCTTCAAAGTTCAAAATTCACGCACTAACTCCAAATTCTTTCGTCTGTTTCTATTTTCGACTTTTTTTTTTTTTATAGTTAGGGAGCCCTTACGATTTACTCTCGACAAGAGCTTTTTGGGCCTGATCAAGTTGACCTTCTCGTGATGAGTTTGTCATTGTGAGGCCCATTGACCGGTCTAAATGAGGTTTTCACGATATCATAATGATTGACCATAATGTATTTTCCTCTGTCCTTTTCTCTTGGCTAGGCTTTTCTTTTCTCGGAGTAGGCTCACATGATGAGCCTTCTTACATTGGTAAAATTGGATGAGCCGCAATTCTTACATGATTTGTCTAGTTGTATTGCAACTTGCCTAGGCCTTTTAATGCCTTTTCGCGATGATGACACGAGCTTATCATGAGCCTTGTAGATTTATTTTAATTTTCAATCTTCATTTGATGATATATTGAAATGTCTTCCACAAATACTTTCAGATAAATTTTATATAGGATGTTAAAAGAATTATAAAAAAATGAGAGAATCATGAATGATATTTTAGTATTTTCTTTTATCGAAAATATGATGCTAAAAATGATTATTTATTTACATAATAATTTAATTAATATATTATACTTTGTTTAGATGTACAAACAAAATTAATCATTTTATAAATATATAATCTATTTATCTTTTAACAATTTCGCAAAGCGCGAATAACTTCACTAGTTATATGATATAATCAGATTTTAAAACAAAAATTTATTTTTTGAAATTGAAGTTGAAATAATGGATCAAATTCATAACCAAACACTTTAACTACATCCAAAAATTTGAAGTTGTATATTCATGGACAAATATTGAAAGGAGGTTGGACCACATTGCAATTTTAGAAACTTTGTGGTTTACACCAAAACTTATACTACAAATTAGAGGGGGGGATTTCAAAAGAAATTTATCTCTCCATATATGGGAGCTTCAACAATCAACAGCTTATACACCTCTGAATTCCAATGGCGACCGCTCTTTCACTGAACTGGACCCGGTTCGCTTCTCAAGTTCCTCGCTCCTTTTCCTTTCCATTTCTTCGTAAGCACCGTCAAGTCCTCAGATTTTACCGGAGCTTCCGGTTTTCCGGTAGCTTCTGCACTCTCTACTCCTCATCTACCCGCCATTGTACTGTCGTAGCTTCCAGTTCTCAGTCTAATGGTAAGTAGAAACACTTCATTCTTCGTGTAATTATTGGGAAAAAAGAAACTATCAGTTCAATTTGAAATATTCATGTATGTATTAATTTGATTTTATTGGTGAAATAATATTTAGGAACTACGTGAAAACTTATTTTAGTGGCAATTTTTGTCATTTTAACTTTCTCGTGACTTATGAATAAACCTGCATCATTAACCACATCTAGTTCTTGATTGGTAGAGCTATTACTCTCGTAAAGCTGATTAATACTTCCCCGTCCCAATTCATGTGGCACAGTTAAATTGCGAGAGTAAGTCAAGTTTTTCTTTGACCGGAATTTCTTTATATGCCTTTTAAATACTCCTTCCGTTCACTTTTACTGGTCTACTTTGGACTTTGCACACCCTTTAAGAAACCATGATTAATATGAGTACTTTACCGTAATACTCATATTAATTGATGTATAGTCTTAGGTTTTGGGAAATGATTTGGGGAATAAGTAACTAATATTGAGGGTAAAATAAGAAAAAAATAATTGTCTTTTGTTCATACGTTAAAAGTGACAAGTAAAAGTGAAAATCTATTTTTGGAATAGTGGACAAGCAAAAGTGAATGGAGGAATATTTTAAAGTTGTTAATTATTGTGATTTACGGTATTTTTTACGTAATTTCCAAATATATAAATTTTATGTCAAAAAAACTTAAAGCTTCTATGTCCAAATTCACGGTCAAAGTTTAAAAGTTTGAATCTCGAAATTCCAGTTGTGCCTTATAAATTGGGACAGAGGGAGTACTTAGTAATGCAAATATGTAATGAAGGAGAACTGTATTGATATGGAGAAGTGTAATCACATTGATGTAGGAGTTCATCTCCTTCCTTACAACAAAATTTAGAAATAAAAGGAAAATAAAGAAGGGAGGGAGGTTCCAGAATTAGTCTAAAAAAATAACTAAGAAAAAAAAGATACAAGTTCATAGCATACAACAACAACAATAACAACATACCCGGTATATTCCCACAAAGTGGGGTCTGGGGAGGGTAGAATGTACGCAGACCGTACCTTTACCTCAGATGAAATAAAGAGGCTGTTTCCAATAGACCCCGGTTCAAGACCAAAAAGGACCATAAGAGGTCGAAATAAAAGTACAAGAGATATACACAGCAAAAGGACAACGGGTAATCACAGAAGTATACTATAACAAAATAGTACTATACAAGTTCATAGCATAAGCCTAATGAAATATCTTCTCTTGTATATACAACCCACAGTGCACATGCTCCTTAACCTGGGTCCCAAATGTATTTTGACAGCTTCCTTGGTGGAGGCTTGAGCCTGCTTCTCTTTCTAATCGGTCCCAATTTCACCAAATTTATTATCTTGTGCCTCATTTGTAACAAGATAGTTGGAAAACATTTTGATAATCTAAACCACACAAGTCACTAGTACCACTCGGTGTCATGTTTTCTAGCGAAAACATCTGATGAATTATCTAAAAATTGGCAGGTTCGAGTAGTTATACTGAGGTGGGTGATGAAAGATATGACGTGATTGTGGTGGGAGGAGGCCACGCAGGATGTGAAGCTGCCCTTGCTTCAGCACGATTAGGGGCAAAAACACTGCTTCTTACTCTTAATATTGATCGCATCGCATGGCAGGTAATGGGAACTCGTCTTTGGACTAATTCCATTACATGCAATGTACTTTCTATTCTTTGTTGTTTATTTATTACTAACATTTTAAGTTGTATTTGTTGGAGTTCCACATCAGTGGGATAATGGGCACTTGGTCTCCTTATATGGTCTTGGGCAATCCTCCCCTCATAGTTAGCTTTTAGGGTTGAGTTAAGCCTAAGGTCCATTTCTTTAGCAGTATTTTTGACCATTTTTTAATGAGGAAAATTGTGACATAGGAATATGAAACTTCAATTTTAGAAGAATGAATTGATCCAATCTCAGTTAGCTCCACAAAATGGTCAAACTGAAAATCAGTAAGCACAAAGTGGCAAATAAGTTGGAACGGAAGGAAGTCTACAACTACGTGATAAAAAAGAAAAGAAAAAGAAAAGGTTGGTATAGAAGGACTTGGATTGCTGCTTCCCAAGGGATAATTTGTAAATTTGTGATCCCAAGACCCTTCAGACTGTACAATGAACTACTTAATCAGAAGGCTTTTCAAAAGGCCCCAAATGAATAGAGACCTCACAAACCTGGATAGGAGAGTTGAGGAATTAGAGGAGCAGCTTGGGATCACTTAGGCTCAGTTCCAGTCTGACCTATTCAATCCAGAACTAATCAGTAAAGAGAGAACTGTTAATCCAGTTGGAAGGCTGGTCCAACATCCTCAGAGGGGGGAGATTCTAATACCAAGTTCTTTCATGTCTTTATGAAAGCAAGGCAGGCCAAAAACAAGGTATCCAACATCAGTAGTGAGCTTGGAGACATGTTAACAGATCCACTACAGATACAATAGGAATTCCTGAAGTTCTTCAAAGGCTTTCTGGGAACAAATGCAACTGCAATGTCAAGTATTGCCATAACCATAGCCAGAGATGGCAGGCCCCTGCCTTACACCTGATTATCAAAGACAATTGGTACAGGAGGTGAGCAGGGAGGAAGTGCTGCTGGCCCTCAAAGATTTATCCTCTGACAAGGCTCCAGGTATTGATGGCTTCCCAACTGAATTTTTCAAAACTTTCTGGGGAACCATAGGGGAGGCAATGATGAAAGCTGTGTTACAATTCTTTGAAAATGGAAAGCTCTTAACTGAGATAAACTGTACTGCAGTGACATTAGTGCCCAAAGTTCCCAATCCTATTTATGTCAAAGAGTTTAAACCCATTGCTTGTTGTACTACTATCTACAAACTGATAGCTAAGGTGCTTCCAGTCTTTTAACTTCTGGTGGACTACTTGGTGGGTTCCTCACAGTCAGCTTTTATAGAAGAGAGGAGCATTCTTGACAATGTGATTATAGCTCATGAACTGGTCAAAGGATACTATCAAAAGAAGTATCTCCGGGATGCATAGTGAAGGTAGATATCAGAAAAGCTTATCAGTTGAGTGTGGTTTCTTAAGAATGGTTCTGCTTGAGTTTGGCTTTCCTCTAAAGTTTGTGAATTGGGTAATGGAGTGTGTGACCACAGTACAATATGCCTTTATCCTTAATGGAGTTCTTATTCCTAAGTTCAAAGCAAAAAAAGGACTAAGACAAGGTGACCCAATGTCACGTTATCTCTTTGTATTAGCTATGGAGTATTTAAACAGGTCATTGAAGCAACTAAGACACAATCTTGACTTTAACTACCGCCCCAGGAGTGAGAGACTCAAACTAGTACACATCTGATGATCTTTGATGTGTTGCAGAGTTGACAGTGTGTCTATTCAGTTGATCAGTTGATGCTACAGGCTTTTGTCACTTCTCCCAGGTCTTTGGATTACATGCTAATTTGGAGAAGAGCTCTATCTATCTGGTAGGAGTTAGTCACTGAGTTTTGGAGAGCAAGTCCTCACTGAAATGCACTTTTCTAATGGTGAGATGCCATTTAGGTACTTGGAGTACCTCTCTCATCAAGGAAGCTGAGTGTTTAACAATGTATGCCACTTGTAAAGAAGATGATTTCAAGAGTGAAATGTTGAACCACTAAATTTCTGTTCTATAGTGGAAGTTTGCAACTAATAAAGAGTGTCTTGTTTGAGATGCATACTAACTGGGCTCAGGTTTTCCTCCTACCAAAGAAGATCACTGAACTGGTTACTAGTATTTGTAGGACTTTCTTATGGACAGGCAGTGCTGAGGCATCAAGAAAAGCACTGATTGCCTGTGACGAAGTGTGTCTACCAAGATTAGTAGGAGGCCTTAACATTATTGATGTGTATAAATGGAACAAAACAGCGATTAGTAAATTGCTATGGGTACTGGATGAAAAAAAGGATACTCTGTGGATTCAATGGGTAAACTTCTATATCAAACACAAGGACCAGACTGAACTACAAACTCCTACCCAAGCAAGCTGGATTGTTAGGAAATCGTTTGATGCAAGAAAATGGTGTAACAACAGTAGTCTGATGACACAGTTGCAAACCCATTGCGGGAAAGACAAATGTATAAAGAAGGCATATATAGCACTGATTCCACAAAGCTCTAAGGTCCCATGGAAGAGCATCACAATGGGATCTGGGACTATGCCTAGACACCAATTTATTACATGGTTGGCTATTGATGCTAAGCTGTTCAAAGTGGATAGACTGGAAAAATGGGGTGTCCATGTCTCAAAGGACTGTGTTCTGTGCAATGGAGGAGTAGAAGAGACATTGTGCGTCTTTTCTTTGAGCGCACATACTCAAAACATGTATGGAAGTCCTTACTGACCTGGATGGGTGAAAATAGAATGATAAGAAGCTGGGAAAATGAGCTCACCTGGCTGGCCAAACGTGTGAAGAACAATCGAGTCAAGGCTGATATTTTGAAGTTCTTAGTTGCTGCATCCATTTACCATATTTGGATCGAGCGCAATGCAAAAAGATTTCAGGGAACAAGAGGGAGAGCAGAGACAAAGTTAGAGAGATTGTAATTCAATTACATCCCAGAGGGAACCAACAATCGTGATGGAAAAGGATTTTAGAGCAGTTAAATAGCGGAGTTCATTTTTGTATATTATATGGATGATCCGATCCGCAAGGACCATGATTGGAAATTGTTTGATCGTCTTTCTATGAGGAAGAGTCGAAATAGAATCAACTTGAATTCGCGACCGCTATTCGAATCTTAGTGAAACACTGGATTTCTTTATCTCAATGTCAATTGAAAGAATAAGTTGAATGAAAAGTTTTTGATTCATCTATCATTATAGGCACACAGCACTAACAAAGATAAAGTGGCAGACATATAAAAGAAATTGATTCATCATCTGTAACATCCTACCTAAGAATAGTTTTTTCATGTTTTTGTTCTTATTCTTAGTGGAGCTAGAGGTTATTTTTGAGGACTAGTTCTAGAGTCTAAAGAACTTGCAGCTTTGTAAATATTTCACTTGGTTGAATACACTTGTTACTTTTCGACCAAAAAATAACATGTAAATTTGTGATGTTATGCTTCAATTGCTGCTTCCAAAGGACACCATGTAAATTTTTAATAAGTCATTGTGAAATTTCTCGTGTAGAAAATTATGGAATTGGAGAGAGAAAGGAAAAACTTCTCTCCGGACCACTCTTTGTATGCTTTTTGAACTATGGTGTTCTTTTTTATAGTGCTTTTTACTATGGTGTTTTATGTTTCTGTTTTTATTTTTGGTGGTTTTCTGTGAACTCCATTAAGCTATAATTCAAGGACTATTAAGTTTCCAACCCAAGGATGGTTCTTATATTTGAATCTTCTTTCATCTCACGATTGTAGTCTTACTAATCAAAATTTATGCAGCCATGTAATCCCGCAGTTGGTGGACCTGCAAAGTCTCAGCTGGTGCATGAAGTCGATGCACTGGGTGGTGAAATTGGAAAAATAGCGGATAGGTAAACCTTAGTACTCCAGCTGCTATTGAAAAATTCATCTAGTCTTGTTTGGTAACCGGCTCAGTGGAAGCACTGGTGTTTTCACCTCTGAAAAATAGGAAACAAAACCATGTTTGTGTCTTTAAAAGGAAACTAATTAAATTTAGCATCAATTTTAAGTTCTTAGAAAAATATAGGTGGCAACAATACTATAAAAAGCCTGGTGGGCTTACAAATTTATGTGCGTCTGAAAGGAAGAATAACTGAAGAACTATGATAGATGCCAAATAGGGGAAAAAGAAAACGATGAACAAAGTAGCTTGCAAGCATGAAAACATCTTAGGAACAAGTTTGGCAAACAAATAGAGACGGTGTGGGACGAGATAATCTAGTAGAAAAAAAATAGCTTGGGCCTTTTTTTGTATGGTATTCGATATTCTTTGAGTTATATTTTCTTAATTTCACCTATCATTATTCAGGAGACTGATGAAAGCTTCTTTTTCCAATAGGTGCTATTTGCAGAAACGTGTTCTTAACATCTCTAGGGGCCCTGCTGTTTGGGCATTACGTGCACAGACAGATAAGAGAGAATATGCTCTAGAAATGAAAAAGATTGTTGAAAGGTAAGTTAATTGTCCCAATGTAGAATATAGTTGTTATCAAGAAAAACTTGTATTTATGAGTAAGCTGCTCAAAGGTTTTACTATATGGGGCAGGTGTGCTTATTAAGCTATTTTATAAATTTTACGAACACAGCGCAGATAAATTTCATTAAGGCCTATAATACATTCAGTAACTTGTCTTTGTCGCGGTCATCAAAAAAAAAACTTGTCTTTGTTGCTACTGCAATTACCACTTGCCCTGTTCATTTTGAACTACACAGTGAAATAAGTATTTTATGAGTGATACATAGGTCTTGTTTTGTATGATTATGCACTTATTTCATAAGCTTTGATCTATTGTTCTTGGAGTGATAAAGATGAAAGCTTAGTAATTTATTTGTCCACGCTATTGTGGTTCATGGATCACTTATATACTCGGTTGACATCTCGGATACTTATCTTTCTATTTTAACTTTATATGCTTTAAAAATGTTACAAACACATGGCTGATAAATTTCAATAAGGCCATAATACATTCAGCAACTTGTCACTCTCATGCTACTGCAGTTACGACTTATCCTGTGTTTCATTTTGAACTACACAGTGAAATAAGTATTTTATTTGTGCTAAATATGTTTTTTTTAAATATGATTATATACTTTTTTCTTAAGCTCTGATCTGTTATTCCTGGAGAAATAAAGATGGAAAGCTTAGTAATTTCTGGTCCACACTATAGAGGTTCATGGACCGCTTATAATAGACTGGCATCTCGGATGCTCTTTCTAGCAAATCTTATGTACTTCTCAGTTAAAGTTGTACAATGTCTCCAATTAACAAACTATTTGAAACCATATTTACCTGACTGTACCCTGCAAGAAGTTGGACTGCTCGGGTCCTTTGGGGTATGATGGTCATCTTCTTTATTACATTACAAAGTGTTATGAAAATATTCACCTCAGGTTTCTGGGATGACTGCTGTGCTGATTTAATTTTCACCTTTTATTCCGAGCCGAACTAAATCCATTTCTCTCGCCTCCTTCTAAATTAATTTGTTTCTTCTTTTTCTCTTTTGGGTATAGAAGGAAAAAAGCTGAGCTATAAACATCTATTTACTTACCTGAAAACTAAGTATAGAGAAATTCAATTAATTCCTTGCGCATTGGTGCATGTCTTCGCAAGTCCATTTGTTGAAATTATGTATCTCAAACATATTTGTGGCCCTCACATCTTCTGAGCCTAACTTCTGGCTCCCATTTCCAGCACCCCAAACCTCTTTATCAGAGAGGCAATGGTAACAGATATTTTGTTGGGAAAAAATGACAACATTGAGGGGGTCAGTACTTTCTTTGGAATGAACTTCTATGCACCTTCGGTGATTCTGACGACAGGGACCTTTATGAGTGGGAAAATTTGGATTGGTAGAACTTCAATGCCTGCAGGAAGAGCTGGTGAATCAGCTTCCGTTGGTCTAACAGAAAACTTGCAGCGCCTTGGCTTTGAAACTGATAGGCTAAAAACTGGAACCCCTGCACGTGTGGACTCTCGTACTGTAGATTTCTCAGGATTGGAGCCCCAATATGGAGATGAAGAGGTCCTGCTTATTCTTAATATGTAGGTTCTGTAGACTTAACTGTATTTATGATCTCTAACCATGCTGTACTACTTGTGCAATCCAATAGCATATTACTTACGACAATGTATTTTGTGGGCGAGTTGCAAATATTGGATGCCTCTGGATGAGTTTTTTTTATTAAGTACGTTGTATAAGTTAGAATCACTTGCAAGTTCATGCTATCTTTATTTGAGTTGTCTCATGGAGAAACTTGTCATTTCGAAATGCTCTGGATCTCTCTGAGCCTATATCTGATTTAGGATTTCCTCCAAAAGTACTCTGATAGTCGATATCTAATACTCTTTTTCCATGATCGTACAATTATTGCTTGATTTTTACTGATAATAATAGATGGTAAGATTGTCTGATCAGAAAACCAATTTATTATGAGCAACTTTATATCTAATACCAAACTGCAAGCATGTGTTTCTGGGTGCTATGTGCTATAGAATACAAGTTGCACGATGTCCAGCTCCCCATTTCCTCTTCCTCTGGGATAATTTGTAGAGAACAGTATATACATCGTGAGGGTGTTCTTTATAGGTAGCTACTTGTAGAGCTTTTATTTTGGTTGTTGCCTTCATTTTATCTCACGAGGGTTTAAGGTTTGGAGGGTTGAAATTCCCTTTAAAGTGTGCTATGTATTTGTTGGTAAGGTTCACTTAAAAATGATTAAAGTTTCTTCATCACTAATGTATATGTATGTATACATGCTCATGCTTCTACATTCATATGTTCTAACATGTATCATTGATCCTCAGGTAAGCTGGTTCAGTTTTGATGCTAATTACCATATAGAAAGGGAACAAATGTGCTGCTACCTTACACGTACCACAAAGAGTACTCATCAGCTAATTAGAGATAATTTGCATGAAACTCCTACTTATGGAGGTTGGGTCGAAGCTAAGGGCCCTCGATACTGCCCCTCCATTGAGGATAAGGTATTGTATGATGTTGCAGCATATGGAGCTTCTCTCTGTTTTTGAGGCGTCTCATACTAAATTCTCCATTCTAGCTCTATCTTCTTGCTAATGTCACCTAATGCGCGGAATGCTTGCATTTACTGATGTGAGAATGCTGCACGTTTTTTAACCAAAAATGTGAAACAGAAAGTATTAATCTTCCTTCCAACTTTTAATCTTCCTTCTAGAGACAAATTTATATCAGCATGATGATTTCAAATGAAGTACAGAAAAATTTGTAACTTCGAATATTTTTTTCTCCAAGGGTGTTGTTCTATGTTGTCAAATGCTCTGTTAAGAGGGTGCAATTGTTAAAGCTTGGAATCATATACACTTGAGCTATGTTTTTGACCTATTAGTGATCATGATTTCAATTAAGTGTTAATGTTGTCCCTTTCTGTTCTCCCTGCAAAAAAGTTATATCCTGATATTTCAATGGGAGGCAATTTATACCCACTGAAATTTGTTAGTAGTTATTATGTAACTTGGAAACACCTTGTGCTATTGGAGGGAAAAGAAAGTAAGTGGAGGGAAGATTTAGTTCCATCTGATACTAGAATCTGCTAATGTTACTAATAGTTCTTCTAGCGAGTGGAGGGTGATTCCCTGCTTGTAAAAAAGCATGTTGTGGCGAGTGTTAGTTGATGTAAATTTAGTAATCCCTCTTTCAAATATCATGGCTCCGGATTGGAGAAGTTAGTTCAAATTTTCTTTTTATTTCTCCCTAGTGAAATATGATTATCTTTTTTACTATTTCAGATTGTAAGATTTCAAGATAAAGAGTCTCATCAAATATTCCTTGAACCTGAGGGTCGAAGTGTTCCTGAGCTCTACGTGCAGGTTTGCTGACTCTTTGGTTTTGGCTCCACTCTTTGAGTTAATATAATTACTGCCTTACTGGAGGAAAAAAGCCTTTCGTTGACTGTAATGTTGTTACAATCTGTTCTGCTTATGGTATAAATTCTTTACATTGAACTAGAAGCAGCATAAATTTTGATTTTGACTTTGAAAGTTGTATTTTAAAAAAGACTTTAAAAAAAGGCCTTTGCGTTTTGAGTTCTAGGTCTGAGGATTCCTCCCCACATGCACTTCAGCTTTAGCACTCTATTTTTCTTTGTTTTCTTCTCAGCTTTACAAGGCCTTTCCTACTGGTACCTTTCTTTGCCTACTTTGAATTTACTTCTTATTTTTCTTCATCAAGCGAGTCTTTTTATTATGCAACTCCTCTTCAACCCTTTGAGTTACCAGAGTAATTGAATATGAATTGGATGTTGCAGATTGATTCGTTTTTATGATTATTAACTGAAAATCGAAAATTTAATTTTGCGATGGGAGCAACTTTTACTTGACCTTGTTGCATTACACAACAGGATGCTTTTGGTATCAAAGAGGAAGGTTTTGTGAAAATGTTTTACCTTGGGAAATCATTTCCCACATCATGTTCCCATTTTTGGCTCTCTTCAGGTAACATTTGATAAGTGTGAAGATGGAGGATTGTGTATGATGACCAATGGTTAATAACAATGTTAAGAGGGGAAAAAAAAGAACAATAGAGGCAAAGTCAACAATGTCTAACTGTTATCCACTGAGTTTTGAACTGTGCCAGTGAAGCAAGTGATATTGCAAAAAAAAAAAAACGGCTTCTCCCTGTAAATGAAAGGCTTAGGTTTCTCCCTTTTCAGGAAACTATTTTCCTTCTGTAACCTTTTATCGAGAAAAAATATTTTTGTTGGAGAAACATTTTCAACAAGTCAAAGTAACCAAATACTCATAAACATTTCATCAAGAAAACATATTAAGAAAAGCATCCTTGGTCATACCAATCACACCCTTAACGATGTTTAATATGTGTTGTTGGAGTAGTATTGTCATTTATTATATATTAGATGTTGAAATTAGTAATTTCAATTGTGATTTGATTTACAAGTGCTAAATCCATACATGTTAGGTAATTTTTGTATTTCCGGAAAGTTGGGTGCTTTACTTTGAACTTCGAAGAAGTGTACACTCTTAGGGTATTGTCAGAATTTTGTGCTTCTCTTTTTAAAATATTGCGCTCAAGACTGTTACCTATTTTTAAATATAAAGAGCTATGGTTATGCCAGTTAGCGATATCCTTGAAATTTATTTTAATTTGCTACGACTTGGTCATATGCGAAGAATTGATGGAGATGTGCTGATTGGAAGATATGTAGTCTACTTAAAGCTCTCTGCTGACTAATTTCTTAAATTGAAAATTCGTTTTCTTAGTTCCCTCTCTCTTGGAAATGAAACACTCTGATGCTGTATACCACTGTATTGCTGTGTAAAATGCTCCTTTGCTATTTGCACAGTATAATGATTCGTTCATCTATAGGGATTCTCTACTGGTTTGCCGGAGAGACTACAGTTGCCACTTTTACGAACATTACCCGGACTTGAGAACTGTACAATGCTCAGACCAGCCTATGCTGTAGAGTATGATTACTTGCCTGCTTATCAATGCTCCAGATCCCTAATGACGAAAAGGATCGAGGGCCTTTTCTTTTCTGGCCAGATAAATGGGACAACAGGCTATGAAGAAGCTGCTGCCCAGGTTTTTATATTCTAATGATGCTCACTTCAGCTTATGTATTTTTATCTATGTATCCAAAGATATAGGAATGTTTGTACTAGTTCCTACTTTTTAACTAGCCATTATGATTATTATCTGATAAGGTCTTCTAAGCCTCTTTTGGTAAATTTTCCTGATGTAGGGGATCATATCTGGAATTAATGCAGCTAGACACTCAGATGGAAAGAAACTTATTGTTCTTGAGAGAGAAAGTAGTTTTATAGGGACTCTGATCGATGATCTTGTAACCAAAGATCTTCGAGAGCCTTATCGCATGTTAACAAGGTGAAGTGAAGTAAGAATGGTCATGTCATAGCTATGGCCTCTTTTCTTTTTTGTTAAGCAACATGCAATAGCTATGATTTGCTTGCTGTTAAGTTCGCTGATGAAACCACAATATTCTTGTGGTTGCATTATTGTCCAAATTAACAGAACGTTGTTTGTGTTCAAGTGATTTTCTGTTTAACAGTATTGACCAGTGATATAACCTTTGCAATAAGTTAGGAAATATGCAATACCATTTTGTAGATAATTGACAACCTTTTTTTTTCCTGAGCTGGTCTATGCCTTAGATTTGTCTGTTTTTACCTTCTCCTCTTTCCATGTTGCTATTGGCCAAGCCATTTCCTATTCATCATCATTATTAGATACCCAATTTTATCTCTGGACCTTCTGTAAGCAAGGTGCATCTTTCCTTGTGTTTATAGACCTCAATGCTCTAATCCTTGGGCACGACATGCATGAGCGGAAACAAAGTGAAGACAAAGATTAAAGAAATAATGACGCCTTTGGCATTGTTGTAAACATCTTTTAGTCCCATTTGTCTTCTGGTGAAGTATTTTCCGATGTTTAAGTACGGCTGTTGTTTTCCTACCAATTTTTATTTTTATTTTTGAAAAAGTACCTGTTGACTGATGTTTTAGATTTATATTTTCAGTTCATGCAATTGCATGAAAGTTCTAATAAAAAATAATCCTTGCTTATAGCTTTGTTTAGACTAATACCTATGTCATTGAACATAGAAAATCCAATATATTTCTTCCCGCCATTCTTTTTACAAGTCAAATCAAAATTTTCTTTGCACTTACTGTTGGCTGAAAGAAAAGGGATGATGGGCCTAACTCAATTCCAAGAGCTACCTCATGAGGTGAAGATTGTCCAAGAGCATATAAGAGGATAATGGATGTTGGGCCTAACTCAATCGCAAGAGATACCTCATGATGTGAAGATTGTCCAAGACCTGGACAATAGTCCATTCCCATTTCCCTCTACCAATGAGGACACTTCACACGCCTAGGGTTAGACATTAGTGCGTGGACAATATTACATGGGGGCTTATTACATTAGGAAACCAAGAATATAGAGATGAGTGGCTCTAATACTATTGGAAGATGACAGCCTTCTGTCTAATAACTGAGCAGTACCCGAGGCCCTGAGGCACAAGGTTTGGAACTCGGTGGATAACGGGCCTGCCCCTTTACCCTTCCCCAAGAATTTTAGAAAGAAAAAGAAGATGAAAACGTAATTGTCTAAGATAGTTCTCATCTTTCTGTGTAGATCTTTTTGATGATAACTAAGTGCATAAAATGTTATTAACCTTACTAAGAAATATTGTCTAATTGTAGATGATAGTTCTTATCTGTCTCTGTTATTCTACTTGCTAATAGTCTAATATACCTTCAGCCGCTCAGAACATCGTCTGCTTCTGCGGTCTGATAATGCGGATAGCCGTCTCACTCCACTTGGTCGTGAAATCGGTTTAATAGACGATAGAAGGTGGATGATGTACCAGGAGAAGCAAGCTCGTATCATGGAGGAGAAAAAGCGGTTGAAAGCGGTTAGAATTTCAGGTCAGCATTGTTTCTTTCCGTTGTCCCTATGCTCGTTGGTGGACACAATATTGTGATAACCTTATTACTTGGCTTATATGGAAATCATAATTGTAGAAGTAAATATCTGAAGTCTTTTGTTCATTCATTTCCTGTCTCTCAATGCCTGTTTCTGTTGCTTCCAGGTGGAGAGTTGGCCGCTGAAGTTACTCTTCTCTCTGGTCAGCCAGTAAGGGATTCATCAACACTAGAGAGCCTGCTTAAGAAACCACATGTACAATACGAAGTTTTTGATAAGCATGGGTTTGGAAATTCCACTTTGTCCAGGATGGAGAAACAGTGCGTAGAGATTGATATCAAATATGAAGGCTTCATTGTGCGCCAGCAGAGCCAACTTCAACAGGTAAACAGTGATGCAATAGGCTTTATTTACTACAACTAGAATAGGGGACTCTGTTGTATCTGCACACTCTTTGGTCTTTTGATCCCCCATCTCTCCGCTTTCAAAAGCCTCCATCTCTAATGGATCAGTATCTCATAACTTTGCTGCTTTGACTTTCTGCTTGTAGATGGTTCATCAACAGCACAAACCAATTCCTGAGGACATAGATTATTATGCAATGGCGACTTTGTCGCTCGAAGCACGTGAAAAACTGTCAAAGGTATTTTCTGCCTCATTTGCATAGCGCTGCAGTCTTCTTGCACACACAAACTTTTATTTATTTCCTTATACTTTTCACAAGCGCAATGGTTTAGATCATTCTGTGCAACGATGACATATTGTGTCTAACGATGATCCTCTCTTTTTTCTTCTCTTAATTCATTGGCATTGCTGGACTTTGTGTTGTCATCTGGACAATGTCAGTTGCCTAACATTTACCATGATTGTATCTTCTTGATGTACAGGTTAGGCCACAAACAATTGGGCAAGCGAGTAGAGTTGGTGGAGTTAATCCTGCTGACATTACAGCACTCCTCATTATTCTTGAATCAAACAGGAGGAAAGCCAAAGAGCAGAGTAGAGAACAAGCAGTACTTTCGTGAAGTATATGGATGAACAACTTAAAAGTCCTCTTCAAAAGACAGCCCTATCTTGAAACCAGCAGCCATTCTTATCTGTATCATCTTTAGATCAATGAAATTGAGTCCTTATTTAACCTGCTGGATACCCTCTTAACAATGGAACCATCACCACCTAGGATATTGCATGATATAGTCTTCATGTTTTCATTTGAGATTCTTTTAGTGAAAACGAAACTAGAGGTTATATGTACACGAGTTGTAAGATCAAAAGCCTGTTGACAGTCAAATCAAGCTTGGCTCGTCCCCCTCCCCAAACCCAAAACAAAAAGAAGGAAGTTAAGTTATAGTTTCCTTTGTAATTAGGCAGATGTTGGTCTGTTATGGACTTTCCAGTTGTCTTGTCTAAATACAGTTCTAGCAAAGCCATTTATGTGGTTTCTGTGTCTCATTTCTGCAATTTTAACAGACATGTGAATTGGTGTGTCCTGTAGTTAAACATACTTACTTGAAGCTTGATTGTTAAACTTTAATGTTATTTGTTTTACATCTCAAATCGAATATCATCCCATAAATTAAAAGGGATGATATATATAATAGGGATCAAATACGCCTACCTTTTTGTACTCAAAAGTGTTGTTTGGTTGGAATTTAAGGAGATTTTATCTCAGCATAAAATTCGACAATAATTTATACCATGCTTGGTTGTTAGTTTTGTATTGCGAGCTCCTTTCGATTTGAGACAGGAATCTATCAATTAATTAATATTTATCTTAACCAAGGGAAATTTTCTTTTCTAGTCTTATTTCATACTTAATACAAGAAGAATGTAGCAAGAGGTTACTTTTTTCTTTTTAACTTTCGTGCCCTATCCCCTATTGGAGTATTCACACCTTGAATAGATCTTCAGATTCAATTCTTATTGTATGATGTATGAACTTGATAGAAGGCAGATTTTTTATCATTAAACTCAAAGGCCGTTGTCGGACACTTTCTATTTCGCTAATCAGTATGAAGTTGAGTTCTATTTTTTCCAAGTTCATGCAAGGCTAATCTTCGAATTTTTACTTCTGAAAAAACCTCTTACCATATGATTGTTGACTACCGTCTTTAAGTGTCGCCTAACTTATCACATTATTCTCCAGGATAAGAGGTCAAGTATTTATCAATAGTTGCGCTTAACCCTATTCAAAAAGGGAGAGGACACACACCATTCGATGAGTGAAAGAGCAGAATATATTGATTCCAGTGTTTTCTAGGAGGCACCATACAACATGTATGGACATGGTACCTAGCTTCTCGTATTGTTAAGGAGGCAAGCCTCCATTTTTTTTCTCTTTTTCTCCATAAATAATATATTTGCACTACTATGCAGAAATTTATGTATTATTTTATAACATGATAGAATGTTAAATAATAATTCCGATATTAATAATATATGAATTAAAAAATACTTCTCATGAGATAATGGTATGATTTTTCAAGGTGAAAGAGCTCCTGGCCAATTAGAAACTAAAAAAGTGAAAATCTTTTATACCCCCTAATTTTGCTTTAAAAATCAAACACCCTCCTCAACTTTGAACAATAATCAACCCCTTCCCCACTTTTATCCTATACAATGTCTATTTTACCCTTAATATTTTCAATCTTCTATTTATGTAAAATCTTTTTGTATTATATATATTTATTTTTCTTAACCTAGGTGTTTACCATTTTTTTAAAATTCATTAACATTATTAGTAAAATAATTTTTTTATAAATTAATCACAAAATTTAATGCTATTTTTTATAATTGGTATTTATATATTATATATATATATATATGTGCGTGTGTGTGTGTAATTATGTATATAGATGCATGTTTTAATTCTCTCTTATTCTCTAAAGTCTATACAGATAAATAAGTTTGGTTGTCAATAATGAAATATTTTTCAAATTATAACTTAAAATTCATCAACAGTAATTATTTTATTTGTTAAAAATATACCTCTATTTTCATTAATTATTTTTGTATTACATGCATTGAAATATATTTATAAGATTATAATTACCTGTTATTTAACTTGTATAAATAGATATTATAGTTTTGATCATTATTAATAATTTTTATTTTTTTTTATTTTGCTTATTTATTTCATTATAGAACATCATTAACTTATATATTCAATTAGTATTTTCTCACTTTTTTTTTTTTATCTAAAGAATAATATTTAATTTTTCATAAAAAATATGTTATATAAATATTTTTTTTTAAAATTGTGAATATAAAGAAGTTAAAAAAAGATTAAAGATTGATAATGCAAGGGTAAACTAGGAATTTTGAAAAGTCAATTAGGATAAAGAGGGGAGAATGATTACTGTTCAAAGTTGAGAGGAGTGTTTCATTTTTAAAGTAAAATTAGGGGGTGTAAGCGATTTTCACCCAAACTAAAATGACAAAACTAACAGATTAACAGTGATAAAAAAAATTACCTTGTTTTTTTAAAAGCATATTTTATATTATACATTAGATACTAATTTGTGATATATAAAAGTAAATATTCCCTCTGCATTACAATCTTAGCATAAATAATGGTGACTTAAGAATGAGGCTAGTAAAAAAATTGTTTTAGGCGTCCAAGAATTTTGAGATCCCAAAAAAATTTAATAGTGAATTTTATGATTTTAATTTCACTTAATGCAATACTGGAGATTGTTAAAAGAGAAGGTACAAAATTTATATAAAAAAGAAGAAGAAGAACATATCTACTTTTTATCAAAAAAAAAATAGAACTTTTAAATTAAACTCCTCAAATTTTGTATTAATAAATAAAGTTTTTACAATAATATCCAAGGTAATGTATTGCAAGCAAATGGCTAACATCTTATTAACTAGAATTAATCCTTACTTTTATAAATAATAAGCTAAGCTAAGGACTTCTTATTAAAATTTGACTTTAGCCACTAATTTTATTAAGAAGTATTTGCATAAAATTTCTCTAAACAAAATGATTTCTTATGGATCGTTTCATTACAAGTATTGGGGTTAAAATTAAAATGAAATTTATATCAAATTGAAACCAAATGTACTTATTTATACCAGCAGCATTTATATTGAATTAATTTTTGTTTCACTTCCTTAATGTCATTTTCGATAGAAATTGCTTTGTAAAAGGCGTAATAACCTTCAATCCTCACCTTTTTCATTTTTCGGTACGAGCACCGCAAGTCTGCAACTTTCCAGTGAAGAACAATCAACTCACCTCCATTGGCTGATGCTCGAGTCCCACGTCATCCGAAATGGAGGGTGTGGGAAGAAGATTCAGAGTCTCCTAGAGTAATTCCTCTTCTTAGTTTACTTTTATTTAATTTTATTTATAAACCAACCCAGATTTTTTTGGTGAGAGAACGCTAGCTCTCTCACATCTCGTCTCTCATCCATGATAAAGAGACACGCGAAAGTAGCGTTCTGCTTGAAAGCCTTGTCCCTCAGTTGGTGGCCATCATTGACCGACTTACCACGGTCAAACACCCTGTATTCAATTCTCCATCAAATTATTGGGAGTCTTTACGTGCAGTTATCTCGACACTCCCACCACTTATCACAGACGGTCGATTGCTACTCACTCGAGCACAGGCATGGTACAAAAATCTCGAAAATTTGTCTCTGATGAACCCATCTATCGGTTGGTGGAAAGGTCCCACCAGACCAGGAGTCTAGATGAAAAGGAAGGAAACCACACACTAGGAGTTCTTATGAGTAATTTTTTAAGGAGGAAATAGAGTTTGTAGTCTATTTTTATGAGGAGTGTTAATTTTTAAATTAGTAATTTCAATATACCATATTCTGTTGCTACTAGGGTTATTTTAATAGTAGCAGAATATGGTTATGCTTAATGTACTTCTAACCATATTAGATTTTTAGTTAAAATCGTGTTAAATTTGATTTAAGTTGTTTAGCATCTCATCATTTTGCTTAAGGCTTTGGTTTTTGTTGGTAGACTTCTTCTTTTTCAAGAAAGTAGAGTCTGAAGCTTAAAGGACAATTGTTTATTTCAAAAATGACAAAACGGCAATTAAAATTAGGGTTAGACAAAAGCAAAAAAAATATTTTTACCAAAACGTTTTTCCATTATAGTGACCCTTTCTTCTGATAATTCATTGTCCCTTTCTTTCCCCAGTTTATGTTTCGATTGATGTGAGCTTTGCCTAAAAAGGATGTGTTGCATATCGGTACAACTTCACTTGTATGAAGCCAAAAAATGATTACGGTGACTTTTGAATTAAAAAAAGAATACTTAAATATTACTAGCGTCTATCATTGTACTAGCTGAAACCTTACCTTGTTTACTTATCCTCGGTATCACAGAGCTTCAACTGAGAGTTTCTTCATAATACCTGGACATGGATCAATTTATTGACCCTTTAAATGCTCTTTGGAAGATCTGTTGGTCCTTATGAAAGAAAAATAAACTCTTTGTAGTGGGTGTAGCTTACAGAAACTCCCAATCTTTGTAGCTCGAAGCTTTAAAATTTGAAAAAAAAAATGAATTTCCACAAATAAGCTTTGTTTTGAGTGGATATTGCTGTAAAAAATCAGATATGTATTGAGGGGCCTAAATCTAAAATTTAAGGTGATTTGGTGTAATTTTAGGTGTTTTGGATGGATATGGCACTTGAATGCAAGGAAGAACACGAAGTCAGTTTTTTGTATAGTAGTGTATAATATTATATAGTATTGCATAAAGGTATATATACACCCCTTGTAAATTTGTACAATGTTGAATGTTGGGCTGTATATCAAGTTTTTAAACATTTGTTGTAAGAAAAAATTAAAATTTTGCATATTATTGTATACTGAACTTTTTAAACACTGCTGTAAGAAAATAGTAGCTATGCGACTGAAAAGTCAAAAACTTGGCTACCTAGACAACGACAAAATATTTTTTTAAAGTTAGGAATATTGCTATTGTATTTTGGGTTAAAGATTTGCAATGTAAGTTTTAGGCTATATTTTTGCAATGTAAGTTAGGTAATTGTATTTTTTTTTTTAAAAATTATTATTTTATCCCGCGTTTGGTGGATATTAATTAATCCCGAGGAACTATTTTGTTTTAAAATAGTGGGATCTCATGGGATATCCCAACTCATAGTATATCCCCCAATCTATAGAAAATTCTTATCTATCCCATCCGGTAATCAAATGACCCCCGCATGGAATTTAACATTACTTTATACAATGTTTGGTTGTTACTTTTGTATTGCGAGCTCCTTTCGCGTCGACCAATGAAATTTTCAATCTATTAATCTTTATCTTAACCAAATGTAAGAGCGCTTTCACTAGTCTTATTCATATTAATACAAAAGAAAATGTTGTAAGAGGTTACTAATCATGTTATTCCTTTTGTCTTCCCTCACCTCCATCTTCAACTATAAAGTGATCTACGGAGTGCCCTTTATACTTTATTTTTTCTTTTAGCCTTCGTGCCCCATTTCCTAATGGTGAATTCACCCCTCTAATAAGTCTTCAACTTCAATTTCAGCTTGTTGTATGATGTATGACCTCGATAAAAGAAGGGTCTTTTCTCCTCAAACTCAAAGGTTGTTGTTGGACGCTTTCTATTTTTCTAAACAATGTGAAGTTGTGTTCTATCTTTCCCTGGTTCATGCAAGGCTAACCTTCAGATTTTTGCTTCATGGAAAACCTCTTTACTAGATGGTTGTTAGTTATAACTTTTCAGTCTCGAGCTAACTATCTACATTCTCCTGGATAAGATGTTGTTAAGTGTTTACTAATGTTTGCGCTTAGCCAGATCCTAAAAGAGATAGGACACATACTGTTCGATGAGTGAAAGGCAGGAAAATGTTGATTTCAATATTCCCTGTAGGCACTGTGCGTCGAGTATATACTTGGTACCCAGCTTCCCATTTCGTTAAGGTCGCACCCCCACCCCCACCCCCACCATCATGTTCTCCTTTTCACCAATACTTGTACAATATAATGTGGAATGAAATGCGAAATTAGTAATACATGACTAAAACTACAAAACTAAGTGGGCGTTTAGCCATAAGAATTTTTCACTTTTTTAAAAAAATTATTTCACTTTATTCAAAAATTGTTGTTTGGTCATAAAAATTCTAAATACAACTTGAAGATGTATTTGGAAAAGTGAAAACAATCCAATACTTGTTTTCACTATTTTCATTTTTTTTTTGAAAAAAATCTAAAATTTTCATTTTCATAATATAACCCCATTTAAATTATATCTCATTTTTAAACTATATTTTATATTTTAAAAAAAAATACATTCTAGATAATTATTGTAAAAACTATGGCCAAACACAACTCCAACTTTGAAAATTTCAAAAAAGTAAAAATTATTTTGATTTTCATGGCCAAACGGGGCATAACATTGATCAAACTTTTACTTTATCTTTTCTAACTAGTGAAATAATTCGCACTTCGCGCGGCTATAAATAAAAATAATTAATTAATATATTTTAATATTTATATATTAAAAATATCTATAGATTTGTAGTTTTTTATTTTAATGAAGTAGTATATAATATTTATATTTAGGTCAGTGATAGAAAAGATAATGTAGATCTTTGTCATGATTCGGGATATGATATATTTTTTTATTTTTTTCACTATGCAACATAGAAATTCTTTGCTTCTTTTCAAATACAAACTTTTCATATATACATAATAAAACATCAAATTTTAGAGTGTATGAGTAGTGAAGTAAATGAAATAAATAATTATATTTTGAAACATAATCTATTGTATTAAGTTAAAAATATTAATTTTTTATTTTAATTTTTTTTAATCTTTTGTAAAAATAGTTGATCCTCTATACAAAAGGCTTTTAACTTGTATGTTGTGTTTTGATTATTACATTTATTTACCATATTTTTTTACCCATTAAATAAATATTTTTAAAAATGATAAAAATAAAATAAATTAAACATGAGTTATGAATACTATTTGAGACTTGAGAGTAGAAGTTATAAAGAAGATAAAAAGACATAAGTTACAACCATCTTGAATGTATAATTTTATTAGAAATTAAATATATTAATTATTATTCATTAATTTTAATTGTAAAAATAAACAAATAAACGGCGAAAACAAAGGGGGAAAGTAAAAAAGAAAAGATAAATAGTTTGATTGCGTAAGAAACAACATAAATTTTCGTAGTTATATAGTTAAGACATACAAAAAATAATCTATACTATTACATTCATAAAGTAATAAAAAATGAAAAGAAAAATTATTAATACATTTCGAGCAAGAAAAGAATAACGACAAAAATGAATCATTACATACGCAAAAGATTAAGCAATGACATTATAAATAAATTATTTCATCTTTAATTATCTATTTTGCGAGAAAAATAAAAATGAAACTCTTTATCACAATTCGTTTGATTGAAATAAGATAATTATATTAATTATACTTTATAACAAAAAGTAGTATCATAAAGGACTAAATGAATAGCATTGTCAATGTGTATAGCTAAGTAACTATTACAAGCTAAAATAAGAAGAAATTTTTTTTTAGCAAAAATAATTTCTAATTATGCTTTAAAAAGTTTCCTTCTAGCACCTTCTTTTACAAGTAGATCCATCACCATGTTCTACTCCATAAGATTATATCAAATCTCTCATTATATGCTAGCAATATTTAAAATTTTAACACAATTATGAATAAATAAAATAAATTATTTAATTATAATAACATAAAAACACAAGAAAAATGTAGACAATTATTAATATGATACTGTACTATGTATGATATTTATAATATTTCTATTTCAATCATATCAATTAAAATATAATTATATCGAAAAGAGAAAAGAAATCTAAATTATATAATACATATACAAAAAAAAAGTCGATTGTACAAACAAAAAAAAATCATTATCCCTTGAAATCTAGTAAATATTGTAATCGAAACACATTATACGATTGAAATTAGTGTCAACTGCAAATTGATTTTAATCAACCACACATAAGTGATATATTTAAAAATTAAAATTACCTCAATATCTATTATCGTAAAAATTTTCTTGATCATATACGATTATTAAATTAGTGTCCATCGCAAATTAATTTTTCGATTAACCACACAAAAATAACATATTTAAAAATTATTATTACCTCAATAAATTATCGTGAAGATTTCTAGATCATACTTGCTTGAAGGAGGATAACAAATACATAAAAAAAATATTCTAAAATTAAGAAAGCACGATCAAGTACATAAAGTTGAAAAAATAAACTTGAAAAGAAATATTTCTTGCCTCCGTATACTCCCTTCATGTTACATGTTATAATTCACAAGCCAAAGTGATGGAGAAGAGATAATGAATAAGTAAAATATATGCTAAAATTAAGAAAGCACGATCAAATACATAAAATTAAAAAAAAAGACTTGAAAATAAATATTTCTTGCCTTCATATACTCCTTTATGTATTATATGTTATAATTCACAAGCCAAAATGATGGAGAAGAGAGGATAACTTTACATGGGAATCTTGATGAAACAAAATATAAATTTATATAGGCAAATTAGAGGAATATCATAAGGCATTACTAACTTACATATTAAAGTTTGGAGGTTATGGACATGAAAATCATGAGAAGTATGGCAATTATTAAGAGTAGAAATTAAAAAGATATAAGTTATGATTAGTTACTTCTAAAATATATTAAATAAAAAAGAGAAAAAATATTTAAAATCTTGAAAATTAATGTCATTTTATAATTAGAAGAAGGGCAAAAATTAAAAGGAAAAATATTTAAAATCTTAGAAATTAATGTCATTTTATAATTAGAAGAAGGTCAATTATTTTTTAAAAAGAATCAGGCAAAAAAAAGTGCATAAATTATACATGTATTATATAACTACGAAAATTTATAGACTTATGGAGATATTAGTTATGTAGATATTAGTTATGCGGGTATTAGTTATGCATGTATTAATTATGTCCTCTTTTATTTTGCATAAATAATACACAAATTTCCTCATAAATTATACATGTATTAATTATGCAGATTTTAAAATTACAAACCAAACGTCATACTAATTTTATACCCTGAATAACTTATTTTTTATCCATCTACCAAACGCCGTGTAAGTTATACATAGTTTAATACATGGATTATGGGTGTCTAGTGGGCTGGGCCGGGCCGGGTTGAAAAAAATAAAACCAGCCGGGTTTGGGGTCGGGTTGGTTACCGGGTTGGTCCTATCCGGGCCCAACTGGTTCGGTTCCAAAAGGGTTCAAAGTGACCCGTTCGATTTCGAGTTATACCGAGCCGGGCCGGGTTACATTAATTTTTTTTTTTTAAAAAAATTATTTTTCTTTAAAATCTATTAATAAAATACAAATTACTTATTATTATTTTTATTTATTATTTAAAAAATCGAGCCAGGTTAGGTCGGGCTGGGTCGGTTAATCAACGTGACATTATCGGTTACGAGTTTAAAAGTTGAACCGAACGGTTTCGATTATAGTAAGCGACTCGGACCAACCCAACTCTTTAACCTTGGCCGGGTTTTTACCAGGTCGAGCCGGTCTAATTCCAGGTCAACCCGACCCGATTGACACCCTTAACATGGATAACTTAACTCGTATCCAGCTACCAAACGAGCCCTTTGGTTTTTGAGCCATAACAAATAGGGCATGATAGAAGGGTTTTTTGAAATTCAAATTGTAAGCGGGAATAATAAAAGGGCTTGGTACTCAAAGCATTTTCTCCATTTGTGCAGAAACTCACTGCTACTCTTCACTCACCAACAATGTCGAAACCCCAGCCAAAGCAACCTCGAAGCCTTAATCAACGCCATAATCAGATTCTCATAAACCTCTCCGCTTCCCATTCCAAACCCCCTCCTCGTACTCCTCTTACTTGTTTATTTCTACGTTGTAGCTTCTTCGAATCGGCTAATCATTCATTCATGCTCTTTTTTATTATGTAGATGATATGACTAAATTGGAAGCTAGGCGATGTTTCAATCAAAATGACGGATTTCCCTCTTTCTCTGTTACCACTGATTCCGATTCTTCTCCTTCTCCCGGTATTCAAAATACCCTTATTTTTCTGCTAACGCGATTTTTTTTATTTTCATTTTTTGAATTTTTCAAGCTGATGTGTATATATATATATTTTGTGTGTTTGTGGGTGTAGTTCGATTTTCTTCAGATGGAATAGGAAACGACGCCGTTCCAAGTTTCTCCGGGATTGCTGATTTCAGTCCCGATTCTACTACATATTCGCCTTCTGGTATTCTTTAACCTATGTAGTTCTATTTTTCTGCTGAGGCATTTTTTTTTCCCTTCAAAAGCTGATATATTCTTCAAATGGAATAGGAGAGGCAGAAGAGACTGTTGATCGATCGAAGAATAACAATATTAGGGCTTTTGAGAAGGACGACGCTGTTCCTAATTTCTCTGCTATTGCTGATTTCAGTCCAGGTTCTGCTATATCTTCTCCTTTAGGTATTCTTCTGTTACAACTCTCCCTTTTGTTTAAACCTACGGTATTCGTAATATATCTGAGGTTGCTGATTTCAGTCCGATTCTGCTAAATCTTCTCCTTTTTGGTGTTCTTTAACGTATGTTCGAATGTTTTTCTTTGAAAGCTGATTTTATTTTTGATGTGGGTATACGTGGATATTCTTCAAATGGTGTAGGAGAGCCAGAAGAGACTGATGATCAATTGAAGATTAACAATATTAGTGTTTCTGCTAACGACGCCGTTCCTAATTTCTCTGCCATTGCTGATTTCAGTCCAGATACTGCTAAATCTTCTCCTTTTGGTAATTCTGTCATAACTCCCCTTTTTGTTTAAACCTAGCTATTCCTAATTCATATGAGTTTGCTGATTTCAGTCCCGATTCTGCTACATTTTCTCCTTTTGGTATTCGTTTACCTATTTAGTTTTAATTTTCTGCTGAGGCAAATTTTTTTCTTCAAAAGCTGATTTTATTGTTTGTGTGGGTATACTTGGATATTCTTCAAATGGTATAGGAGAGGTAGAAGAGACTGATGATCAATCGAAAATAAACAATGTTAGTGCTTTTGATAACGAAGCCGTTGCTGATTTCAGTCCAGATTCTGCTAAATCTTCTCCTTGTGGTATTCTTCTGCCATAACTCTCCGTTTTGTTTAAACCTAAGCTATTCCTAATTTTGAGTACTTTTTTTTTGTCAAGAAACAGGAGCTAAAATGCCCTTGTTTTAATCTCTATTTTTACTTGTTAAATATTGTGCAGGGGAAAAGGAGATTGATGAATCCAAGCATGAAATTCAAGAAGAATTAAGTGATCAACCTGAGGATTCTTTCGATTCTCAGTGTTCTGGAATCGGTAAATATCGATTGCTCTTAATTACTAGTGTCCTCCAATTCTTGTTGCAGTCCTCAATATACATGGGGCAGTTAGTGTAATTTAATTTGTTACGACATATTATTTACCCTGCATATGGGATTACACTAGGTATGTTGTTGTTGCTGTTGCATCTGGAAAAGTTAAAACTTATCATAGCAGGTTATTTATTATTTATTTCTCTATAATTACCTTGAGTGACATGATTGTGTAGGGGAAAAGGAGATTGATAAACCCAGGAATGGAATTGAAGAGGAATTAAGTAACCCACCCGAGGATTCTTTTGATTCTTACTGCTCTGAAATCGGTAACCTTGATAGCTCGTCTTGTTCTAGTAATTACTAGGGTCTCTCAAATTCCTATTTTGGCTGAAAATGGGATTATGTGCTTCCTCATATCTCTATTACAGGCTTTCCTTCTTGTGCTACTTTACTTTCTTTTCTTTTGAACATCTAAATTTCTGCAGGGGAAGAGGAGATTGATCAGCCCAAGAGTGGAACCAAAGAGGACCCACTATTAACTAAAATTGATGATAACAGTTCTTCCCTGCCTGGTAGATAAACTAAGACTTATCTATTCCTCTCCCTGTTAAATCTTGAGTGATTTCCAGCATGTTTCTGTCTCCATATTAATCAGTAAACGATGTTGCAGTGGATATGGAACAGTCCAAAGATGTGCGTGAAAACTGTGAACTCTCTCAGAAAGGCCAGAAAGATTACGAGAAAACATCAAATGAAGGTAATGTTTGTCCCTTTGAGAAATGATATGCTTGTGTCCCAAATTTTGATATGCTGTATGCAGAGATTTTTTGTCCTTTATTATTGTCATTGATGTTGATGAGCGTATGGTCTGACAGGAGAGGAGAAAATAATGAAGGTGAAGATCAAAGGTCGTCGCCGCCTTTGCAAAATTTCAGAGGATAACAATAATAGTGAGGAAATGAATAATGAAGAGTCCGAACTTCTCGAGATAACAGATTTTGATTCACCTCCTCCCCAGGTGAAAAATGCAGTTCAGAATGAACACGGTGGTTGCGGGAATGAAATAAGGGATATCCTGAATGATTTAAGTTCGAAACTTGAGATTTTGTCCATTGAGAAAAAGAGGGCACCGAAGCACAGTGATTTGACTAAGAAGAATGAAATTCCGGAATACCAAAGTGCTGGTTCCTCATTTTCACTTTCTTCTGGTTCCTCATCTGATTCAACCAAGGAGTCTAGGATTGGAGGAAAAATTCACAAGGAGTGTCTAAAGGAGATTGATTCGGGGGATGAATCTAAGAATGACTATGTCGTCCGGAAGTTCAATGATACAAGATCTTCTGTTGGAGCACCAAAGAGGAAAGAAGTTAACCAGATGGTTGGAAAATCACAGCCCATGAAGAACTCTGTTTCTGCCTACAAATTTCTGGAAGAAGGAGACGCTAATGACAGTGATGGTGACTGTGTCGTCCGGAATTTCAATGATACAAGATCTTCTGTTGGAGCACCAAAGAGGAAAGAAGTTAAGCAGATGGTTGGAAAATCACAACCCATGAAGAACTCTATTTCTGCCTACAAATTTCTGGAAGAAGGAGGTGCTAGCGACAGTGATGGTGATTGTGTGGTTGTTGGTGACAAGAGTGTTGTCACGCAAGTGGGAAGACACAACAGGAAGGCCAGACATGAGCGTAAATGTTCAGATGACTTTGATTCACATGATTTTGTTTCAGAGGAGGATCACACTTACACTCTCAGTGGACCAAAGTTCAATTATGGGTTACCTGGTAAAATTGCCAAAATGCTGTATCCTCACCAACGTGATGGTTTGAAGTGGCTTTGGTCTCTTCACTGTCTGGGTAAGGGTGGTATTTTAGGCGATGACATGGGTTTGGGGAAGACCATGCAGGTAAAAGTCAAGGTCAATTTTGTATTTCTTCCATCTTCAAAAGTAATATGTTTAAATAATTTCTGAAGTAACTTTTTCTACTTTTGCCATGTTTTAGATATGCGGCTACTTAGCTGGATTGTTTTATTCAAAGTTGATAAAGAGAGTGTTGATTGTTGCTCCCAAAACTTTGTTGCCCCATTGGATTAAGGAATTAACTGCTGTAGGGCTTTCTCAGAAAATAAGGGAGTAAGGCGTCTTGCTTTTATGTTGTCTTATTGATTTCAACTTTGCCTTCAACTGGTAGCATGAAATGAGAAGTGTTCATGGTACTTTCTTGGTGCAGATATTTTGCAACTAGTGCAAAACTCCGGAATTATGAGCTTCAATATGTTCTTCAGGTTTCATCTTCTATACTCAGTAAAGCTTTGCGAGTTCTTCACGTTTAGTCCGTTTCCTACTGGACCTGTGTAAAATAGGAATTCCATACCATGCTAATGTTCCATCAACTGCTTGTGCCGATAGAAATTATCTTAATTGTGATTTAATTTGTTAGGACTGCATGCAAAAAAGAGAAAAGAAGAGTCTACTACTTGCATTTGCTTCAATTCTCTGTTCCTATCTCCTTTTCTATTAGATTATACCTTTTAGTATAAAGATGAGTATTTGATGTTACGTTTATCAAAAAAAAAGAAGAAGAAAGTATAAAGAGGAGTATTTGACACAGTTTCATGCATTTTATATAATTGTGGGTGCATGTTGACTTGACACATAACTGTTGGATATCTAAAGCTTCAATGGACTTCCATATTCTGGGTTACATTATGTTATGTTTTATGGCATGGTCTAATCTATGGTTACTTCTTCCCTACTTGTAAGTTATTTTTTCATTTATGCAGGACAAAGGCATTCTCCTCACAACATACGACATAGTAAGAAATAATGTGAAGTCGTTATGTGGTGATCAGTATTACGAAGACAGAGATGAGGAGCTGACATGGGATTATATGATTCTTGATGAGGTATTTTTTGATTTCTTTAGGCCTGATTGTTGCATGATCATAGCTCCAAGAAGTTGACATTGTAAAAGTGTTAAATTCAGTTTAAATTGTTTAGCATCTCAATTATTTGCCTTAAAGCTTTGATTTTTATTGATTGACTTCTTTTCTTGACAAGAAAGAGTATATGCATGGATGACAAATGTATATTCTTGCGGTTTTATTACAAGTTTCAAGGTGTGAATGTATAAGAGTCTTAAAAGTAGTTTTTTAATTAACAGGGGCATCTCATAAAGAATCCCAGTACACAAAGGGCTAAAAGTTTGCATGAGATTCCTTGTGCTCATCGTATCATTATAAGTGGCACGCCTCTTCAAAACAACCTCAAGGTGTTTATACTTTTACTTTTTTCATGTCTATCATGCTACGATGTCAGTTTAAAGTATAGAATCAAGTAATGTTGTGTTTTGTTCTCTTTTGCTTTATTCCTTCCCCCTCCTTACCCAAATAGGAGTTATGGGCTCTATTCAATTTCTGCTGCCCTGGGCTGCTGGGCGACAAACAATGGTATACCGACATGTTCAAATCCAAGTTGCTTATATTTAAACATCGGGCTTGAATAATATGAAGTTACTTATTTCTAAAGGTTTAAAGAGAAATATGAGCATCTCATTCTTCGTGGAAACGATAAAAATGCATATGACAGAGACAAGCGTATTGGCTCAGCAGTTGCAAAGGTGATTGCTAAACCAATCTTTTTTACTCTTCAAATGCTAGTTTCTTCTGTGTTCTTATGTTTCTCGATTGTCTTCTTCTTTGTAAGGTTCAATATCTACACCATTTAAATTAATATTATGATATCTTGTTATCGTTGATGTCAAACAATTCATGTATTCTGATTTCTGAAAACTTTCCTCACTCTGGAATAAATGTTGGTGTTGCCCTCAAAATTCAATACACACTGTCTTTTTTGACAAAGCTAATTAATAGTTTCATATTTTTCATTCTCTATTCTTTTTCTTAAACTCTCCTCTGACCTAAAGCAGAACAATAATAAAGCTAGATAGAAAATGTTGGCATCCTGCATTTTGTTCTTCACATTATAGGCCATGGATATGCTTCCTGGTGTTGTAAGTTCATCTGATATAGAAACTCGACCCAGAATTCTTCTCGGTTCTTGGCTTAACAGCTAAACTGGTCAGTCAAGTCTGAGTGGTACAAATTAATATTCGTCGCTTTTGGATATAAAAGAGAAGCAACTTCTACTCAACACATAGTTCCTCTTTTAAATTAGTCTCTGTGAAAGAAGAGAAAAGAAGAGAGAAATCTACAAAATGTAGT
Organism: Jaltomata sinuosa; assembly: GCA_003996215.1. Lineage (NCBI taxonomy): Eukaryota > Viridiplantae > Streptophyta > Magnoliopsida > Solanales > Solanaceae > Jaltomata > Jaltomata sinuosa. The sequence goes on from QJPP01000557.1 coordinate 755,100, forward strand.
CATCCTGCATTCTGTTCTTCACATTATAGGCCATGGATATGCTTCCTGGTGTTGTAAGTTCATCTGATATAGAAACTCGACCCAGAATTCTTCTTGGTTCTTGGCTTAACAGCTAAACTGGTCAGTCAAGTCTGAGTGGTACAAATTAATATTCGTCGCTTTGGGATATAAAAGAGAAGCAACTTCTACTCAACACATAGTTCCTCTTTTAAATTAGTCTCTGGTGAAAGGAGAGAAAAGAAGAGAGAAATCTATTTTTCATGATGGATAAACTTACAAAATGGCTTCTTTTATAGGAGTTTTTAGCCTTTTCTTATAATCTTTTATAAAGGATCCTATAAATTTCACCTAATTAATTCAAAATATTTTACAACGTTCTGCTCTGCATGATTCTGTAGAACTAATCTGGACATATTTTGACACTCCCTCAAAAGCTGGAGCATATAGGTCATAGGCTCTTAAGCTTGCCACATTTATGGCTGTTTTCAGACCTCAAAGTGCCTTGGTTAGCTTATCTGCCTTCTTTGAACTAAAACCAGTGTTATCAAAAGCAAAAAACTCAAAGGTCTGTTGGGGCTTTAAGCGGAAAGTGCAAATAAAGCATGGGATTTAAAGAAAAAAGGCGCAAAGGGAGAAAAAATGCAAATTAAAATGTTTATAAGCAACAACAACAACAACATACCCAGTGTAGTCCCACAAAGTGGGGTCTGGGAAGGGTAGAATGTACGCAGACCATACCTTTACCTCAGATGAAGTAAAGAGGCTGTTTTCGATAGACCCCCGACTCAAGACCAAAAAGGACCATAAGAGGTCGAAATAAAAGTACAAGAGATATACACAGTAAATAAGACAACAGGTAATCACATAAGTATACTATAACAAAATAGTACTATGCCCGAACCACATGAAACACTAGAAAGCAGCAAAAACCGAAGAACAAGAAACTACAAGAGCAGACCTAAAACTACTAACTAGTGCAACAAGACACAACAAACCTACCTACTAGTATGAAGCAGGCCTACCTACTAACCGTCTACACTAATCCGAGCCCTCCACACCTTCCTATTTAAGGTCATGTCCTCGGTAAGCCGCAACTGCGCCAAATCTTGTCTAATCACCTCTCTCCAATATTTCTTCGGTCTACCTCTACCTCTCTTGAAACCATCCATAGCCAATCAAAAATGTTTATAAGCATGAATGAAAAATATATGAACAAAGAAATTGAATTTTTTTTTAACGATTAAGTGAATACCAATTGTTTAGTGCCGTCTCTTTAGAATGCGCAAGGGAAAGTATGTCTTAGAACCTTGATGACGACACTGAAGTGCACATGAAGTGAGACGAAGCGCTCAACGCGTTTTGAGCCTCGGTTTAGGGCTTAAGCGCGCTCTTGACACTGCTAAAAACATCAATCAAGATGAGTCTAGACTTGTGGTTTTTAAATGACAATTGATCAAAATATATTTTGGTTCTCCAAGAAATACCAAGCTTGAAATCATAGGGGTACTTGCTTTCTATCAACGAGGTAATGAGATACATGATTCTAGCTCTGTCACAAAATGTGAGAATACCCATAGGAAGGATTTTATACTCAAAGTGCATATATTTAGATCAATATTGCATTATATTGTTTATGAATTGTGTAATTTCCTGGTATTGGGTCAATTTATGCTTTTGTCATCTATGTTGATTTTTTTTTTGGCTATCTCTGTTTCTGAAAGCCATATGGGGTTATTGGTTTGTAGCAGATGCTAAAATCCCACTAAAATTTTGTTACCTTGTGTTGTACAGGAATTGAGGGAACACATTCAACCATATTTTCTGCGACGTCTCAAGAGTGAAGTATTTTCTGATGATTCCTCCACCAGCGCAAAACTTTCCAAGAAAAATGAGATTATTGTGTGGCTTAAATTGACAAATTGTCAGGTATAAGATAGTTTCCATCACTTAAACAGTTTGTCATTGATTTGTCTCTCTAAGTAACTTGTTCTGTTAGTCTTCTGTTTCGGATAAACTATTTGGAGTTTTCCTAATATTGTACCTTACTGCATTGTCCAGCGGCAACTCTACACAGCTTTCTTGAAGAGTGAGATTGTCCTGTCATCCTTTGATAGATCGCCACTGGCTGCACTTACTGTAATGTTCCAGACGAACTTTCTTCCATGCCTATTCTCTCTGATTATTTCACAAGTTTTTACTGGGTATATGCACCATGATCAATAGTGATATTTCCATCTGAAATTTGCTTTATGTAATCATCTCTCTGTATTGCTTATGAAAAACACCGACTCACTGAGCACATTAATACTTGTACCTCGACCTTGAAACACTAGATTAAGTGTAGACTCAGCTTTCCAAACCAACTTTTGTTTTCCTTGTTTCTTGTTGTTAACATCTAATTCTATCTCCAACTGTTCTTTTCTCTTGTAAAAGAACAGATCTGCATAAATCTTAAGTTACTATAATTCTAAAAAATTACTTTGTGAGAGTAACTTGGTATTTCAGTTTCTACCCGTTGCTGACTGTTATTGTTCACAACTTGAAAATGAGAAATTCAATAGAAGAAGCATAAGAAACACAGTTGAGTGGGTAGGCAACAACTCTAATTTGAATTATTGGTTAGAGACACGTATACCTCTAATTCCCTTTTAGAGGCCAGATTTTGGGGTCAAAATTCATTGCTGGATACAAAATCAAATGAAAAGGCAGGTCAGACTAGTTACTCTATCCTTTATCAAGAGAAAGGGAGAGAGAGAGACAGAAAGCCGTTGATCTTGCCTCCCTAACATTTAGGAAACTTGAAGTTTGAGACTGCAAAAAGTTTATTGACACATCTTTTCATCCCTAACAATTGTTCTGGTTGTTTATGTCTCTACTCCAGTTTCATTTGGCACTTCTCAATTTGTAATGCATGAATTTCGAAGCTCCTAATCACTTTACCTTTTCCATTGTTATTCTTTTTCTTTCTTCTCTAGGTATATCTCTCTTCCTTTCACCTGCATGTATAAATTGTATCTATTTCTTGGGCTTGACTAGGCTTCATTAAAGGATTCTAGGCTTGTTCTTAAACTTAGTTTTGTCTTATGTCCTTGTTAGGGGCTTTTGTAGTAGAATCAGACTAAATTATAAACAATGTACATTCATGTAGCATTGATGCTTCTTGCATGTTGTTTGTGCAGCTCTAGGAAGTATAAACCTATTACACTTTTCACTAGCAATTACAGACGAGCATTATCATTGTAGGATAGAGACTTCATTTGTTGCTGTTTTACTTTTCAACTTTACCAGTTTAAAAAATAAAGGAAGATTCTGGTTGGTTTTTTTGCTTTTCAAATTTGGTTCGTATGTTGATCCTTCCCACGTCCTCTTCCCTTAATCACTGCACTAAAGTATGCTGGCCTTCTTGTTTTTGATAATAGAACACCATGGTCATAAAAAAAAAAAAACTTTTTTGCCTATATACATATGTGTTGTGCAAAGATGTTTTCATCATTGCTCCGGTATTCTCTCTTAAGCAATCTAGTTTTCCTTTGCTGGCCATCATTGCCATCACATTTTATTTGTATAGTGTTAAATACTGAACACGTCCCTTGTGTATTGGGTTTATGGCGCAGAATCGGTTCTGAAAATCTATACGTAACTTCCCCAATCTTCCAAAATTGAGGGTGGTGATCTATTTTGTAATTTGATGTTCATTCTGGAGTCTGATTCAAAGCACGGTTGTAGCTTTTCTTTCTTAGTCTTGCACAAGACGTTCATGTAATTTTGTCAAATCTGACATGACACTCAATTTATATGGAACAGATCTTAAAGAAAATATGTGACCATCCACTATTACTAACAAAGAGGGCAGCAGAAGAAGTTCTTGAAGAGATGGATTCAACATCAAACCAGGATGACCGTGCTGTGGCAGAGAGATTGGTTATGCAAATGGCAAATGTCACTGATAAACTTGACGAGGAAGTAACACATGACGTGTCCTGCAAGATAACATTTATACTGGCTTTGTTGGTGAGATGTCAATAGCATAAGTGATGTTCTACTTACCTTGGCAATAGCTTGTCTTTATAATTCAAATGCTTCTTCATGCAGGACAATTTGATTCCCGGTGGGCACAATGTGCTTATCTTTTCTCAAACACGCAAGATGCTTAATCTACTACAGGACGCTTTAATATCCAATGGTTTCCAGTTCATTAGGATAGATGGAACCACCAAAGCTACTGACAGATTGAAGATTGTTAATGTTTGTCTCCCTGGTCTTGATATTTATTTTCCATAAAGTTTTACATTCTGATTTTTTATATCAATTTTATAGGATTTCCAAGAGGGTCAGGGTGCTCCAATATTTCTTTTAACTTCTCAAGTTGGCGGCCTAGGTCTTACACTCACAAAAGCAGATCGAGTGATTGTTGTTGATCCAGCATGGAATCCAAGGTACATTCTTGGGATGACTTTTTAATATCTTCTTAGAGTTTCCTGATGACTTTTAATATCTAACTATCTTGTAGTTGGATAAAACTAATTTTTTAGACTACCCAGAGAGTTTTCAGTCTTCCACTTCCCGTTTGATGATGTCCAATGTTTAAACTTAATATTTTTCTTATGCAAGTTAAGCTCTCTGTCTTCAAACTTCTACCAATTTCTGGTCTTCTTTCTTTAGATCCTCAAAACTTATATCAGTAGTTCAGTACCCAAAACCATCTTCGTGAAAAATGATGCCATTAAGAATGGCATTTTTAGATCTAGATTGTTTATGAGGTGATGCCATAATCTATTTTGGTTGTTTTTATATTTTTTCTTAATCAAGGGCAACAAATAATTCATTGCATAGATGTAAAGTATTATTTTAGTTGAAGAGTAAGGTTATCCTGTGTCTGTTTTTTTTAGTAAGATTATAACCCAGGAATTACTCTCTCTCTTATGCCACACACTAATCAGAATATATTCTTCAATGAAAAGCTTGGATGGTACTATCCGACATTACTAAATGGCTACATGCAGATAATAAAGCTTCTTTGTGACAATGTTCCTAGTGCCTTCTATGATTAGTACGAGTTCTGGTAGTTCAACTGTATGCTATATTTATTATAGATACTATTTGTTTTTATAGCTGGATTTTGATTGTGACATGCTTTTCATAAAAAATGTTCATACTTCAGTTTCATTTCAAAGTGGCCTCCATGCCCTCTTAGATAAATGTGTTTGTACAGGAATGGAATCTAAGATTATAATTTGACATTTATATTGTGTTAATGGTAGTAGAAGAGGTAGTACTCGTATTTCGAAAAGAATGACGGGGTTTGGACCGCAATTTGGACATCAACTTTTTATTACTTTTTTAAATAAAATTTACACATTTAGAATCTATATTAATTGTAAATCACATTTTTTTATAAGTAAAAGTACTTATATAAAGTTTTCGCACGACTGGTGATACCATGGGACATGCAGGGGATAGAAAAGTAGTTTCTAAGAAGCAAATTCCAAAGATTAGGGCTACAATCCCACTCCTAGACATTCAGTTTTTCTTTTATCTTGTAAGGTGAGGATATAGTTACAATCAAATGAGCACTTACCAATAGAAAATCTCATTTGACCACGTTGATGAACCAAATGACACTTGATATCTTTCCTATATTTGTGTTAATATATGTTAAAAATCCAAGATGACATTGTTTGATAGACAATGTTGCTCCATATTCTGCTACTAATTATTGTATCAAGCCTATAATAGCTATCTAAGTGTTCATTGTTAAGTGCTTCTTCTTCTTTCTGTTCTTCCCATACTCTTAATTTTTTGTTAGGGATTAGATAATAGCCATTTACTTTCGAACTTGCAGCACGGATAATCAAAGTGTTGACCGCGCCTACAGAATTGGGCAGACGAAGGATGTTGTTGTTTATAGATTGATGACTTGTGGCACAGTTGAAGAGAAGATTTATAGGAAACAGGTACATATTTTGTATTTACACTTGAATGAGTTGTGGTAAATATACAGTAGGTTAATGATGAATGAGTGATCTTCAAGGTTGTGACCCTAAATATTTAATACATCAACTGCGAATTGCTTATTATGGTTGGATATCTTGAGAAGTACGGTAACCATTCTCTGATGTTACTAAACTAATGCTTATTCTGATGGAGTGTAGGCTAACATTGTAGTCTCTGTAGCTAACTGCATGGTCCTTGCGTCATGAAGAACTCTAAAATCAAAGATCTGCTTTGTTATATGTGTAAAATGAGAGAGACGAAAAGCGAATATGTTAACCATTCTCTGATGTTACTAAACTAATGCCTACCTGATGGAGTGTAGGCGAACATTATAGTCTCTGTAGCTAACTGCATGGTCCTTGTGTCATGAAGAAAACTTAAATCAAAGATCTGCTTTGTTATATGTGTAAAATAAGAGAGACGGAAAGAGAAATTCGTATTGAAAGTGGTTCACCAAAGGTGGGCTTGCATTTATACAACCTTTAGTCTATGCATAAAATAAGTAATTACCTTTTATGCTCAATAGTACAGATCATTATTCTTCTAAAATTAAGTATAGAATATCTGATGAAGCATTCTACATAAAATTTTCCTACTTATCAATGGATCTCGACATATTGTGAACCTAAACACATTCTAAACTTTTAATTTTATTTATTCTCTTGACTTATATTCAAGTTCATTCAAAGACCAAGAGCAAAGGCAATTCGGAATAAGTTTGATAAACATAGAATATCTGACCTGCTTTTAAGAAACTTCAATAGTTTTATTAATGTGTGAGGTCGTCCACGTCCTTTGGCAGAAGGCAATTGTTTTGTTATTTTATCTTCTCTATAATGCACATTATCTAATACTTATGGTTCAGGTATACAAAGGAGGATTGTTCAAAACAGCAACTGAGCACAAAGAACAAATCCGTTATTTCAGTCAACAGGTATATGCATGGTTAGGTGGATTTTCTAAAAGCTAAATTTGGTATGTCTAGCTGCCAATACTAACTGTGCTGATTGTTTATGTGGTCAACTTTTCAGGATCTTCGGGAACTCTTTAGCCTTCCCAAGGATGGTGGTTTTGACATATCAAATACTCAAAAACAGTTGAATGAAGAGCATGATCACGAGCACAAAATGTAATGTGTTTATATCTCATGTAATTTTGAGTGATTGTTCTCTTGTCGAGCTTTGATAGGATTTCAGATTGTTTCTCAGGGCTTATGCCCCTTAAAATCAGGAATAGTTTATGATTATATTCATAAGCCAAATGGTGCCTTTGTTGTCAACTAGTTTTTACAATGATAACATTTTGCTGCAGGGAAGAGACTTTGAAGGCCCATGTAAAGTTTTTGGAGACTCTGGGTATAGCTGGAGTTAGTAGCCATAGTTTACTTTTCTCAAAAACAGCGCCTGTGCCAGCTGTCCAAGATGAGGACGAAGTGAAAATGTAAGTTATATAATGGAACTTACATTTTTGGCAACTCTTTCATGCATACAGCAAAAAAAAGAGACTCTTGCTTCTTTTTACTAATTCTGCTTACAGCAAAAAACTGACTCTTGCAATATAGTGTAATTATTAAAGTAATAAATATGAGATATTGAATGTTTCAAATTAATCATTTTTATGGCTGATCAAGTCAAAAAGTAGAAACTTAATATACAATTTGTTATTTTCCTGTTGGCTTGTTCAACATACAGTTTAATGTGTGTTTACTGTGAGTTTGGATTAACGTAGTGTAACATTGTATAACGTAGTTACTGTGAACTTACATTCTATATATCGTGTGCTTCACTTCTTGCTTAAAGCTACAGGAATCTTGTTTTTTTTTTTTTAAAATAAAAGTTAATGCTTTTTGCATTAAAATTATTTTGAATCCATGAGTTTATTCTAATAAGCATGTGCAAGCGTTGCCTTATTGTTCAGGATCTTGAAGACCAGTGACTTGAGCTTGTTAATGAGTGTCCCTTGTTATTCATCTCGTCTTATTGGTGCTATTTTTTATTTTTTTTTGTCTTATTGGTGCTAGTGTGCTACCACATCATCTTTTTTCCTTTCTTTCCCAACTAAAAGTTTGTCACCATGCCCTAGCTTATTTTTGGACTATTCTTAATGTGCACTCTGAAAGTAGCAATTTTTTTTATCCGTGTTGTTACCATTACCATTTAAGAGTTTTTGTTTTCTGCCCCTGTGCAGTGCACGAGAGAGGATGGCATTCGCTGGGAACTCATCATCGCACTCCTCAGTTGAACGTGATGTTGATGCGTATGACTCATATAAACTTCAATTAGTAATTGCAACTCCATCTATTTTGGCTTTTAATTTAATTCTTAGAAATCGGTTCTTCTTCCAGGAGTCAGTATGCTTTTAAGCCAAAGGATGTGAAATCACAGGAAAAGTCTCTTCTTACTAGAAATGGTCCTACAGAATCTGATATCAAGGACAAAATCAGGCGGCTTTATCAAATTTTTGCGAACAAGGTATATGATGAAGCTTATCAAATACTGATATGATAGTCTAGTAGTATCTCTTACTTCATCTTTTAACATTTTCAGGAAATGATGTCCAAGTTACCTGATAAAGGGCAGAGGATACAAAGGCAAATTGCTGAACTGCACAAGGAGCTGGAGATTATTGGAATGGAAAAAGAAAACAAGGATGAAATTATTGATATAGATGACATATCTGGACAATTCCACAGGGCTGTAAATGTGTAAATATTGCTCTATCCATGCGAATTTTTTCGAGTCATTTTTGACACTTAAAAATACACATTTATCCATCTACTGCTATAGACATGCAATGATACTTATTCTTGCACTTATCTGTAATTAGTTAGTGATAATTTTTAATTAGTTCCATTAACCTTGTGGGAGATATTACTTTTTGGTCTTTAAAATTGGATTAACACTGAAGTTAATCTGATTAATTTGAACACATAGTGGATTCTTGTCTCCGCGGTTGAATTAATCTCATTTTTAAAATTTGCTACATTTTAATCTCAAGGAGAAAGGGAACCAAAAGTATTGCACCCACATAGGCATATTTTCAGTTTATACATGCGTAGCAAACTTTGTTTCTGCAACCGTGCTTATACTCATGATATACAATATTATATACTTACTATAAAATATGTATCAACCTTGTATAAAAATATGCTATAGTGTTTAAGATGTGTTTATATACTATTATACAAAAATTGGATTCTGTCTCCAATGAACTTCAACTTATGAAACTCCATCTGAAATGGGTCAAAAGCATCACCAAATAGCTCAAATTTTCATCGAATAGCTTCGAATTTTAACCAAAACCTCAAAATGACATTCCAATGAACCACAATCATATTTTACGGAAATTTCAACAAATCACAAAATCCCTTCGTGAGATGTCAAGTTTTTAAAAATACTAATAATAGAGTTCTAAATTTTTTATTTTAATTCTATGATGATAAACATGAATATTACTCTTCATCAAAAAGTAAAAATTATAATCATAAATTTAAAAATTATTCTCTTTATAATTCAAATGCTTCTTCATGTGGGACAATTTGATTTCCGATGGGCACAAGGTGCCTGTCTTTTTTCAAACGTTAATGTAATCCAGGTTATTTCCTCCATAATATCGTGAAGTTCATACTTGTTTATCATGAAAATCGTATCATAAATAGTAAAGTTTAACCTTTGAGAAAAATCATGGTATTCATACTTTTGGAAGAAAATCATCAAAAATCATGATTTTGTACGAAGTTTGAATTGACAAACAGTTTGATGAGTTAAAAATTAGATTCGATGACATTTCATTGTATATGTATTCACCAGTCAACACTTCATAATTCTAGAGATGTGTTTATTTGAAGTTGGACCTTATGCAAACTCAATTAAAATTGGAAAAACTACACTAAATGGACTTAATTGTGAAACTATTTACCAAAAATAGACCCAACCTAAAGTATTTACCTTTAATGGACCTTCAACCCAAAGTAATTACCCTTAAAGCTCTCCCCCTCAATTGCATGTTATTCTCCTTCTTCTTTTTTTCTCTTATTTTGACTTAACATTTAATGTTTATCCTTTTATCTGTTAATTTATCTTTTTGCATTTATTGCTTTATTTTTTTCCACATTTATTATCTTTATCTTTTTATCTCCTTATGTTCTTTACTTAAGATATCATTTGATAATATTTTAATTATTTATTTTCTTCTTTTTAATTTATTTTCCTTTCTTTTTTGTCCCTTTTTGTCTTAATTTTTTTTTGTTAGTTTATCTTCTTTTTAATTTTTTTAAAATCTTTTTCTTTGTTTTAAGGAGAAACAATTAAATATTATATAATTAGTCTAAAATTAATTAAAATAAAATAAAAATTAAATAATTAGATTAAAAGAATAAATAATTTAGAAAAATTAAAAGTTACTAATTTATTTATTAAAATTTAAATTAATAAAAAAAGTTGTTATTATAATTATTTTCACTTTTTATATTTTTTCCTTTTAGAAAAATAAGAAATAAGAATATGAATCAACTATTTTTCTATATTAATAATAAAAAATAACTAGATAACAATAAAAAATAATTAAGAAAAATACTAAAATCCACTAGCTTATTCATTAAAACTAAATTAATGAAAATAATTTATTATTTTTTTGCAAATAAAAATAAAATTTTAAAATATGACTTTATTTTTGTAATTAGTTTTATAAAAATTACTCGTAATTTGCTAAAATTGATATATAAATTAAAATATCAAAATTAAGCATAAATTTTGTTATACTTTGTCAGTATATGATATGTACCACGTAGGTATCATAGAGGACTGAAAAATGTCAAAAGTTGGCCTGAATGATATCATACCGGTATATAGATATACTATGATGATATCACGAAAGACTGGGAAATGTCTCTTAGAAACTGAAACATATCTCTATGAAACCATGTCAATATATAGATATATTAAAATGTTATCATGACTTATTGAGTAATCTCATCAAAGGGCTGAAGCAAATCTCAATGAAAACAATACTCAATTACTCTTTGATACCATCAGAGTATAATATACTCTGATGATATCAAGGAGAAAGAAGCAATCCTTCAATGAAGACACTGATCAGTTACTCCTTAATACCATCAGAGTATATTCATATATAGTAATATACTGTGATGGTATCAAAGAGGAAGAAACAATCTTTCAGTGAAATTACTGCTCAGTTACTATACTTTGATGGTATCAAGGAAGAAGAAGTAATATTTCAAATATACTTTGATGGTATCAAGGAGGAAGAAGAAATCTTTCAATGAAGACACTGCTCAATTACTTTTTAATACCATCATAGTATATGAATATACTACGATGGTATCAAAGAGGAAGAAACACTCATTCAGTGAAAACACTGCTCAGTTACTCTTTGATACCAGAGTATATTATACTTTAATGGTATCAAAGAGGAAGAAACAATCATTCAATGAAGACACTGCTCAGTTACTCCTTGATACGACTAGAGTATATTCATATACTGTGATACTATCAAAGAGGAAGAAGCAATCCTTCAACGAAAACACTGCTCAGTTACTTTTTGATACCACCAGAGTATATTCATATACTGTAATATATTGTGATGGTATCAGAGAGGAAAAAACAGTCTTTCAGTGAAAACACTGCTCAGTTACTCTTTGATACCATCAGAGTATATTATAATTTGATGGTATAAAGGAGGAAAAAATAGTCTTTCGGTGAAAACACTGCTCAGTTACTCTTTGATACCATCAAAGTATATTATACTTTGATAGTATCAAGGAGGAAGAAGCAATCCTTCAATGAAGACACTGCTCAGTTACTCCTTGATACGACCAGAGTATATTCATATACTGTGATGGTATTACGGAGGAAAAAGTAGTCCTTCAGTGAAAACACTACTCAGTTACTCTTTGATACCATCAGAGTATATTATACTCTGATGGTATCAAGGAGGAAGAAGCAGTCTTTCAATGAAGACACTGCTCAGTTACTGCTTGATACCACCAGAATATATTCATATCTGTAATATATTGTGATGATATCAAAGAGGAAATGTAGCCTTTCGGTGAAAACACTGCTCAGTTACTCTTTGATACCTTCAGAGTATATTATATTGTGATGATATCAAAGAGGAAGAAACAATCCTTTAGTGAAAACACTGCTCAGTTACTCTTTAATACCATCAGAGTATATTATACTTTGATGGTATCAAAGAGGAAGAAACAATCTTCAATGAAGATAGTATATTGTGATGGTATCATAGAGGACTGAAGTAAACCTCAATGAAATCAGCGGAAAAAAAAAAGAACAAAGAAAAGGAGCAAAAAAGTGAATGAAATTAGATTAAGGAAAAAAAATAAAAAAAATAAAATTTAGAAAGAACTAAAAAAAGGGAAATTGAAAAAAAATAAAAAATAAAATAAAATTGAGTATGAAATAAGATTATGGTGAAAGAAATTTAAAAATAATATAATTTGATAAAAGAAAATGAAGGAAAAAGGAGAAAAAAGATAAATAGAGAAAAAAAGAAAAAAAAGTGAAAGAGAAAAAAAAATAGAGAAATAAAAAATGAAGAAATGTTCAACATATAAATGATCCTTTTTATTATATAAATAAAAAGAATAAAGAAAAAAGCAACAAAAAAAATCAATAGAATTATATTATGGAGGAAAAAAGAAAAAAGAATAATTAGAAAGGGAATAAGAAATAAATAAATTGAAAAAACAAATAGGAAACAGAAAAAAACACAAAAATAAAGAAGTCAAAACTAATTATAAAAAAATAAAAAATAACATGGTTCGGGAACAAAATAAATGATTCATAAATGAGAAAATAGAAAAAAAATAAGAAATATAGAAAAGAAAGAAAAAAGGAAAAGAAAAAAAACCAAAAAAATGTTAAATCTTTTCCAAATTAAACAAAAAGACAAAGTAGAAAAGACAACAAAAAGGTGGACGCTGACGTCATCATGACGTCAACCCGAATTTTTTATTTTTAAAAATATGTTATTTTAGAGTAAAAAGGGAGCATGAAAGTAATTGTGTATTTAAGGGTAAATAGTTTTCTTTTTTGAGGTATAAGTGTTCTTTTCCCATTAAAATTTAAGTCCGTAGCATAGTTTTCAATTTAAATTTTCGTTAAAGCTCTCCTTAGACCTTAAATCACCGGTATGAACATATCCCTTTAATTTGGATCGAGTTACTCATATACAACAAGTCAAATCTTAGCCCAATAATACAAGGTGTTATAACGTTTCCTTATTTACTAAATAGAACAATATTGTACAAAACATAACAGATCTAAAAATTAGATCGATATGTTCCCGTGATATAGCAAAGATTTTATCAATCAATTCTGACAAAGGTTCTAAATAAATTCAGTTGGGATAAGTAACTAGTGCAATCAAAACTAAGATAATAGCATATTTCACAAATATGAGTCTAATTTCGTATATACAGGTGATTTTATTTTTGAAATCATATTATCGCCTATGTATTACGTGGATAGTCTCTCATTTACTGTTTATATAATTGCTTAAATTTAGTTATTATAACACCATCAACCACAACAATATATTCAGTATATTCTCACAAAGTGGGATTTGGAAGAGGTAGAGTATATGCCGTCCATATATAAATTGATTTTAATATATTTTCATGCACACACTTTAACATCTACTTGGAGCTGATATATTCTTTCTTCATAAGTTAGTGGAACTCACAAAATTTGCATGTTAAAATGTGAGTTCGTGTCATCAAGGGAGCATAAAGGATGTGCGTTCCTAGGATTAAGAAAAATCACTTTGATGGCATAATATATAAACATGCCCTTTAACTTGGCTTCGACTAGCATCTATGCCCTCCAATTTTGGGTTTATACAAGTAGACACTTAAATTTGTATAAAATTGAACAAGTAGACATGTGCGTTCTACGTGGCATTCTACTTGGCTATTCACGTCCTACGTGTATTATGTCACGTATTAAAATACACCTAGTTAAGTAGATGATGATAGTTCAGGCAGAAAAGGAGAAGAACTATCGAGGTGTGTTTTAATACACAGATGGTGATAGTTCATGTAGAAAAAGGGAACAACTAATAGTTAAAGTGTGAAATTCACGAAAAAAGTGACAGTTTAGATGTGATCATTACCATTAAATCAAAAAAAAAAAATATTACAAGTTCTTTGGCACGTAAATCCATAGAAACACATATACATACAGTGAGTGAAAAAGAGTTGGGTTAAAAATACCTTAGACTATCACCATTTTGCGAGTTTCGAACCAAAACTGTTTGGCCCTTCACGATTTTATATTAAAATACCCCCCCCCCCCCAACCGAATATGACATGCTACATCAACACCGCGCTGTAAAGAGTTCTAAGTGATAGTGCGCGTGGAAATTTTTTTGAGTGACCAGGCTACAGCCTTGCCAATGCCAACTTGCACTAAACTCGACTATGCCACCACGACGTACCCGCTACCTCCCACAAGCCCAAGTATCTGGTAACTCTACCCACCAGCCTTAAGCAGGTAGAAATAAATACGTATAACATTTTCTGACTCCGATGAAATTTGAACCATCCAAAAACACTATTTTTGTAAGATTTTTGGGACAAACATAAGTTCCCTCTGGAGGCTCCATCAGTATTGCACTTGTACCATCCCCGTTGGGATATTCCCACTTTATAAATCTGCAATTAATCCTAGGTATGTAGGCCTCAAAATACTCCACCATCTGTGCCTAAGATCTTGGAATATTATGTAGCCAAGGAAATCTGATCTTGACTAACATATATAAATTCCAATTAATCTCATAGAGAGGACCCTCCTCTTAGACATGTAGTTTCCATATATAATGGCATTTCTCCACTTCCAAATTTGCCAACTAATAATAGCTGAGGCAGCCTGAAACAAAGACTTCAATTTAGACACAATCTGCACTCCACCACATAGTCACAGCCTGATTAATCTGCACAAAGGGGCTATGAATACCTTCTGCTGTGTCAAAAATCATCCAGATCTCCTTAGCAAAATCTCCTGTGAGGAATAAATGAGATGTGGTTTCCACTTGAGGGTTGTCACAACACCTGCATCTGGAAGCAATGGGGAAAAAATATGTGTGTGTTCTCAAGTGTCCATTACATAGATAATGTCATCTAATTATACCCATTAGTCTCAATAAGCCGAACGGAAAAAAAAAACAGCCTCTTCATTACCTTAAGCTATTCCATATATATGCAATTGATCAAGTAGAGAATAAACTCACTGGTATATTACATCAACGTTTGTTCCTCTAATTTCAATTATAACTTGTAAATCAAAGATCGTGATTTGCTTAAATCTATGTAGACTACTTCTGCTTTAGGTGATGCACGTAAAAAATTTGATATCTCGGTGAATATTTGTAATCTTGTGTCAAGATCTTCGTGATCAAGAAAATGTCGATCGATTAGCATTCTCTCCAACACTGGTGACTCGGCTAACAAAAACTTGATAAGCAGCAACTCAGATGACGTTCCTGTTATGGAGCATAGCTTAACTTCCTTGAGGTGATTAAATGTCACGTCCGAGAAATGTTTGAGCTCAAGGGATTCTGGAATAGGATCATCTTCATATTCAATACGAACCTAAGAAAGATAATAACAAGTCAACTCATACATTATTGAGGATCTAAGAAGTATGAAAAGAGCCGCTAAATAAGAAAGAAAAAGAGAAATTAAAAGAGTCAAAGCACTAAGAACCTGTATTTCGAGATATTCTAAATATGGGAAACTTCTTATCAAACAAAGAGCATATGAGAGCTTATATGATTCCCCCAGAATAATGTCAGGCAGGTAAAGTCGTTTGACGCTGTTAAGATTAAAGGGAAGTCTTGTTGGTGCTTCATATCCTGCTCCAGCAACGAACTAGGAAACAATTACCAAAATTCAAGATTAAGTCAGCCCAAAAGAAATTTCATCCGCTAAAGTGCATAATAATGAAGTAATCAAGCAACATTTACCCCGGAACTAAGGAAGTAAAAGAGGAGGTGCTCGAGAGCAGGACAAGACTCGAAAAGCTTTGCAAAATCAAGATCCTCTGCATTAATATCGTCACCCTGCAGAAATAATTTTACTAGACGAGGGACATTCTTTAGGCAGATAGAACTTATATTGCCTGTTAAATCGAACAATCTCAACATGGGGGCATTAATTTCAATTGTGTCTGAGTTGTCTTCGATATCCAGCACCAACTTCTCAAGCAACGGGCA
This sequence comes from Jaltomata sinuosa, assembly GCA_003996215.1. Lineage (NCBI taxonomy): Eukaryota > Viridiplantae > Streptophyta > Magnoliopsida > Solanales > Solanaceae > Jaltomata > Jaltomata sinuosa. The sequence goes on from QJPP01000557.1 coordinate 771,345, forward strand.
ATGAGATATTAAACTTTCCAGCAACTCAGAAGACATTGTGACTTCACATAGTTTCAGGCTAATTAACTTATCAAATCCTTGAAAGGCTGATGGATGATGTATTGAGCAATAACAAAGACTTAGATGCCTCAGCTGCGAACATGTGAAAAGTGAAGAAGGCAATTTGTATATCTTTCTAAATGGAAGGCGAAGTACAAGATGTTGAATGTCATTCCTCGAGAGGAAACATATGAAGTTGTCAATCTCAGGACAGCTTTGTAGATGAACAACATCGAGGGTAAACTTAGTAATGGGTCCTTCATATAGGGTCAAAAGTTGGTAGATAACCTTTGTAAATTTAACTGTAGGGTTTAGTATATCCTTTTTTGTTTGCCAAAGAGACCAATCAAGCGTCAACGCTGTAAGTCTACACCAGTGATACCTCCATTTCTTTGATAAGATGCTTGTCCTCACAGCATCTTTACAAGGCAAACACATCAGAATGACATCAATTATATTATCAGGAAGGTAGCTAAGGGCATCGGGAAGTAGACTTCGACGATGCTTTCTTGCCTTAGGAGGCATCATATAACAATAATCACCAAGAAGCTGTAGAAAATAAAAAATAATACGACGTAAGGAATCTCCAAACTATCTGGACATAACAACTATTCACATTGTCAAATCAACATAAGAACGAAAGGAATACTTCCAACAATAATCACCAACATTCTGTAGTAACTAGACAACAATACGAAGTAAGGAATCTCCAAACTATCTCGACAGAGCGGCTATTTACAATGTCAAATCAACAATGGAAATAAAGGTGCATTCTAGATGAAATCAGTCAAGTATCTCCTATTAATATCCATGTCATACAAATACTCAAATTTGCCTTGAGATACCCATATGGTATGACAATAGCGTGGATATGCACCAATAAATAAATCCATGTAATATATCTTGATATCTATTAATGGGCATTCTTACAACATGAACACCTTTCATCAATACTTCATTAATACATGTGTGGATTAACAACAACTACTACGCCTCAGTCCCAAACAAGTCGGGGTCGGCTATATGAATCCTCAATGACCATGGTTCTCCATTTAAACTCATCTCATGCTATCATTATGCCAAATAAAAATAGAAGTAAGAAATAGAGATAATGATCAAAAACACACTTAAACTGTCACTTTTTTGCAAGTTCCACACCGCAACTATTAGTTGTTCCCTTTTCCTACCTGAACTACAGCCATCTATCCCTTTTCCAACATGAACTATTAGCATTTATGTATTAAAATACACCTAGTTGAGTAGATGGTGATAGTTAAGGTAGGAAAAAGGAACAACTGATATTTGGCCTAATCAGCTTCGATTTATGTTTTAATCAGGAGGAAAAAAGGGCCTAATCAGCTTCGATGTATGTTTTAATCAGGAGGAAAAAAGGGCCTAATCAGCTTCGATGTATGTTTTAATCAGGTAGAAAAAGGGAGCAACTTATAGTTGGAGTATGAAACTCGCGAAAAAAGTGATAATTTAGGTGTGCCTTTATCCATTAAATCTAAAAAATAATATTACAAGTTCTCTGGCACATAAATTTATGATAATTTACAATGATTTCACCCTTGATGTTCATTTTTTGCTTGATTTCGAGTTTATGCCAGATGGCGATGAGAACGATAAGGGGTGCATCGGGAACACGACAAAGAAAGAGAGATACTTTATTACAGTACACGCCAGAAGCTAAAAGTACAAAGTTGTCTAAATATGAAGTATGTCGGGTCAATCGGTATTATGGTCTACTACAAAAAAGATAGTTCTATGTCAAACCTCTAAGAGAGCTTCATTTTATAGGTTAGGCATCTGAAAATAAAACACAACAAATCATCTATTCAAACTTAAATAGGTTATATTGAATTGAACCATTTGTTCATTTCCTCAACAATTACGAAGAAGAATGTAAGAGAAAAACAATATTAAGAAACTATACTTTAGAAGTTCTAAGCAAAACACACACAGAGAGGAAACTAAAGACCCCCAATTTTCAGTTCCCAAGTTCAACATTACATAGAAACAAATATACACACAGTGAGTGGAAAAGAGTTAGCCTCAATTTTCTGAAGAAGAAAACAAGGGGAAGGCTAAAAGACTCCTATAACAGTAAAGAGAAAACGAGTGAATAGGTTAAATATACCTTAAACTATCATCATTTTGCGAGTTTTGAACCAAATTTGTTTGGCCCTCACAGAACCATGTGAACTACCATGATTTCATATTAAAAATACCCCGGAGGAATATGACATGCTACATGAACACCACGTTCCAAAGAGTTCTAAGTGGAAATACACGTGGAAAAATTGAGCGAACAGGTTAAAACCCTCCCTATGCCAACTTGCACTAAACTCGACTATGTCATCACGTACCTGCTACCTCCCACCAACACAAGTATTTGGTAACTCTACCCACCAGCCTTAAGCAGATAGAAAGAAATCACCTATAATATTTTTCGAACTCCGCTAGAATTTGAACCATCCAAAAACACTATTCTTGTAAGATTTTTGGGACAAATGTAAACAGTTTCTTATGCTTTAAAACTAAAGACTACAAAAAGGAAGTAACTTTCATTGACTTAAACGAACATATACATACCCAAAAGGAAACCAACAACTAAAACCAAGGGCGAATTTATATGCTAATTATGGGACACGTGAACCCGTGGTCTCTCTACCTTCCAAGGTAGGGATAATGTTAGCGTACACTCTACCCTTCCTAGACCTTACTCGTGAGATTACACTGGGTATGTTGTTGAGAACCTCTGGTCTCTCCATAAAGCTAGCTATTTTATGTACATATCGTCTAAAATTGGTACTCCCTCCGTCCCAATTTATGTGGCACCTTTTGGATTTCGAGATTCAAACAAGTCTATCTTTGACCGTAATTTTTTCATATATCTTTTAAATATTTTGAATTGTTAATTATCGTGACTTATAGTACTTTTACATAGTTTCTAATTATATAAATTTTATTTCAGAAAAAACTTGAAGATTTCATGCCCAAATTCACGGTCAAACTTAAACTGTTTGACTCTCGGGAAGTGAAAAGTGTCACATAAATTGGGACAGAGGGAGTATAATGTTAACGTCCATGCTACAAGAAGGTTAAATGGTGCACTTGGTTGAATGTTGAGTTATTTACCTAGAGTATTGGGATCAATTCCTGCTTAATACAATTTTTTTTCTTTGTTTTTTTAAGTGGTGCACCTATGTTCTAGAAATCGTAGATTCACCTCCGACTAAAACAGAGATCCTAAAAGGGAAAGAGATGATAGGTTATTTATCAGTATTATTTAATCATGAACGAAGAACATATATAAAGCGATAGTGATAAGAGTACTTAGTACTTCTATTATAGGTTAGACATTCGATCGATTCGATTCAGTTTTTCTGTTTGACAAAAATAGAAACGAATGCTAAACAAATATTCAGTTTGGTTTGACAAAAGTGAAAAACGATACTGAACTAAATTTATTTCGATTTAACAAAAGTAGAAATCTATATTATACACTAACTTGGGGATTTTTATTTGAACGAACCTGAAGTTTCAAAATTGAATAAGAAGTGAGAGACTGTGAAGGCTAGCAGTGAAGTTCCGCCGGCGAAAATGGCGAATTTCGTCGGAAGGGTGCGACGATGGGTGTGTGATAGCAGGGACGAAGGGGAAAATGAAGATGTCGTATTTGATAAAAGAGATTTTACAAGTCCTATTTTGAAATAAAATTTACAAGTTGTTTTTAGCTTATATTATGTAGTTTTTACCAATATATGTTGTTTTAAGAAAACATGTTATGAATACACTATATTTATAATTTTTTGAAGAATCTTATAAATTGTAAATAGCGAGAGCAAACAATTTCCTGATTTTTTTTTAAAATAACAGACAATTTCCAAATAGTTCAAGTAGATAGCTCGCAAGCGGCTCTTGAAAATTCCAACTTTCTCGTATTTGTAATCAAGTGGACAATTTACGAATAGCTTAAGCAGACATATCACATGTAGCTCAAGCAGCTTGTGAAAAGTCGTGCAATAATTTTCTAATACTTGCAATCAAATATGCAGCTTATAAGTAGCTCAAACAAACAAGTTGCAAGTAACTCAAAAGCCTCAAACATGCTGCTTGAAAACAACTCCTGGAAAGTCTTAGAACAAACTTGCAATGCTTACGACTTACAAGTAGCTTAAACAGTTAGGTTGCAAATAGTTCAAACAAACATCTTACAAGCAACGCAATGACTTCTTGAAAAGCCTCGTACCAGCTTCTTTTGTTTTATAAATAGAAAGCTATATCAATTTATTTGTACATCAGTTTCAAGAGAAATAAAATCTCCCGCTCTCCCCAAACTTCTTTCACTGCATTTTGTTATCTTGTAATTTTATAATTATTTCATAACGAAACACAATATATTTTGTTATGGATAATATATATTGAATTGACCAGGCAGAAAATCAACACACTGCAACCCATGACAAAATATTGAAACAAACCACCACAATATCTATCATTCCATAAATCATTCATGAGCAGGCACTAAATGCAAAAATTCCTTAAACATGTAATGATAATGTTATTAAAACAAACTAATCAAAACATCCATCCAGAAATGTTCATGTTCTCAACAGATATTCACTCGTCTCTTTATCTTATTACAGAAACTTGGCAAGGCAAAACACACCGTCATACTATCGTGATTTTTGGACTACTTCTGCTTTAGGTGATGCACGCCAAAATTTTGATAGCTCACTGAATGCATCTGGTCTTCGTACAATAGGTACATCTGGAATCCATGTATCGATGAGCATTGAAACCAATACTGGGGACTTGGCTAACAAAAGCTTGACAAGCTGCATCGCAGGCGTTGTTCCTTCAAAGCATTCTATCTTAACTTCCCTGAGGTGATTAAATGTCACATCTGAGAAATGTTCGAGTTCAAGAGATTCTACAATACCATTATCCTCTTCAAAGCGAACCTAAGAAAGATAACAAGAAATCAATTCACAGATTATTGAGAATCTAACAAGTACGAAAAATAACCACTAAATAAGAAAGAAAGAAAAGAGTCTTAAGGACTAAGAACCTGTATTTCGAGATATTCTAAATATGGGAAGCTTCTTATCAAGCAAAGAATACATGATAGCTTATATGATTCCCCCAGAACAAGAAAAAGCAGGTAAAGAGACTTGACACAGTTAACATAAAAGGTGAGCCTTGTCTCTACTTTGTATTCATCTGGTTCGTCAAGCTCCAACTATGAAAAAGATACCAAAATTCAAAATGAGTCGGACCAAAAGAAGTTCCACCTGTTAAAGTGCATAAGAATGAAGTAATGTAGCATCATTTACCTCAGAATAACTGAAGTGTAAGACGAGTGCGTAAAGAGCAGTGCAAGACTCAAAAAACTTTACAAAACCAAAATAGTCTGCCTCCATCGAAGAACTGTCGTCACAATGAAGACATGCGATTGTCAGAAGAGGGACATTTTTTAGACAGAGAGAACTTATACTGCCTGTGAATTTAAAGGATTTCAGCTTGGGGGCATTAATTTCTATTATATTTGAAACTTCTGAGATTTTCAGCACCAACTTCTCAAGCAACGGACAATGAGATATTAAACTTCCGAGCAATTCAGAAGAGATTGTGACATTATATAGTTCCAGGTAATTAACCTATCAAATCCTTGAAAGCCCGTTGGAGGATGTATTGAGCAATTATTAAGAGTTAGATGCCTCAGCTGCGAACATGTGAAAAGTGAAGAAGGCAAGTTGTATAGTTCATTTTCTTTCCATGGAAGGTGAAGAACAAGATGTTGAATGTCATTCCTAGACAGGAAATATATGAAGTTGTCAATCATTGGACAGCTTCTCAAAGAAGCAATGTCGAGGGTAAACTTAGTAATGGGTCCTTCATGAAGGGTCAAAAGCTGGTAGATTATCTTTGTAAATTTAACTGTAGGGTATAGCTTATCCTTTTTTGTTTCCCAAAGATATCTATCACGTCAACTCTGTAATTCTACACCAGTGATACCTCCATTTCTTTGATAAGATGCTTGTCCTCACAGCTTCTTTACACGGCAAATGCATCAGAATAACATTGATTACATTATCAGGAAGGTTGCTAAGGAAGTCACGAGGTAACTTTCGACAATGCTTTCTTCCCTTACGAGGCATCACATAACACTAATCACCAAGAACCTGTAAAAAATAAGCAATAATACAAAGTAAGGAATCTCCAAACTATATGGACAGAACTGACAAAATCTCCAAACTATCTGGACAGAGCCGCTATCAAATCAACACAAGAACGAAAGGATCACTTATAACAATAATAACCAAGACCCCGTAGATAATAAACAACAACACGAAGTAAGGGATCTCCAAACTATCTGGACAGAACAGCTATTCACATTGACAAATCAACATAAGACGTAAAGGTGCACTCTAGTTGAAATTAAATCAGTGAACATCTCCTCTTTTTTCTTTTGACAGGTAGTGAGTAACTTTTACTATGTACCAGTATTAAGGAAGGTGAGAAAAGTTACAACCAAAATGTGCAAACATCACAAGTTGTGTAATGAGCTAAGACAGTCAACACTGGTGTTACTATTATTTACATCAAAGGGAGCAATGTTGCACCAAAGACTAAGCAAAAATATACTAGTGTTCTTGATGTTAAGTATTGAATCTGTGAACTATCTCCTCTTAATATCTATGTTATATGGATATTTATTTGCCTTGAAATACCCATGTCAAACGGGTATGATAACGAGCACGGATATTTCTTGCAGATTCTTCAAAATATGTGATAAAATTAGAAGGAGAAAAAACTTTTGACATACCCATACTGGATACTTCCACCACACACCCCTACTATATATGTAACAAGCTTAATATCCATTAATATCACTCTTACAGCACGAACACCTTCCATCAAATACTTCACAAAATACATTCGTGGGTTGAAAGGGGAAAAAATCAAAAGAGTAGAAACTAGAATCACATTTTCAGTTTGCTTCTTCTAAGCTTATCAACCATCATGGATAACAATTAGGAGAAAAAATAATTTCCAACATTTGGTCATTTTATATGGAGATGGTGATAGATGATGATGAAACTTTGGGAGATTCCTTTGACACCCATCAGTCTGCTGTAGGCTCATTATTGAGGATTAATGCACTGGAAATGCTTGTTGCTACAGAGGCTTGTCATTTCATGACATGGCAACTGATATTCCTTTTACGGTTTCACTCAATTGCCAACAGAAACACATAGACAGACAGATGAAGTAGCAGTAATTCAGCTTTTGTATAAAGAAATTCTTGAAATGGAAAAATCATTTGTTGGGTTTCATGCATTGGAAGAGATAAGATTTTGGAAAGGAGATTAATAAGAGTATTGGGCTCTCTTGGAGGATGAAAAGTTGCATCACTACTCTTCTTGTCCATTATATCTAACTATTCAAGAGTGGCAAGGGCTTTCCAAAGCATTTTCCAGAAATATTAGATTGTTATCCAACTATTGCCGGAGTGTTACCATTAACAACTTCATATATGAATTTCATAGTAATAGAAATACATGTCCTACCGAGACAGAGTTTGGAACTTGCTATCCTCTTGCCTAGCAGGCAAAGATTTACCTCCATGGAATGGATCATTCATTCAGATCAACATGAGAGTCCAACTACATTGCCAGAACCCATGTTGTATATTTGAAAGAGGTTGATCTCCTTGCTTCTGTCGTGGTACACACTCCTCTTCTCGCCGAGCCCCTTTCTCCTCGGTCCACAGAGACAAAAGCGAGCAATTTTCTCAATGATAGTAAAGAGATTAGAGAGCTTGTGGAGACCCTTGGGACTTAATTATTATGATTATGGCTAGGGTTGAAATCCACCAGAAGAAGAAGAAGAAGAAGAAGAAGAAGAGGAAGAAGATAACGACATCGAAGTAGTGCATTATCGCGAAGAGGATGATTAGCATACTAGAATTTTGATTTGCTTCCCTAGAGCTATTATGTTGTTTCTTTATATTTCCATACTTGTTCTGAATAAAATTTGTAGCCTTTGCAAATTATCATCCTAAACTCTAACAACATTCTCAGAAAATCAAAACAGCTACCAACACTCCTAAAAACCAGCTACTTGATTCATTTATCTTTGATAGACTTTTGATAAGTTAAAACACCAACAGAATGTCTTCAGTAGATTCTGTTTTTTCAACAGCTTACGTTCAATTTTGTGAAACACTGTGCTTTCAATACACCTAAATATGCATTTTATCTGGAAAAAGCCATTGTTTTTCTTTACAAAACAAACAAGCAGATGTCGAGGACTTCAACAAGCATTAGTCCTAGATACGTACAAAAACTCATAAATCAAGAGTTAAATTTAGGTTTCAGAAGATTCGAGGCATTTTTCAACAACTATGTGCTTACTAAAACTATCCTTATTCCTTTGTGTTTCTAAGTATAAACTCAAAACATAAATTCAGAACCACAATGCGAACTCGACACCACTAACTTACACAACAAAAACAGTAAAATATTACTCACTCAGTTTCAATTTGTTTCTCTTACTTTCCTTTTTAGTCCCTTTAAAACAGAATATCTCCCCCTTTTTTGGTAACTCTTTAATTTTAACTTTGCACATAGCATGTTTCAGAAGAACATTTTGGTATATTCTACGTATCTTTATAGTTTAAGACCACAAAATTCAAAAGTTTCTTTACTTTCTTAAACTCGGTGTCATTCAAAACTAGACAAAGAAATTGAAACGGGGGAGTAGACAAAAACCACAGCAAGCGAATCAGATTGTGAGAAGAACAAAAGGGGCAAACTTTCAGATGAAATTGAAAAAAAATAATCTATATATATAAGCACCCATGGAGTCCCTCCGTCTTAATTTGCTTGTGTTACTTTTCTTTTTAGTTCATTTCGAAAAGAATGTCTATTTTATTATTTCAAAAAGAATGTCTATTTTTCTTTTTTTGCAACTCTTTAATTCTAACTTTCACGTGACATGTTTAAGACCACTTGATTAAAGAGTATTTCAGTATGTTCTACGTATCTTTAATTTAAGACTACCAGACTCAAAAGTCTTTTTTTAACATTCTTAAACTTTGTGTTAACTCAAAATAAAGACAAACAAATTGAAACAGAGGGAATACACAAGAGCAACAGCAAGCAAATCAGATTTTGAGAAGAACAAAAGGGACAAACTTTCATATAAAATTTCATAAAATTTATGTGTATACAAACACCCATGGAGTCCGGCAATCCGAAAATTAAAACTGCAGACATATTCAATGCCTCAATATATATCACTCAAAATAATAAAGAATATCAACAGATTAGTTAGAGACTTCCCTAAAAAAATCGAAATTGGGAGTGTTGGGGATTTTTACTTGGACGAACCTGAAGTGAGTGACTGTGAAGCCTGGACATAAAGTTCCGCCGGCGAAAAGACATTTTACAAGTCCTATGTGCAGCTAAATTAAATTGGGTTAATTTAGTATTTGGGAAAAGGGCTAAAAATACTCGAATCACTCGAAATAGAGCAAATATACTCTCTGTTTTATTTTGGACTCAAAAATACCTTATCGTTAACATTTTAGACTATAAATACCCTTCAACTTAACACCCTATTTTTGTGATGATTTAGTATCCACGTGGCCATCCAACTAAGAGAAAGTCTGCCACATGGCTGCACGTAGTCCCATTATAATCTGACTCATATTTCAATTCTAAACCCGCCCCAAGTCCCTATTTTTTGTGATGATTTGATATCCACGTGGCCATTCAACTAGGATAAAGCCTGCCACATGGCTGCCACGTAGGATCATGAAGAAACTAAATAAAACAACAGTAGAAAATTTCCTTCTTGTATTGAATGAATGAAGCTGTACAATTGGTGCTATATTTATACAACTATTTAGGAATCTTTCTATCAATAAACTCGACAGGTGTCTATTTCTAATTTGTATACTTGTAACTAACTATGAGATAAATACAAAGAAATACTACAAAGGCTAAATTCTAATAGTATGTACAGATTCTATTTTGGATCAGAACATGTGCTTGAATACAGCAAGGCCCAAAACGTCCAGGCCCAAAGCACATCCGGTAGAAGTCCAATAAGTTTCCATAGCCCAAATACCTCTTTGCTTGATAGCAGCTTTTTCTTCTTTTCATTTCAATAGCCATACAATTCTTCTAGAACTTGTGTGACTATGGCAACAGCTGTGCAAGTAGAGTCGTAGCTATGGATTCCAACACCCCCTCCCCTCAAGTTGGAGGGGAGGATGAAACCCCCAACTTGTGAAGAAGATTATGATGAAGAGGACCAGTGAGAGATTTCGTGAACAGATCTGCAAGCTGAGAAGATGAACGGACATGAGAAAGGGAAATGAGTCCGGCGAGGTACAGTTGACGAACAAAGTGACAGTCAATCTCGACATGCTTTGTTCGTTCATGAAACACGGGGTTTTTAGCAATGTGGATGGAAGCTGAACTATTTGAGTGAAGGGGTAGTGGTAAAGAGATCGAAACAGTAAGATCGTCGAACAAACGAACCAACCAGGTGAGTTCTGCCACTACCCTCCGCATCGATCTATACTCAACTTCAGCTGAACTGAGTAAAATCGAATTAGATTTCCACGATATTAGAGAAGATCCAAGAGAAATGTAAAATCCACTGACCGATTTTCGTGAATCCGAACAAGTACCCCAATCAGAATCGCAGAAAGCCAGCAAATTGAAAGATAGAGTACTAGACATAAAGAGACCAAGACCAGGATCCTTTAACAAATACCAAAGAACTCGTAGAGCCGCAGTGAAATGAGGAACCCTTGGATCCTCATATACTGACTAAGGTGCTGGACGGTGAAGGAGAGATCTGGTCTGGTGTGAGTAAGGTAATTCATTTTCCCCAATAAGTGTTTGTATAAAGTTGGATCCTTTATCGGAATGCCATCATTTGCCTTTAATTTGATAGTAGGATCCAATGGTGCAGAAACAGGTGAAAGATGCAAACAATCAAATTCTGCTAACAGGTCTAGAATGAACTTGCGTTGAGATAGAATCAAACCATTGGGTTCACTTCCAAACCCAAAAAGAAATGCAAGTTCCCAAGATCCTTAATCTTGAACTCTACATCTAAAAACAACTTTAAAGCCTGTAATTCTGTTGTATCATCACATGTTAATAGAATATCATCCACATAAACTGCAATAATAGAAATAGAGAGATTTATTTTCTTAAAAAATAGAGAATAATCATTTAGAGAATGACTATATCCTTTGAAACTGAGAGCTGCGGTGAGCTTAAAATACCACTGTCTAGATGCTTGTTTAAGTCCATAAATAGGCTTGTTTAACAAACAAACATGATTAGGAGATGGATGAGTAGTCCCAGTAGAAAACTTCATATAAACTTCTTCATAATGATCTCCATGTAAAAAAACGTTACTAACATCCAACTTAAACAGACCCCAACCTTTCTTTACAGCAATAGTAAGTATACATCTGATAGTAGTCATTTTCACCACTGGTGAAAATGTCTCATTGTAATACACCCCTTCTTTTTGAATATCACCTCTAATTACCAACCTTGCTTTAAATCTTTCAATACTCCCATTTAAATGTTGTTTTACCTTATATACCCATTTACAAGGCAATGCTCTTTTCCCATGAGGTAATACAACCACATCCCAAGTTTTGTTCAACTCCAAAGCAGCCAGTTTTTTATCCATTGCTTCTTGCCAAGATGGATCATGTGCTGCTTGCTCAAAGCTAACAGGTTCATGAATACTAGAAACAGAGGTGAGCATGACTTGATTAATAGAAGACAATTTGTTAAAAGGAAAAAAAGTAGGAGTTACATGACTAAGAAAACAGGTTGCACTCACATCTGTGAGCTGAAGGGCATTACAAACATAATCCTTAAGATAGGAAGGTGTTCTAGAAGATTTCCCAAGTAAGGTATCAATGAGAGGATTGATGTGAGGAATGGTGCAATCTCCGGGGGAAGTATGATTAGTAGTAGAGAGTGAAGCAGAAACAGGAGAAGAAGACCCTGAACTAATGGATTCTAAATAGATAGGGTCAGCAGTAGAAGATGGAGGAGTAGAATGAGGTGTAGGACAGTGTAAAGGAAAATTAGAAGTGGAAGAAACAGTAGAAAGATCAGGAACTGAAGAGGGAATGGAAACAGGAAATAGTTTGTGAGAAATATGTGACCTATCAGATGCAAAAGGGAAATATTCTTCATGAAAAATCACATCTCTGGAAATAGATATTTTCTTTGTCTTTAGATTCAGAACTTTATATCCCTTTTTCCCATAAGGATAACCAAAAAATACACAAGGTAGAGCCCTTGGATCAAATTTTGTTCTGTGAGGAGGTAAAGTGGAAACAAAACATAAACACCCAAAATACTTTAGAGTTGAATAAACAAGCTTAGATTTAAAGAGAATTTCAAAAGGTGTCTTGTGGTCTAATATCGAAGAAGGAAACCTATTTATGAGATGTGTGGTTGTTAATAAGCACTTCCCCCAATAGATAATAGGTAAATGAGACTGATACAGTAAAGCCCTTGAAGTTTCTAACAAATGCTTGTGTTTTCTTTCCACTATTCTATTTTGTTGTGGAGTGTAAACACAAGTAGTTTGGTGAATAATCCTTTTGGATAGAAAAAAAGCAGTTTGCAATTTTCCATTTCCCAATTCAAAAGCATTGTTTGTTCTGATTATTTTAACCTTGGAATTGAATTATCTTTCTACCATGGAAAGAAAAGATTTGAAAATGGTAAAAGCATTAGATTTAGTGCTAAGAAGATGAGTCCAAGTAGCTCTACTAAAATCATCAACAATAATTAGAAAATATCTAAATCCATCATGTGTGAGAGTTTTGTAAGGTCCCCAAATATCTACATGAATCATATCAAAAATACCCTTAGTAGAAACAAGAATTTTGGGAAAAGATAACTTAGATTGCCTTGCCATTGGACAGATTACACATGGAGAAGAAAATTTAGAACAAGATGATGAAACTGGAACAATTTTCTTCATATTACTCAATGGCATATGGCCTAACCTATAGTGCCACAACTTTTCTTTTACATTGGAATCAAAGAAACTAGAACATGAAGTAAACACACTTCCTACTGAATTGAAAGAAGATAACTACTAGAAGTAGAGCTAGATAGATTCTTTGTAGAAACAACTAGTTGATTATCAGGAATGGATAGACTCTTAACAGTTGTTGTATTGGTTGAGGAGACTTGAACACATATAGACCTCTTTGTTCCTTACCAAGCACCAGAGGGCTCTTCAGTGAAGGGCCCTGCAACATGAAACAAGTGTTAGGAATAAAGAGAAGAAACTTCTGAAACTGATTGCACAGTTTATGAATAAAAAGAAGATTGAACTTAAAAGAAGGAATGTAAAGGATATTATGCAGGAGTAGATTGGACAAAAGATACACAGGTCCTGAATGGGTAACAGTTACTCTATGAGAATTAGGAAGAGTCACCATAATAGGCTTGGGTAGAGGACTAAAACTAGAGAAGAAATTTCTATTAAAAGTCATATGCTCAGAGGCTCCACTATCTAGAATCCAAGAATTACTGTCAACTTTAAACAAGTAAGCATATGAATTGAAAAACTTAGTCATACCAGCACAAGCAATGTTTGCAGTAGCATCAAATGTCTTTGCAGTCTTTTGGTTCATTTTCTGTAAGAGCTGCAGAAGTTGTCCAACATTTTCTTGACTGAGTGAAATTGGATCTGTAGGATTTTCCATCACCTGATTACCTCCTTCAGCAGTACTGGAAGCATTATTAACCACAGCTCCTCTGTGGTACCTTTTGTTCTTAGTGAATTTAAAATCCGGAAGAAACCCATGAATCTTGTAGCAGTGATCAATAGTATGTCCTAATTTCTTATAATAGTTGCATGTCAAAGTGCTTTTCTTAGTAGAGTTTGCTTGCTGAATTTTATAGTCATCAAACCTCCTAGATCCAGCATTACCAACTAGAAAAGAAGCTGAATCTCCTGGGTAATTAGGAGAAGCATGAATCTCTCTCTGTTTTTCATCCTGAATAACTAGAGAGTAAGCTTGACCAATGGTAGGGAGAGGGGAGGATAATAGAATGTTACTTCTAACCCCTATGAAAGTGTCATTTAAACCCATAAGAAATTGGAGCAATCTCTCATTCTTGATGAGCTTTCACTCCTTTTTCTTTAGCACCACACATACAGTCACAACTACAAGCAGAAAAAAGTGCTTAGAGTATTTAATTCATCCCATAGACTTTTCATTTTTGTAAAATATGCAGAAATACTTGAATTTCCTTGAACAACAATATTTAGATCCTTTTGTAACTGAAATTTTGCTTCATTAGTCTGACCAAACCTACCTTCCAGATCAGACCACAAGACTTTGGCAGTTTGAGAATACAGAACAGATGCAGCAATCTCTTTTGAGAGAGAATTCAACAGCCAGGACAAGACCATATGATTACATCTTGACCAAGCCTTTTGAAGGCTTATATCAGTAGGAACAGCTAGAGATTCATCAATGAATCCTAGTTTATTCTTTGCTGAAAGAGCAATCATGACAGACCTTCCAGCCACCATAGCTCCTGCCATCAAAGACAGTGGAGACAAGGTTCATGCCTGGATAATTAGAAGGATGAAGGTAGAAGGCATGTGAAGAATCCATTGTATTAGTTACAAGGACTCCATCACCTGCTTCAGTGGTTTGAACCAGAGGTGAATTTTGAACATCAGTCATTTCAGAAAATAAAGAGAAAGAAGGATACAGACTCTAGACGAAAAGAAGAAGCAAGAGAATTTCAACCTTGCTCTGATACCATGAAGAAACTAAATAAAATAACAGTAGAAAATTTCCTTCTTGTATTGAATGAATGAAGATGTACAATTGGTGCTATATTTATACAAGTATTTAGGAATCTTTCTATCAATAAACTGGACAGGTGTCTATTTCTAATTTGTCTACTTGTAACTAACTATGAGATAAATACAAAGAAATACTACAAAGGCTAAATTCTAATAGTATGTACAGATTTTATTTTGGATCAGAACATGTGCTTGAATACAGCAAGGCCCAAAACGTCCAGGCCCAAAGCACATCCGGTAGAAGTCCAATAAGTTTCCATAGCCCAAATACCTCTTTGCTTGATAGCAATTTTTTCTTCTTTTCATTTCAATAGCCACACAATTCTTCTAGAACTTGTGCGACTATGGCAACAACTGTGCACGTAGAGTCGTAGCTATGGATTCCAACAGATCACAAACCTAGTCCCATTATAATCCGACTCATATTTCAATTCTAAACTCGTCCGGAATCCCCCAATTCATCCCAATTAAAGGGTAAAAATAAACCTAACCTGCCTCATTTGACTAAATCATCCCATTGTTTGGATGATTGTTATACATTATTTCATAATATGTCAAATGTATTATTTTCATCTGACTACCAAATTCTTTTTCTTGAGTAGTGTGCCTAAATTTTTGTCCCCTCACATACATCTATATATATATATATATATATAAAGGAAGGATATAGGACTGTTGATATGACATGCTTCTAAAGTCAGTATTCATATTTATCTTTTTTCTGGTTTTTTTGAGCTTTTTTCTGATTTTAATTTTTTTTTTTTTTAAAATCCATTTGTTTTCCTCAATAAATTCATTCATAATTACCCCAAAACGTGCTACATTAATTTCATATTACTCTCCTCAACCATTTCTTTAGAAATCAAAAGGTCACGCCTATTTTCTTAAGTTAGACCGTATTCTCTTCCTTATATGTTTCTACAATAAATTCTTATTGAAGATTAAGGGATACCCAAATAATGCTTATAATTGAGGGGTTTAGTACTGAGGTTCATCATCATCATAATTGAATAGAAATTTAGAGGTGCAAACCAACAACAAGGGCAGAGAGTATAATTCAGTTTCACCATGGCTCCTCTAACAGATTTGGAAGAGGTACACTTTTTTTCTTTTTGTGTTTCATGGTAATAGATACCCTTTTCACTAATTATCACGCTCTGATTATTTGTATATTGATTTTTCAGAACCAATATATATTTGTTTTCGGTGAATTTTTCTCTTAATTCTGTGAGAAATTAGCTCTGAAAATTTTGAATTTAACAAGCCATTTCTTAGTGAATCTTTAATTTCCTCTAAAAGTGGTCGAAAAGAGTGATTTGGTAAAAAATTTACTTGAAAAAATTCGAGCTTTGTTGCTCAAGTTCTGTATACCCATAATCTGTTTGTTTCAATGCCTTCAACGTATTTTTCTCTTTGGTGGGAGAGCACAGGGGATCAGTGGTGGTATTCACCAATTAATTATGCAGTTGCTAATGGCCATTATGATTTGGTCTGTGAGCTTCTTCGATTAGATGGAAATCGCCTTATATATTAAGCTCACTTCACTACCTAGGATTCGAAGGCCTTGAGTCCGTTTGGGATGATGAGGAACAGTTTGATGATGTGGCTAGATGCGGCTTTCAAGTTGCAAGAAAGCTGATGCTTGAATGTGACACCAAAAAATTGAAAAATTCCCTCCTTAAAGCTGGCTATGGTGGTTGGCTTTTATATATTGCTGACTCTGTTGGGGACCTGACTTTTGTACAAGAATTGCTTGAAAGAAACCCGCTTTTGATGTTTGGAGAAGGGTATATGATGTCAACGGCAGAAAAGCAGTTGTTTCAGAGTCCGTATGGATTCTACTTCCATGGGAATCAAAGTTGGCCGTGCTAGGAGAACTGTTCAAAGTGTCTTTGGTTCATCGTCAAAGGCCAGATCACATAGAGTTTGAGCTTCTGGTACATGTCACACTTTTCATTTTTTGTATTTATATATTGAATCAACATTATAGCTTGATACAGAGGATTTATATAGAAAGAGGCATATTTGATTAATTATTTTTTGGGGTGTGAAATTCTGAATCTCTTTGTGCCGTGATAAAAACATGACATTTTGGTACAATTTTTAGAGTATGCACATGTTTAGAGACATGTGAAACTTATCGTGCAAGATTTTCTTCCTTAATGAGTTTAGGGTTAAGATTGATCTTGTCTTAGTATCTTGACTGTAGCATTCACGAACTATTGGATAAAACCGTGAGGCAATTTGTTACTGTCTTCATTACAGATATGTTTGAGGAACTGCACCATGTTGGCTCGGTTTCTGCATATGCATGCGGAGGAGGATTAAAATTCTGCTATTGTGCTAACATTAGGTGGCTAAAAACTGCTCACTGGTAGTCTTGGATTTATGGTTTCATTTTATCTGCTCCAACAGTATATCACCACATTTGTGATTTGGTAAAGGGTAAAAGGATAGGGAGACTAAAAGTGAATAATAGTTGGGTGTGAAGTTGCTATGGTACTGCACTACTTGTATGGTGGTACGCTTGGTTGTAATTTGGTGAGAATGGTCAACCTTAGGAATTGGTGGATTGCATGCAGGTTACGAGTGAGAGATGTCACATCCGGTGGACGATTATAGTGCACGGAAGGTAGTTAAAGATTATTAACTTTTCTCGTATGAGCGGGAATTGAGTGAAAAGTCTTTCTTTTCTCTCTTACATTTCTTAGTTTTGGATCTCATTTTCTGAAACAACTAAAACATGTACCTAAACTTCACTTTTTCACCTGAGCTTTCTGTTCGAGTAGATTGTTTTTAGGTTTAATTTTGAAAAAAAGAATATTTTCATTGTTTTATCATGGGATTAAGCATCAGTAGAGTATGATGTACAAAGAATGTTATTTAAACTTACATAAAATGCAACTTGACTGCCTCTCTTTGGATAGGATAACAACAAAGGTCATGCATGGTGCATGAAACTTAATAACAATCATGTCTATTGCTGCATGAGAGGATATTGAGTACCTCTCAAAGATCAAGAGCAGTCAGTCATCTGGATCAGTACTTCCTTATCTGGGAGCAATTTTATTTGGATATCACCTAGGGTATGACATGATTGAAGAATGTTCATTTAGTACTGGTATTTTATCTTACATTGCCTCTCCATCAACATGTTAATGCATCTCATAGGTGTGTTCTCAGGTTTGGTTTGTTTTAAAGCAACGTTACTCCCTTATTTTTTAAAACTTGGTATGTCACTCTTTTAAATGTTCGAATACTTTTACAACTTGTATTATTTATTTCTTAAAAAGAAACATCTTTTAACACACTTAATGTACACTTGGAAAAAGATATCATTTTCACTAATTATCACGTTCTGATTATTTGTATATTGATATCCCAGAATCAATATTATATATATTTATTTTTGATTAGATATTATTTTTTTGTTAATTGTATGGCTTTGTCTATCCCCATTTAGCTATCATCGGAACATCTTTTATCGAATATGTGACTAACATTGAATGAATGACATCTTTTACTCCTTTTATAATTTTATTATGCATATATATTCTTTTACCTTTTTATGTGCTTGCTATTTTATGTGTTTAATTTTTCTCTGTATTGGTATTGCTGGTGAGAATAGAGAAAGAAGTGACGAGGCATTGACACTTCAAAAATTCCGATGGCACGCAAATAAAGCTACGGCATCCTAATATTTTTATCATAAATTCATGATATCGAAATAGCTAACATTGCAGTATATTCTTTTTTTTTCTTTTTTCCCTTGTGTTCTTATTATAAAAGTGTATTTTTTAAATAGGCTCTCCATGTTTCACTTCAAATTGCTATGATTTTAGCCTACATAAATATTTTTTGATGGTTATAATGAAAATAGAATCCTAAATATCAAAAGAGAGTAATTCATGTAAAGAAAAAATTGTTATTTTATATTGATTTGTTTCTTTTTCTTGTGTTTAATTTATAAAAAATTAATTAAATTTCAAATGAATTTGTTAGGTAACTTAATACACTTAATTAAATTAATTCTTTTTGTTAGATATCGCTTCCCAATCATAACCAAAAAAATGATATTTGTATAGTTTGAAGGGTAAATTTTGGCTTTAAAAATATGAAAAGGTTATATAAGTACAAATTTTAACTTTACAAAAAATGATATATAATATCTACGCAATTTATATCGAAGAACATTATCTACGTAAATATATGATATGTAATGACACTTGGGATGAAATATTAAAAAATTAATTGACTAAGGTAATCAGATATTCACAAAATAAAGTGAAGATCAAAAAAATCATGTAAAAGAATTAGGAATTAAAGGAAAATATTTTTTCTAGAATAAAATAATTGTCAATATTATTGACAATTCAATAATCGCGCGAAGCACGAATAAGTTCTCTAGTTACTATATAACAAGAGGAAGTTGATGTTGAAGCAGGCACAGCATCCGGGGGCATTTCGATCGTTTTTGTTAAATTTTTATTTTAATTTATTTGTCTTATTTTTTTAATTTATTATATATTTAAAAATTATATAAAAATATAAATTATAATAATTAATAATTTAAAATATTTGAAAGACAAAATACTTGGTTAATGCTGAAAATTCTATCAGTGTCATATTAATTGGGTCAAAAGAAGTAACACATGTTATTTAAAAATGACGTAAAAAGTACTATAAATCACAATAATTAATAATTTTAAATATTTCAAGGACATAAAAAAAATTCAATTGACTCTCCAAATTCTATCAATAGTATATAAATTGGAGTAAAGAGAGTAATATATATTATTTAAAAATGACGTAAAAAGTACTATAAATCACAATAATTAACAACTTAAAATATTAAACGACTCTCCAAGTTCTATCAGTACCACATAAATTGGGACAGAGAGAGTAACATATATTATCTGAAAATTATGTAAAAAGTATTATAAATCACAGTAATTAACTAGTGAAAATATTTAAAAACCATATAAAAAAATTAATTAATAACTCTTTAAATTCTATTTATGTCACACAAAAATAGTATTATTGAACCCGTGTTAGCACGGATACATTTATGTCCCCCTCACATACATCCAGTAAAGGGAAAGGCCAACACGCTACATGGCCTGGATTCTTATCCTAGCTGACTTGTAGGCAATGCGGACTAGAATTTTCACAGGAGGAACATCAAAATATAAAGAATTAAATTCGTGAAAAACCTAAAAAGTATAACTATATGGTACAATTTTTCAATTGTTATATGTACTATAAAGAATCAAAATATGTATTGTAAATATATAACAAATATTTTTATTTAATTATATGGTATAATTTTTCAATTAAAAAATGTTTGATTTAGTGTTAGATTTTGAAAAATAATTTGAATAATAAATAATTAATATTAAGAGTAAAATATGGGGGGAGGGGGGGGGGGGGGGGAAACGTTTCATGATACTCTTTAAAAGTGATAAATAAAAATGAAAATCTATTTTTTAAAATAATGGACAACTAAAAAGTGAACGAAAGGTATACCGATTAATGTTTGTTGCTTTCGACCCACATGGCGAACTAACGGGATCCATGACAATGGAAACGACTTCTATCGGTAAAAGCAACAACTTAAAATTAGTTGAAAGAAAAAGCTTCAACTACGTGGAGTTTTGGGCTAAAATTATCCCTCATCTATTAGAGTAGGTTCATTTTGGTCCCTCAAATATAATCCTGGGCATATTTAGTCCCTTAACTTTACTAAAGTGAAGCACTTTTGATCTTCCTAACATAATAATGTTAAAAATTAACGGAAAGGATAATTTTCTAACGGTGTAAATTTGACAGTGTTATCTCTTTCTTAATTGATATACATTTTCTTTCTTTCTTGTCTTCTTAATTTTTTAGGATTAATATAATAGTAGCTATTTATATTTGAAGACAATACTTTAGAACACAATAATCTGCCCACTCGAAAAAAATAACCATTTTCTTAATTGCAGTAACAAAATGGTCTTAAAGTCAGTGCGTAGCTAGTAATTTGGTGAAGGGTGTGCGGATTTTTCTTAATTGTGTTTAAGAGCGTGTAAAATTAAATATATACTCATAATAGCTAACACTTAACCTCTGTGAGTTTGTATTTTACAAGTCACGTGGGTTGCCACATGGGTTTAACACTATTATTTTTAAACGAATTTTGTCATGGAGATCAAAAGTGCTCCACTTTAGTAAAGTTAAGGGACTAAATATGCTCAGAGTTATATTTGAAGGACCAAAATGAACCTACTCTAATAGTTAAGGGACTATATTAGCCCCAAACTCAACTACGTGCAACATTAGTTTCTTTAGCACACTTTTTAAGAGAAATATCTTTAGTAGAGAGTGACTTCGAGTTAGAAAATAAAGTTTGAGTAACTTTTTAAGGGCTTGTTTGGACATACGATACGAAATGATTTGAAATCATGATATGGAATCAAATTTATATGAAGTTGAAGTTTTATTCAATTTGAATTTTTTAAGTTGTATTTATTTTCATAGACATGAAAAAACTCCACAATTTGTGGAAACTATTAAAATTTCTCCAATTCCTACACAATTTTACCAAATGGATAAGCCATAGTTCACAGACAAGATATTGAAATATTATAAGGCGCCGCATTAATAAATCACATATTTGCATCTTGCTTTTATTAATAACTGTTTGAGATTGCAAATTTCAAATACACATAATTTTATAAAGATCTAATAGTCAATAATAGTAGTAACTATTTATTCTTTAATATAATATTTTCACATGATATGAACAATCTTTTCACATGTGACGTCCACGGGCCCGAACTGTTTACTCGACTATTGTCACGTTCTTCGTGCCCGATTTTACCCCATACACAGAGAATAGAGGGTTGTCGATATATAATCATCAAGTGTAAACCCCCAAACGAACAAACATTATGGAAATTCTCACTTGTCTATTGGCCTCAATAACAATCTTTTTCTTTCTTGTGTTGTGGGGTTTTATGCATAATACTTATAAAAATGGGCTACCAAGAAATTTCCCTTTTGTTGGTATGTTCCCAACACTTGTTGTAAATCTTCACAGAATCCATGAAAAGACAGTAGAGGTTCTTTCAATAACAGGAGGTACTGTCTTGCTTAAAGGCCTTTGGTTTACTAATCTCAACTTGCTTGCCACAGTGGATCCTGCAAATGTGAACTATATCATGAGTGCTAATTTCCAAAATTTTCCAAAAGGGTCCGAATTCAAGAAGATTTTCCACCTTTTAGGCGATGGAATATTCAATTCCGACTATGAATCGTGGAAGGATCAGAGGAAACTAGCCAGAGAAATGATCATTCATCAGAGATTCCACAAGTGTTTGATAAAAACCAGCAGGGACAAGATAAAAAATGGCCTGATTCCGGTCCTCGAATTCGTTGCCAAACAAGGCAGAGATGTTGATTTGCAAGATGTTTCCAAGAGATATACATTTGATACAACGTTTAAATTAGTCATGGGATTTGATCCTTGTTGCCTTTCTCTTGACCTCCCTGACATGCCCTTCTCAAATGCAATGGATGATGTTAATTATGTCGGATTCATACGCCACGTATTGCCCGAAACCATATGGAAGTTGCAGAAATGGCTTGGAATTGGGCCTGAAATGAAACTAGGCAAAGCAGAGCAAGTCATTGACCAAGTTATAGTCAAGTATATATCGATGAAACGTGACGAATTGACCAAAGGATCAAAAGATGAAGATGGTTTCGACTTATTAACATCGTACATACTACTCAATGAGGGAGAAACAAAGAGAGAGTTGAAGTTTGATGATAAGTTCTTGAGGGACACCATATTTAACTTCATTATCGCGGGGCGTGATGGAATTAGTGCATGTCTTACTTGGTTCATTTGGCTTGTTTCCACACACCCTGAGGTTGAAAAGAACATAAGGGAAGAACTTAACGCGATCATCCCTGAGAAAGAAGGCGGAAAACAGAGGCTTTTTACCGCAGAAGAGTTGAAAAATGTTGTTTATTTACATGCTGCATTGTGTGAAACACTGAGGCTATATCCCCCTGTGGCATTCCAGCACAAGACTCCACAAGAACCTGATATTCTCCCAAGTGGTCATCGCGTTCATCCAAAGCTGAAAGTGATAATTAATATGTACGCGATGGGGAGGATGGAATTCATTTGGGGAAAGGATGCCTCAGAATTCAAGCCAGAGAGATGGATTTCGGATCATGGAACAGTGAAACATGAGCCATCTTACAAGTTCTTGATTTTCAATGCAGGGCCAAGGACTTGCTTAGGAAAAGAAGTGGCTTTTACTCAAATGAAAGCTGTGGCTGCTGCTATCATCCATAATTACAACATTGAAATGGTGAAAGGTCATGTTGTTTACCCCAATTGTTCCATCTTCCTCCACATGAAACATGGTTTTAAGGCTAGGGTTAACCAGAGGTGGGCATAGTAGGTATGGGTTACAATGAACTTTTGTTTAGATCTTGTATGTTCGATAAAAAAATACAATGAATAAATGTTTAATTATGAATCTAGTAACTAAGACAGCTATGAATTCGGTGACACGCAGTTCAAAACCCATAAACATCAAATTCCTCTCCGCCTCTTGGCATACCTTTTTTGTTTTTGTTTACAAGTGTGATATATGGTTAGCACATGCAGATCGGGATTTTACGTTTTATTTGTTCAATCTTTAATATACTTAGCCTTGAATTAATTATATTTTTAAATTATGATTTCACACTTACTATATATTTTAGTGGATTTATTAAATATTAAATCAATTATAAGATCCTGAATTGTTTTTTAAGAACTCCTCTTCGTATGATAACAATTTTGCATACCGGTGAAAATATCTATTAAATAGCAACTTTGAAATTGGTAGAGAAATGAGGAAATTCCCTTCATTATCTGCAACAAAATAGCTGGAGTTGAGTTAAAATGATCCATCTATATTCATGTTGGTCCATCTGGATATGTTTCTTGAATGAATAATTCAAACTTAGGAAAAAAGGAAAAAGAAAATACTAAAGTTGGAGAGATACGGAAACATTTCAAATATCTAGAGTAACAAAATTGTTTCTTCGTAAGTTTGGTGGAACTCACCAAATCGCCAATTAAATTACTTTGATTGGACATGAACTTTTATTACTCTTTTATGGAAGGCTATTTAACCAAATTATTTCTTCTTAGTTATTGTATAATACTGTATTTTGAATTTAATATAATATTTGAATCAATGTTTATCAAAATCATAAAAGAAATAATTTCACCATTGTTGCAAATTTGAAAAAATGTTCTTGAATTTCAAATATAAAAAGTAAATTTTAATCAAACGAGTGTTGTTGAATACTTAGAAATATTGCACCAAAACTTTCTTCGTTTATAGAGTGTTGTTTAAGACGTGTTTATACAAAAATTGGACTTCGTCTTTAATGAACTTCAACTAAGGGTATCTAGTGATCGGGTCGGACCCAAAAGGGTTCTAAGTGACCCGTTCGATTCCGGGCTATATCGGGTCGTGCCGAGTCAGGTTACATAAAAAATATTTTTTTAAAAAAAATCTATTAATCATATATAAAGTATTTATTATTATTATTATTTATTATTTAAGAAATTGGGCCGGGCTGGATCGGACCAGGTTGATTAACCGGTATCATTAACGATGTGACATTACCGGGTTGATCGGTCTCGGATTACGAGTTCAAAAATTGAACCACCGGTTTTGGTTATAGTAGGTAACCCACACCAACTCAATCCTTTAACTAAGGGCCGATTGAAGTTAAGGGTGTCAATTGGGCCGGGTTCAACTTACGAAATTCTATTTAAAATGGATCAAAAACATCACCAAATAGCTTAAATCTTTCTCGTATAGTTTTAGTACCCAAAATCACCTTTGTCAAAAAAGGCTCCATATAAAATGGTTTTTTTTATGGGAAAAGGACATGGGCTGACACTTTTCAAAATAAATGGCCCATGTTTGGGCCGTTGGACACTGTATGGTCAGTCGGCCAAAAGAATTTCATTTAATGGTCATTTCACAATTTGGGCCCATTCAGGCCCTTTTGTTTAATCCAATTTATTCATTTATTTACCCAAATTTGGAGCAGCCTTTGTTGACTTATTTTTTGCCTTTCTTCCTACTTTTTTTTTTGGCTGTGTGTTTAATTTTTTTTTATTGTTTTCTTCGTTTCTCTTTTGTTTTTGCTGGCTTTTTTATTTCTTTTTTTTATTTTTATTTTTTGTTGCTTTATTTTATTTTATTTTTATCATAAAAAGTGTATAATAAATATATTAGTATAATATCTTATTTTCTTGGCAAGTTTTAATTAAGTTATATTTTTACAAATTTGTAGGTTACGTCTTATACAATGTCCAGAACTTTCACACTCACTATTTTTTGAGTTGATTGTATAAAAAATTGTTTATTTTATTCTTATGATTTTTATAGAAAATGTATAATTATTGTATCGAATATGCATTTGTATAATTTTTCTATAGAAACTGTATAAGATATGTAGAGAAATTATATAATTTTTGTATAGAATATGTATTTGCATAAGATTTGTGTAGAAACTGTATAATTATTTGTATAAAATATGTATCTAAATAATTATTCCAGTTAAAAAGTTGTATAGGATGTGTATAGAAATTGTATAATTATCGTATAAAATGTGTATATATATAAACGATGTGTATAGAAATTGTATAATTATTGTATAGAATATGTATATGTATAAAACTGTATAAAAACTATAAAATTATTGTATAAAATATGTATCTGAATAATTATTTCAGCTAAATTGTATATGTATAGAAATTGTATAATTGTTATATAAAATATGTATTTGTATATGATATGTGTACAAATTGTATCATTTTTTGTATAGATATGTATCTGTATAAGATGTGTATAAAAATTGCATCGTTATTATATAAATTATGTATATGTATCATTTTTATATAAACGAATATAAAAACTGTATAATTGTTATAGAAATTGTATCATTGTCGTATAGAATATGTATTTGCAACATGTGTATAAAAAATATATCATTACTATATAAAATATGTATATGTATCATTGTTATATAAAATTTATTAATTTTATATAATAAATAAAAATACATGTGTTTGTATTTAGTTGATTACAAAAAGAGTAACAATTATAATATTATAAATTTATATTTAATTGTTAAAAAAAATTCTATATGATTTTTTTGATAGAATTAAAAATATAAAAAAATAAAAGAGCAGCTTTTAAAAATAAAAAATAAAACTGCAAAATAAAAAAAAATAAAAAAACACCAGCCACAACAAAAGTAAAGAAACAGAACAAAAAAAAAAAGACCAACCTAGGATAAGCCAGCGAAAATGGCTAAAAAGGGGAATTTCAATTCCCTAGCTATTCGCGTGGCATTATTTTCAATTGGTATGCTCTTTTTGTCCTTATCTCCTTTTTTATATCTAGATTGTTTATAAGGTGTTTTCATAATTTATATAGGTTGCTTATTACCATATTCAATTGCATCAGTTTTATGAGGTGATACCATATTCCTGAGGAGTCCTCTCTTAGAAAAAGTGTTCATACTCCAATTTTCATGTCAAAGTTTTTAGGGGTCAGTTTGGTAGCTAGATAAGAACAAAGTTATTCATGTATTAAATTATGTATAACTTATACGATGTTTGATAAATGGATAAGAAATAAGTTATTCAGGTATAAAATTAGTACGACGTTTGATAGATGGATAAAAAATAAGTTATTCAGGTATAAAATTAGTACGACGTTTGGTTTATAATTTTAAAATCCGCATAACTAATACATGTATAAGTTATGAGGAAATTTGTGTATTATTTATGCAGAGTAGAAGATAGAATAATTAATACTGGTATAGCTAATACCTACATAACTAATACCTGCATAACTAATACCCGCATAACTAATACCTGCATAACTAATACCCACATTACTAATACCTGCATAACTCTAACCAACTATCAAACGATCCCTTACTGCTTTGATGCACTTTTAATAAATGTGTTTGTCTGAGAAGAAAAACTTGCAGCACAAATGCAGGGTTGGCTCAAGGGGAGGTTAATGAAGTTTTTGCTTTAGGTCCTTAAAAAATTGAGGCGCCAAATTCTTTTTAATTAATAGTGAACTTCATTATTTTATTTTCACTTAAATAGTATAAAATTTAGATAAAATTAAAAAAAAATTGTCTACTCTTTATATTAGATTCTATTTTAGAATTTTGATTTAAATGATTTATATCTTCATATTAGTAAATAAAATTTTATGCAACATCATTCAGCTGATTAATTGAACATAAATGACTAACATCTTATTAACTTCAATTAATCTTGATCAGTATAAATATTAGCAATAATATTATTATGTAAAGTTAAGACTTTATGTTTTTAAGAATATTACATGTTAAAAAAATATGAAAAAGAAAAGAAAAAAAAATATAGGCCTCTTATCAAAAGTTTGTATTAGGCTACTAATTTTATTGAGACTTGCAAAACCAAAATGTTGACCGATGTTTTAGAATAGGTCAAAAACGAGTTTTATTACTTACAGACAGGCACTCAAATATTCTCAAAGACATGCAGCAGTTTATTCTTTTTAATAATAAAATAAAATATTAATCATGTAATTGCAATATAATTTGTTGAATGGTGTTATATAAACTTTTACTTATATGAATAAGTGAAAATAGGTAGCTAAATAAATATTCATGATTGATCATCTCTACTCCAATTCTTTCCTTTAGCTAGGATGCTAATTTTACCGTTGATGCCTTTAACAAGAAATTAGCTCATGACTTCAATGAATATTATTACTATGTCATATACTCTTTTCGTGCACTTTTATTTCATCACTATTTCAAAAATAGATTTTCAATTTTGACATATTAAAGAAAATACAATTATTATTTTTTATGTTTTATCCTTAGAATTAATTACTTATTCTCAAAATTATTTTTCAAGACCTAATATTTATAAACATCAATTAATATAAGTATTATAGTAAAATATTCATCTCAATTATTATTTCTCAAGTGGCGCATAAAGTTGAAAATAAATTAAAAGTGAACAAAAGGAGTAGATGAAAGTGATGAAACAAACTTATATGCACATATATTCTCTTATTTATAAGCCAAACAAGCAAGTGTACGAACACGACTCCTAAAACTTGTACTTCGTGGAATTATTGTTGGACAAAAAGAGTTTGTATTCCATCTGTATATGCCACTTAGGTGTCTTGTAAAATTGAAGGAGAAAGAAACATCAGTTTTTACCCAAAAAAATATGATGGAAGAGAATTGTAACTTTTAAGTACTGAGTTACAAGGAAACATAGATGGATTTCTTAGTGAATTTTTTTTTTTTTAACTTCGGCTGGCACGACGTCTCCTTCCATTCGTTAATATACTCTTTCCCATAACTTCTCATATTAAAGAAATATGAAATAGAAGAACCCAAATTCCAAATGAACAAATTCAAACTTGAAAAGGATCTTGAGGCACCTAAAAGGTTATCTTGGCAAAGGGATTGATCAAGAAAGATCTTTTGTTCTTCTTATACATAAGATCGTGATTGGATCCGCATATGTTTGGTAAAGAGAATAATTTTATCCTTTGAGAATAATCAAAAATGGACAGTGTTCAATTGGAACATTCAAAAGTGACTAAATTGGTCCTAGTTACTCTTCGGGGCGGAGTGGAAGAAGGGGGGGATTCTCGAACGCGGAAAAGGATCCAATGAATTCGAAAGAATTGAAGGAGTGTAATTGGGAATTAGCTTGGTGCTCTTACTGGCTTTCCTGCCATGCCTACTCACTATCTATATATGTATCCTCCAAAGAAGAAGAATAAGCGGAAGAAGAGGAATAGAGGTGCGCAGCAGATACCTTTTAGTATTCTAAGCCCCTTTGTTGATTCGGCCTATTTCCCTCATACTAGAAAGGCCTCCCCGAAATCTGACTTTCAATTGGGAGTTTTCACGCCAGGAACCACTTCGCCCATAAATTTGTTCTATTCTATTTGCCTTCTCCTTAATTTCCATAAATGCGGCTAGCTCTTTTGCTAACGACTGTATGATCAATCTTTTCTTTTAGAATCGTGGTCAGAAGCTTGGGCGAAATCTTTTGCATGGGAAAGCCTGTCAAAGGCTAACTGGCTTAGGGATCGGAGTTGCAAACTGCTCGACCTTAGGTAAGGTTGGGTAGGGAGGTCTTCCCACTTCCTCTTCCCATTCATGAAAAGGTACTAAGAAGAACTGAGGAAAGGAGCAGAGTTGAAACTTGAGCGGTACTCCTTCTCTTTCAAACTCACTTCTTAAGGTTCGGAGATGCTCGCCCGTCTACCAAGATAGGAGAAAGAGAAGATCTCGACTAGGAGTCAGAGGGAATCTCTAGCGAATCTTTTCTAAGCCAGGAAGATGCCTCTGCTTAAGTTGCAAGTATTGGGTTTTCAAACTGAGATTTGACTTTCTAGGCAGATCAAAGAATTCCAGCAATCAAGGAAGAGGAAAGAGAGCAATATACTCCCCTGCTTCACCTGAACCCTCTATTCATTCAACAGAAGCCAGGGGATGATTGAACGTAATGGGTTGCTGCATCTCATGCGATTGGAAGAGCACGATAAGGACAATATATTAATAACAAACCACCTTTGTTTAAATGAAAACATCGTATGCTTATTGTTCATTAGCGACAAAGGCAGGCTCCCTCTTGGTTGAAAGGAATTCCTTTAGATCCAACCAAAGTAAAGAGTTCTAATACAAATATTGGAAATAGCATAATATTGTCCGATTCACGAGGATAGAAATAAACCATTTTATGCTCAAAATGAGCAATAGTCATAAAAGGTCGTGTCATTTGCAGATATATGTGCATTACAATAAAGTAAAGTTTGCACAATGACTGAATTACCCCTTGTTTGTCCCACAATAACTCCACGAAGTACAAGTTATAGGAGTTGTGTTCGTACACTTGGTTGTTGGCTTATAAATAAGAGAATATGGGTTCCTTTGATATGTGAGGTTTGATGATTTTTGAAGCAGACTTCTATTTCTATGTTTAGCATTAAAAGTTTGGAGAAGTTCCCATGAAACTGAGCTTGGCAATGATTTAAAGATCATCTTATAATGCACTTATTGGTCCATTAGATTGTTATCTACTCCCTCCGTCCAACAATACTGGTTCATTATTGATTTTGCACACTTCTTAAGAAACTATAAATACAAGAGTAATTTTATCATATCACTCTTTGAATATAATAAATACAATGTCTTGAAAAATGTAATAGGGAGATGACTATAATTAATGATAAGGATAAATTAGGAACTAAATATAAAATTATCACTTGATTTCATAAATTGGACAAGTATTATTGGACATCTATTTTTAGTATAATGGACAAGTAAAGATGGACAAATAAAGATGGAGTAATTATTCACGATAATGTTATACAAAATATGATAACACACGTTCACATAAATTAATTGTATTTAAAGTAATAATACGATACTATAACAATAATTAACAATCATCCAAATAAGCTATAGGCTTCTCTTTTACTTTCCTTTTTATTGTTAATTACCCCTCCGTCTATGTTTACTTGTTCACATTTGACTTGATACACTAATCTCTCTTTATAGTTTCAGTCTTAGTATAATAGACAAACAAAAGTGAACTGAGAAAGTAATTTGTAAACCACTGATCTCTCTTTATATTTTCAGTCTTTCAGATATCATAATTCATAAATTATATAGTTCACTTTACTGCTATTGACCAAAATAGTGGTAGTAGTAAAGTGCAATTGCCTCTGTCCATTTGTTTGTGTTTTTGGTAGATAGTACAAAGGGGTCTTCACTGTCACACAAGTGAAGTTACCTAAATCCAGAAGTATGGAAACTGGTGAATATGTAATTGGCCAAAAACGATAAATAGTTCATATAAAATACTTAAAATAAGCTGTTGACTCACAAAAAAAAAAGTTACAACAGAAAGCATGTAATATTAGGAAAAAAACACTTCTCTGCAAACTAAAATTAAAGGTTGCAATACCGGGTCAAGGAGTAGAATTTCCAGAAACGGTTAAAACTCTCTATTGACAACTAATGTTATTTTCTTCCAACTAAATATGAACTCAGATGGTTAATTACACCTCAACTTTGGATTTCATTTACAATAACTCACCTGCGAGCATTTGCTAATCATTTGCTCATACTTTTGGCAGCATTTGTTACTACACCCGGAAAAGAAGCTGTGGAAAAAGGCGAATAGTTGAAGCAAAAATCAGCCCAGGCTGACAAGGAGGAGGTCAATAGCCGCAAACCTCTCGTACCAGGACCCAGCAATGGGACAATCAATCAGTATTTACAAAATAAGGGTTACTTGATATAGCCATAGACACCTATCATAGGAATGGCTAGTCGAAACTTGAAGAGCGACTAAATCTCCCTTGTAAATAATCCTCCACGGAAATGGTTGGTCCCGTGCTGTTACAGGAAAGTGAGGACTCATCCTCCAAATTCAGCAATGCAAGATTAATAAAGGATTGTATGTTTGAGGGTGGTTGTTCACCATCCACAGCATCTACTTCTTCTGAAGCTTTGTCTTCTTCCCTCGCCCACTTAATTGTTTCATCCTCACTTTGGAGGAGTTTCAACACCTGTTTTTTTTAATCAATGCAGTTAAATATTATAAATACAACAAGGCGGCAACAGATTTTAGTATAAAATAACCTCAACTTGAGGCTGACAGAGTTTACTCACGATGTCAATCTGAGGTCTAATTCCAGGAGCTCGTCTGATGCACAGTGATGCCGCCAAGACCATTATCTCAAATTGATCATGGTCATAAGCATCAATCAAGCTTGGATCAAGCAACTCCCTCGTGTTCCCACCCTTCAGAACTTGTTTCGCCTGAAAATCATTATCAACAATTTGCAAAAGCTCAATATAAAATGCACTGAACGAAAAAAAAGGAAAGTTCAATTCACAATTTGCAAAGATGACAACTTACCCACATGACTAAGCTTTCCTGACCTTTCCCGTTTCCATTATCAATTGGTTTTTTACCAGACAAAAGCTCAAGTAGAACAACACCAAATGCATACACATCAATCTTTTCTGTTATCTTTCCATGCATAAAGTACTCAGGAGCCAAGTAGCTGCAATATAAGATCAGTTATGAACTGAACAAAGGCTCGTCTTTCTTATGAAGTGAAGTAGACAAATGTTATTTTAAATCAAAATGAAGAATATTAAATTACCCAAATGTTCCAGCAACATCAATGCTATCTAAATGATTTGAACAACTTGAGGCCAATGTTGCAAGTCCAAAATCTGAAAGCTGAATGCAAAACAGCAGTTAATACTAGTTATTCAACAAAAGACGTAACTTTAAGGAAGAAGAATAAACTACCTGTGGCTCAGAATCATCGGACAGGAGAATGTTTGAAGATTTCACATCCCTGTGGATTATGGGCCCATCAGCTGCATTGTGTAGGTGGTCCAGTGCCTCAGCAACACCTAAAGCAACCTTGTATCTATCTACCCAGCTAAATGAATTTTGATCCTTTTTAGAACCTAGTGGTTAACATTGCAGTCAGTATAGCGAATCAGGAAAAAAAGCTTAAGTCTAAAAAAACAAGCAGGAAATATCTAGTTATGGTACCGTGGAGATTCTCTTCTAAGCTTCCTCTGGATAACAGATCATACACCAGTAAAAGGTTGTTCTCCTCTAAACAAAACCCAAACAGTGATATAATGTGCTTGTGATGCAGAGTTGTGAGTATCTCTATCTCCGAACGGAATTGCTGTGCCACAGCTTCTGATGGCTTCAATATTTTCACAGCCAGTTGCTTTCCATCTGGAAGGCACCCTTTGTAAACCTTACTGCTGCCTCCTTTTCCAATCAAATTCTCTACAGATATAGTTACATTTAGTGAAAAGTGAAAGATTTATGCTCATAATTGCAAAATTCAGAAAGATGGGGACTTCTTACCAGGCATGAAATCAGATGTTGCTGAACAAAGCTCCTGGTAATTGAACAATCTGCAAATTGACGAGTACCTTTCAGAAAGACCCTCCAGTTCCTCATTAAGGATAACAAAGCATTGATCTGAAATTGGATTAACATCACTTCCAACAGGAACAATTGCTCCCTTCTCTTCATCCAAGTTTGTGCGATGAGGCTCATCCTTGTCAGATACACTCTGTTTATGATCAGGGTAGATAGCTGCAAAAGATTGCCGACTTGGTCGTTTCCAAACCCATTGCATCACAGATGACCTTTTCGCAGGAAATTTATCAGGTGCCACTATGTTGTGAAGAAACACTCGTCGAAGCAGTGTCCAGCGAGACTTTGACTCACGGACTTCAATAGGCTTAACAGGCACCAAAGCCATGTGATTGTTCTCTGGTGTACAAGAGTTTTCTTCCACAGCTTTCTTAGGCGTTAAGCTTAAAGGACTTTTGTTCAGTGTCTTCCTCCTCTTGAATCTTGGTTTGGGGACATCTGAGTCACTAGATTCATCTCCATCTGAAGCACTTGCTTCCCTTTGATAGACAATCTTGCCATTGTCAACAGCAATAACAGAGATGCTCTTTGTCACTTTCCTAGCACAGTATTTTGCAAGTGACACTGATGACCGAATGGCATGATGGCTGACTGAAGTCCCAATAATCAAATTTATAGCACTTTCCAATTTCGCTTCACGAGCAAGAACTTTACGAACTGGTGATCCTCGACAGACTTTAAGCTTCAAATGCACCTGAACAAAGTTCATCCAGATTAAAAGAATTGGATTTGGCTCCTCTAACTAGGCAGCTAACAAACAGAAAAAGGAAATATGTAAATTCCAAATCTACTCTACTGTAATTAAACAAATTTGGATCTAAATTCTAGAAATTCCACAAGAAAGAAGTGATTCACTAATATACCACAAAAATTGCAAATTAGAAATCTCAGTCCTCAATAAATTATGAATTGACCTCCAAAATCCAAAAACTCACATACAGCATTAGTGATAAAGAATTAATCTACGTGCAAGGAAACCAAACAACCATTTGAGAAACAAAAATCCTGATGCAGAACTAAGGACTAAGTACTTCTCCTGAAAAAAGAAAAAGATCATGTAGGCCCTCAAAGCAACAACGGTTTCAGATCTTCGGATGTCTGTCTGGCAGGAATTTTTGCCTATTTCCTTTTTATTCCTATTTCCTCTTCTGCTTTATCGATAGTAAACTCAATAAAGTTATCCATAATAAAAGGAAGAAAAGGGGTTTTATGAGAAAACCTGCTTTAAGTTGCAGAACCCCTCATAAGCAGCCAGCATCGAGTCGAATGACTTCACCAATGAAAGAGGTTCTGATTTTTCTTCAACAAGATCAAAAATAGAGAAAATTAAAACAAATTAGAGCACATTAAGACTGAACAAAAAAAGTGAGAAAGGGACCCAGAAATTCCAGCCAATAATAACACGAAATCAACCAACAACAACAACATACCCGGTGTATTCCCACGAGTGGGGTCTGGGGAGGGTAGAGTGTACGCAGACCTTACCCCTACCTTGTGAGGTAGAGAGGCTGCTTACTTACCGAGAGTCTACATAATGTCTAGTACACCAATCATAGATCCAAGAAATTCCTCTACTTTGCACATGATTCATCAGCAATGAAATTCAGAAAATGTGTAGATAATAAAATTTTCAGAAGAAGAAAACAAACAGTGAAGAGAAACTACACAAAATAAAATTGTCAAAAATGTGTCGATAGTAAAATTTTCAGAAGAAAACAAACAATGAAGAGAAACTACACGAAAAAATTGTCAACTATTACATCATCAAATGAGCCGTTGTGTGTGAAAATGAGACAATTGCATAATACCCTCAGACCAGAAAACCAAAAGTTAAACAGAGAAAACTGAAACAAATTGCGAAAACAAAATCATAGAACAGAAATTCCCATAACTATTATAAATCAACTACATATACTCCTAATACCCATTACACAAATAATAGTCGAAGAAAATTGTGAAAATTCCCAGCAATTTCCAAACCCTTCCACTGCCTGCTTACAGAATACCCATTACATAAACAGTAAGAAAATTGGAAAAAATCCTCAATTGTTCACAGATAAATGACCCAAAAAAAACCATAGTGAAGAAAATCCTAACCAAATCAAATAATGACAACAATGAAGAACACCCATCACACAAACAGTAAAAGGAAATTGGAAAAATCCTCAGCTTTTCACAGAGAAATGACCTGAAAGAACCCCATAGTGAAGAACACCCCTCAGAAATTCGTAACCAAATCAAATAACGACAACAATGAAGAACACCCATTATACAAACAGTAAAAAAATTGGAAAAAATCCTCCCATAATGAAGAAAACCCCCAGAAATTCGTAACCAAATCAAATAATGACAACACTGAAGAACACCCATTACAACAACCAACAAAAATAACCCCAAAAAACTGTTCAACTTGTAGCATAATATTTACCAGAATTCGGATCGAGAACATGTACAGCGACAACATGATCTCCAGGCTGAGCAACCTTAACCAAAGCCCAAGTAAGTAACTCTTTACTTTTCGAATCTAACTTCACTCCCACCACCGCCACCACCCTTCCACCCATTTCTTCTCCGGCATCCCCGTCATCACCACCACCACTAATACTAGTACTAGTAATATTACTATTGTCACTTTCTTCAGTACAACTACAGTTTCCATTAGACACTTTCATTGTGCTACGATTTGGGGAGTTTTCCTCTTCCTCTTCCTCTTTCTCTCTCTAGAGATGCATTGGGGTTTGTGAGAGAAAGAGAATCGCACACAGTCCCCTTGCCCTTTGTGTGTGTGTGAGTGATAATGGGGAATTAGTAGGAAAAATGATGAGAATTGATTACTACACAGTAATAATATATAACTGATTTTGTCAGAAAGGATGCTGTTTTTATTGCTCTCTCATCGGAAATTTCGGGGCTCCAAACTTACGTTACCCATCTTTTTTATTTTCTTTTTAATTTATAGTAACATAAACAATGTAAATATTTTATCATATTAGTCTAATTTTTACTAGCCCGATTTCTAAATACTTCTCATTCTTATTAAAAATAAATAATATAATTAAATTAATTTCTAGATATTTTTCTTAAAAAGATGTGATTTAGGAACGGGGAGAGTAACATTTTACAACATGAAATATTAGTCAAGTATTACTTTTATTAAATTACTCTTTCTGCTCCAAAATAAGAATCAGTCTAGTCAAATCAATTCGATTCAAGATAAGTACTCCCGTGTTCAAAAATAGTTAGTATTATGTTTCACTTTTTAAGAGTTACACTATTTAAATTTTGATTAATATTTTAAGATATATTTTTTTATATATTGATATGAGATTAATTATAAATTATAGTACTTTTTATATAATTTATGAGTATCTAAATTGTACGTGAAAGTATTAGCTTAATTTAATTTTAAAAATTAATTAAATTAATTTTCAAAAATTAAAATATGATAAATAAAAGAAAACAAAGAAATTATTATATTTTAGACAAGTAAAAGAATCTCTTTGGAAACCAAGAGACACAAGTAAAGGAAATTTTGAGAAGATATACAAAGTAATTTAATCAGATAACTCTTATAATTAATATTATTAATGATTTATAATTAATGTATCAAAAGGAAGAAAAAACTTAAAATAGTACCTTATTTTTTGGGTTTAGGCTAAAGTCATCATTGTCTTTTTATATGGAGCACTAATAGCACTCCATGTTTGTAATACAATACTCACTTAATTGAAAATTAAATGGGGAAGCTTGACTCCAACCAGGGCCTTGGAATTAGGGGAGAAGTTGAGGACTTCGAGGGCTTGGGAGAGCATGGGGGATGCGGATAATATGTGGGAAACGACTTCCAGTTGCATCAGGGAGTCGGCTAGAGAGGTGTTGGGTATCGCGAAAGACCGCTCTGGCAGGCATCGCGGGGATTGGTGGTGGAATGAAGAAGTAAAAGGGAAAGTGGAGGCAAAGAAGGGGGCATACGCGAGGTTGGTAGAAAGTAAGAATGAAGAGAAGAAACGGACGAATAGGGAGGTGTATAAGGTGGCGAGGAGAGAGGCTAAGTTGACGGTTACGGCGGCTAAGACAACAGCTTTCGAGAGCTTTTATGTAGCTTTAGAAGGAAAGGGTAGGGACAAAAAGTTGTATAGACTAGCCAAGGTTAGGGAGAAGTGGACTCGGTACCTGGACCAAATGAAGTATATCAAGGACGAAGATGGTAAAGTTTTTGTGGAGGAGGTTTTCATTAGGAAGAGATGGCAGTCTTACTTCCATAAACTTTTGAATGAAGAGGGGGACAGAAGTATTGTGTTGGGGGATTTGGAGCATTCGGAGAGACAGTGTGATTATGGTTATTGTCGGCGTCTAAAGGATGAGGAGGTTATAGGGGCTATTGATAGGATGCATAGGGGTAGAGCGACTGGGCCAGACGAGATTCCGGTGAATTTTTAGAAGTGCATAGGCGGGGCAGGTTTGAAGTGGTTGACGGGGTTGTTCAATGTCATTTTTCAGGACGACAAAGATACCTGAAGCTTGGAGATGGAGTACAATGATCCCTTTGTACAAGAACAAGGATGATATTCAGAATTGCAACAACTACAGGGGTATCAAGTTGTTGAGCCACACCATAAAGGTTTAGGAGAGGGTGGTGGAGTTAAGGCTAAGGAAAATTGTAACTATTTTCGAGAATCAGTTCGGCTTCATGCCTGGACGCTCGACTACCGAGGCAATTCACTTAGTGGGGAAGATGGTGGAGCAGTATAGGGAGAGGAAGAAGGACTTGCACATGGTATTTATCGACCTAGAAAAGGCTTACGACAAAGTTCCCAGAGAGGTTCTTTGGAGGTGCTTGGATGCTAGAGGGGCACCAGTGACGTACACTCGGTCGATTAAGGACATGTATGATGGTGCGAAGACCCGAGTCAGAACTGTACGCAGAGATTCAGAGTATTTTCTCGTGATGATGGGATTGCACCAGGGATCGCTCCTTAGCCCGTTCCTGTTTGCCTTGGTAATGAATGTTTTGACATGGCAAATTCAAGGTGAAGTGCCTTGGTGTATGTTATTTGCGGACGATATTTATTTGATTGATGAGACTCGTTAGGGAGTTAATGCTAAGTTGGAAGTTTGGAGACAAACTCTATAGTCTAAAGGGTTCATATTGAGCAGGACGAAGACAGAATATTAGGAGTGCAATTTTAGCGGGGTGTCTCAGAAATCCAGTGTGGAAGTTAAGCTCGATACACATGCCATCCAGAGGAGAGGTAGCTTCAAGTACCTTGGGTCTATTATCCAAGGAGATGGGGAGATTGACGAGGATGTTACCCATCGTATTGGTGCAGGATGGATGAAATGGAGGCTCGCATCCGGTGTCTTGTCCGATAAGAACGTGCTCCCTAGACTGAAAAGCAAGTTCTACAGAGTAACAGTTAGACCAGTTATGTTATACGGGGCAGAGTGTTAGCCAGTCAAGAATTCTCACGTTCAAAAGATGAAGGTAGCGGAGATGAGGATGTTACGATGGATGTGTGAGTTTACTAGGAGGGATAGGATTAGGAATGAGGATATTCGAGATAAGGTGGGGGTGTCTTCAGTAGAAAACAAGATGCGAGAAGCGAGGTTGAGGTGGTTCGGGCATGTGAGTAGGAGATGCACGGAGGCCCCGTTGCGGAGGTGTGAGAGGTTGGCTATGGATGGTTTCAAAAGAGGTAGAGGTAGACCGAAGAAATATTAGAGAGAAGTGATTAGACAAGATTTGACGCAATTGCAGCTTACCGAGGACATGACCTTAGATAGGAAGGGGTGGAGGACCCGAATTAGAGTAGACAGTTAGTAAGTAGGCCTGTTTCTTATTAGTAGGTAGGATTGCGGTGTCTTGTGGCACTAGTTAGTAGTTGTAGGTTTGCTCTGGTAGTTTCTTGTTCTTCAGTTTCTACTGCTTTTTAGTGTTTCATGTGGTTCAGATATAATATTATTCTGTTATAGTATAGTTCTGTGATTACCTGTTGTCCTATTTTGTCTTGAATCGGGGATCTATCGAAAACAACCTCTTTATTTCATCTGAGGTAAAGGTACGGTCTGCGTACATTCTACCCTCCCCAGATCCCATTTTGTGAGAATACACTGGGTATATTATTGTTGTTATTGTTGTAGTATATTTATTAAATTACTCTTTCTATTACAAAATAAGAATAATTCTATTCAAATCAATTCAATTCAAAATAAGTACTCTCTTTATTTCAAAATAGTTATTTTATTTCATTTTTTGTGAGTTAAATTATAAACTTTGAGTAATATTTTAAGATTTATTTTATCGCTATATTAATATGAGATAAACTATAAATTATAGTATTTTCATATAGTTTATGAATATCCAAATCATATGGTTTAATTATTAGATTAATTTAATTCAATTTAACTTCAAAATTATTTAAATTAACTTTCAAAAAAA
Organism: Jaltomata sinuosa; assembly: GCA_003996215.1. NCBI lineage: Eukaryota > Viridiplantae > Streptophyta > Magnoliopsida > Solanales > Solanaceae > Jaltomata > Jaltomata sinuosa. Next base: position 810,830 of record QJPP01000557.1, read on the forward strand.
TGAAACATGACAACTAAAGAGGAATGGATGGAGTCTTTGGAAACCAAGAGACACAAGTAAAGAATTTTTTTGGAAGATATAAAAAGTAATTTAATCAAATACTAACTCTTAAAATTAATATTATTAATGATTTTGTAAATAATGTGTCAAAATCAAGAAAAAACTTAATATAGTACTCATTGTAATATTGGGTTTAGGCTCAAAGTCATGATTGTCTTTTTATACGGAGCATTAATAGTACTCCACGTTTATAATATTGGTTCACTTGGATCTTTACTCAAATTTTCATTTTTTTTTATATGAAGAGGTTCATTATTTTCATATATCACGTGTAACAGTATAAAATTTTCTTTTCTTGCAACATTATTTGTGTATATTAAATAAAAAAAAATTCACATGAAAAAAATAAGCCTAGCAATATTTGCATTTTTAATTATTTTTTATCCTCAATAGTATGTCTTCTGCTATATCAAGCTCATATTTATAGTAAGATATGTAAATGAATTAATTGTATAAAAATATGATACTTTTGGGATAAAAAAATTCTCCAAATTTCTCTTTTCAACTTCTTTCCGTAGATAATCTATTACTTTTGAAAATTCTTCAAGAGTTTTAATAATATTCAAGTTATCAATTCGCATAATAATATGACAAATTCTACTATTTTTTATAAAAACAATGGATAAATATGGTCATTTTTTCACCTACGTGAATGAATATTCATTATGGCGATTATAATACATCAATTTTGTTTGATTTAATTCATACAAAGATTGTAAACAATTTTTTCAAGAATTTGTATATATTTCAAATATTTTGAATCCTTGAGAAATTTGCATATAAAGCCTGTCAAGTAAGTCATATAGGTTATGACAACATACATTAGTATTTAATGAAGTTACATCTTTTGGTGCTTCAATTGTAGGTCCAATAAATTCTATGCATATCAAAGTGCATCATTTACTTAATAATTATAGGTTGATTATAAACTTCTTCAAGAAACTATATGAAAATAATAAATACGCATTCACAATTGAATGTATTCATAACAATTTACACGTATTACATCATGTTCATATATTTTTATGGTATGGCTTGGAAGAAAGACACAATTATTTTTCAGTTTTCGTAATTATTTCTTGTATACTTACCTTAGGTACTTTAATTTATACATTCAATACTAGTTCTAGCTTATTTTTACTTCGTACATTTTGTTAAAGGTTATTTGTTTTCTTCGTATATTTGTTTTAATGGAGTCAAATAAAAGCGAAACAACACATTTTGTGTTTTTATTTTATTCTAAAAAAGAAAGACTAAATTAGAGAAATTGTTATTGCACAATTTTTCTATAAGTTTTTCTGATAATTTTCTCTTTTTCTTCAGCAATTTAGATAGTGATTCTAATATTGCATTTATAGCATTTTTTAAGCAAACTTCACTCTTTGTGTCATTCTGTTAAAAGAAAATATGTAGACCTATAACATAATTAGACCAAGGATTATCACACGTTCAAATACTTCTTTTGTTACTCTTTTTTTATGACTAATACGTGTACGATAAATAACATTGACCCTTCCTATTTCCGTAACACCTAACTCCTTATATGCCACTTTTGCTATAAGTAATATAACAAGTATCGTTTACAACCAAAAAAAAAATATGTATAAGAGTGGCAATTTATTTGGTACACCATCAAAGCTAAAATATATGAGTAAAAATCACCTAATATTTTTATCTCGGCTGGAAATTGAACCCGAAACCTATTTATAGTCAAAATTTTATACTAGCAAATGAAATTAGATTCGTTTTGCTCAATTGCATGCTATTTGGGTCCAGCCGTCCACACAATATTCTATATACAATGCTGCTATTCCAAGGCATCAACAGAGTTACCAACTCCACAAGTAAAATTTTGGATTATTAAATTAAAATTATTTATTTATATAAAAAGACAACCTAAAAGTATCATAAAGTGATAAAAAGGGGGAATTGAGGAAAGGGAGAGGAAAGGAATATAATGATGGGCACGTAAAACAAAGAATATTATAGTGATGAGTGATGACATCAACTATGTTATTTTTTACCCTACTTTTGATTTTTCGTTCGGTATTCTATATTTGTATTGAAATTTGATTATATTCAGATTCATGTTGCGTAGAACATATTTGAAAAAGTGTTTCTTACCAAAAAAAAATATTCAAAGCTCAAATCGAAACCTCTAATTAAAGAAATAGCAACCACATCCACTACACCACATCTTTTATTGATTTTGACCCTACTTTTGGGTCATACGAATAATGTCTTTTTTTTGTTTTTAGAAAGAAACGAAGTACATATATAATTTAGAGGTCATGAGCAAAAGTTTGGTGGAGAAAAAAAAATGAGCAAAAGTTTAGTTAAAAAATAAATTATACAGAAATAATTAGTAATACATGCATTATTGCAAGATAATAATATAGGGATTGATAATATATGAATTAGTAACGTAAAGAATTGAATAATGTATTTTTTTTTTGTTAAATCTTTAGTTTGATGATCCGTATTTTATTCTGTATAGATTAATATATAGTTTCTTCACAACTTATACAAATATTATTTATGAAAAAAAAAAAGAATAACAAAATATTATATTAATTAATGTCAATTTTTATGTGATTTATGCGGAAATTATCTCTTAAGACCCTAACTAAACAACCCTAAAACTTTTAAGAGAAAATTTGGGGCATAATTACGTCCAAACTTTTACAACGGAACCATAATAAGGGGATTCTAGTAATTAAAAAACTTAAGAGGTGGTCCAGTCGTTAGGTTTAGGGGCAGGTTAATCTCTTCCTTCGTATGATCTACACGTAATTGACTTCACTTAAAAAAATATTTATATCTTAAGTAGCATCTCAATCACTTCCTGCTAATTAATCGTCTCAGCATTTGAAGTGGTCTATATCTGAAACTTTATAGGCTTGTCTGATTAACATGTAACTCCAAGGTGAAAGTAGAAATATTTTCTTTTTTACGCAATTACAGAGCATGTGTAATCTTAAATTGTTTCTGCCTGAAGTCATTGTTCATGATGTTGCCCTTTCTCTTTTTTAGACTTTTAAGTAATTTGATGCTCTTTATGTGTTCAAGAAACGAAGTTCCATCTTTTGGTTTTTCATGTATATGGGTCAATATTTTTTAGTCTTTCTAATCTATGAACCCGTGAGACTTTACATGATTTTTTTTTATGATTTAAATGTATTTTTCTTTCACTTTGGGTTGAGGGATTCGGGGCGTGTATTGAATTGATATGAGTAGGATTATAATGAGACTAGGTTTGTGATCTACGTGGCCGCCATGTGGCAGGTCTTGTCCAAGTTGGACGGCCACGTGTACGCCATGTCATCAAGTTAAATGGGGTGTTAAGTTGGAGGGTATTTGTGGTCCAAAATGTTAAAGGCAGGGGTATTTTTGAGTCAAAAATAAAATGAAGGTTATATTGCTCTATTTCGAATAGTTCGAAGGTATTTTTGGCCCTTTTCCATTCCAACAATATTATGCGGAGCAATATGTATGCATAGCTCAAACGAAAAAAAAATACAATCCGCAAAAATTGGTAAGATTTACACAAATAAATACATGTTACCAAAATAAAAGAAATTCATACATGATCTTAAACAGAATCGTGAAATAAACTTCTAATAGATTTACTTAAGTAATAATTTAACAAATTTATTTGCTAAAACATTGCCAGCCTCAATGTTTAAGAAATTACACAAAATTGAAACGTACTGTCTTCGAAATATTGAGTATTGTTTTCATGGGGAGAAGTAAAATAAGTGGTGTTAAAATTATGTAGAATTTTTTTTCATTGTAATTTTTTTCCACATATTTTATTAATAGTGAGATTTTAACGAGATATATTATTTAAAAAATAACAAAATACTATAAAATACTATGAATATCCGTAACTCTGGAAGGATTAACTCTCAACTGCATAATTCCTAGTAGTTATGAAGTAAATTTTATAACCCCCAAATGAAAATTGTTGTGCAATTATGAGGATTAATTTTTATTTTTTTTGGTAACTTAGGCTATTTGACTACGTGTGAACTTTCAAGAAAAAAGTTTGATCGGAAAGATCAATCTATTTATAATTTCTTATATAAATTTTCTTTAGAACTTTAATTTTATAAAATTATAATTATCTGAAAATTGAGCTAAAAACCAGATCCAAGGGGGTGTTGTAATGTACTTTGTCACTGGTGAATCCAGAATTTAGAGATTGTGGGTTCCCCGAAAGGTTCGTACACACATATTGACACTTAAAATTTTAAAATTCTGCCTGAAAATTAAAATATCTAACTATCTTCTTGATTTCAAAGGTGTTTTTCTCCATCTTATATCATTTTGTATACATTTTTTTTTATAATTTTATTTGTTTTGCATCAAATTTAATAGGTGTCGAGGCACCACAAATTTGCACATAAATCCGCCTTTGTACTTTGTAGTGTGCTAGAGCCTAGAGCTATAGCGCGGGCCCAACCAACAATAAAAAAGAAAATGTCTATTTGCATGTGGGGTATGATTTATGAATAAAGCAGTGGGGTCCATTGATCCATTTAATGGACCCCACACACGATTTGAGCATTTGGGCTACTGATGGTCGGTTTCATACATTATTATCTCTTTGGTTCACGTTGCTGATTCTCATTTATCGAAACTAACTAACTTCGCATTCGAACATGCATTTTTTTTTTCATGAGATGAAATCAGCGTTTGGATGATTACTCATTAGATGAAATTCTAAATTCTCAATCTCAAATCATGACTTTAATTATATAAATTTTGACTCATAAATTTATATTTTGTAAAAAAACTAATCCATCATTTTAAATTCTATAAAAATAAAGTCTCATGCCCGGCATTAAAAGATTGTCCGTACATGTAAAAGGATTAATAAAGGATAATTAGCTACTATTATTGTTTATTAGTGGACCTTTATAAATTATGTGTACTTAAAAGTTTGTAACTGCAAACATTTATTTATAAAAGGAACAGGAAGATATGAATGTCTTAGTATATTATGATATCTTATTTATGAACCGTGATTTTTGCTTATTTGATAATATTTTATAAGAATTGGAGAAAATTTAATAATTTTCACAACTTATAAGATTTTCATGTTTAAGGAAAAAAATACAACTTAAAAAAAATTAAAATTACATATACCAAAATATCAAATGATGGCATATCACACGTTCAAAACAGCCCTAAATTTTCCTCTTACTAGACTCTATTTTTCTCATTTATCAGAACACTATGATTTGACATATTTTTCAACTAACAGTGCCTCTTCACTATTTTAACCGACGATATTTGACACTTTATCTTTAATCTCAATAGTATTATTAACGAATGGCAACTTTTCCCGTACAAGACCAAGAGAGTAATTTTGGAATGATTGGGAAATTTAGCAAAGAGACAACTTTGATTGGTGCACTTTCATTCATCCACCCCTTTGTCTCAACACTGTTGTTTGTTTCAATTGATGTTACTCTTTACCTACTGCTAAGAGAGAAACTATAGTATTTACTTGGACCAACATATAAAATTAATGATCATATAACATGTTGAAACATTGACAAAATAATTTTGGGTTTCACCTATTATTCAGTATTTATTTTTTGTGTCCACTGATGAATATTCACGGTGTGTAAAATTTAAGAAGACACTCCTTACTAGAATTTTATTATTTCAAACCTCAAACAAGACCTATAGTTAGAAAGGTAGAAATGATGTTGATCTCATCAAAATCCTTGGTGGTACAAAAAGTGACTATTACTTGCACTAGATACCTCTTTAAGTTCTATAATCGTAGGCTCTAATTATTCTTAATTGATATTATTATCTACCTTAAGTGGTCTAAGTTAAGTTAGATTTGGCCTTAAATTGCATTTTTCCTTTTCTTTGCACCTATCACCTACAAAAATAGTCATAAAAACAATATAAAATCTCAAATAAAGCTACACAAAAAACAAACGATGGAAAATTGAGAAAATGTTTTTTTTTAAAAAAATATATATTAATTGGAACAGTGTACATTTATGTAAAATGCCTAAAATGCATCACGTGGTGATTAATTTTTGTTATACTTTTGAATCTTACGAACTCGGCTAATTAATCTTAATTTACTTAGATGCATGGAATGATTGGACTATTGTCTGTGTCTATCTCCTTATTAATTAACCTTCACATGCTATGTCTCTTGGAAGACAAAATGGACGATAGTTACTTGTAGTTTAGGGAGGACATTAATGTCAATAGACAAGTGAATAAATCGAATTTGCTAAGTTTGAGATTGAAACCTAATTAATGTTCAAGAACAAGAGCTACTCTAAAACAAGGAGAGGAAGTCACCAAAATTGCCCCTTTTTAAGAATACAATTAATTTTTTGTATTTATTATGTGGGGGTGAAAAGACATTTTCTAAAACATGAGCAATCATTTGATATGAAATTTAAGTTTTATTTGGACATGTAATTTGGACTTTTTAAGTTGTATTTTTTTTTATAGACATGAATATCATACAAGTTGTGAAAACTATTAAAATCTCCCCAATTCTTATATAATGGTATCAAATGAGCTAATCATAGTTCAAAAATAAGATATTGTAATATCCTAAGACACTGTATTGATAAATCACATATCTCCATATTTTTTTTATAAATTAATATTTGCGATTATAAACTTTCAAGTACACGTAATTTTATAAAGATTCACTAGTCAACATAAGTAGTAACTTGTTATTCTTTGATATAATCTTTACACATAGTACAAACAATCTCTTCACGTCGAGCATGAATCTTTTTCTTGCGAAATTTAAAATAATGGGTTTCCTTTTAAAAAATATAAATTTATGAGTCAGATTTTGTATTTTAAAAGTTGAAATCGTGATTTAGAATCCCAAATCATGTTTTTTTTTGTTGTTGAGAATTTGGGATATAAAGTCATAATTTTAAATCATGATCCCAAATCATATATCTAAATGCTGATTTAAAAATCAGAAGATGAAATCGCATATTCAAACGCTAGCTAAGAGGGTCAAATAAACTGATAAGAGTTAAATTTGTGCATGGTAAAATAAGTCGAATCAGTAAGTAGGTGTACCATTACCTCGCACAAAAGTTACTGGCTTGAGATGTTTGGGTCAAAATGTGTCTGGGCGCCCAACTCTACAAGTTTTAATTTGTTTATTTGTTTAGTTACCAAATATTTTTTTTTTCTTTTTAATGGATAATATCAAACATAGCAAGGAACTTTTTTTTTAAAAAAAAATACTAAGTTTTCTTACGGATCAATAATGAGTTATATATTTAGTCTAATTGACCCGCCATGAAAACATGTCCAAGTCTAACTCGCTCAAACTTAGACGGGTTAGACGGATCATGTTTTCATGGGAAATTTTTGTCACACATGACATTTTCCACAAACAAACCAAGGGGGAAAAAACAAAAGAAAAGCATATGAAAGTAGAACAAAACATTATAATATCCATGCGCATGTTTGTTCAAGTCTTGTCTAGTAAACATCAAATTAATTGAAAACGAGGTTCATTTATGATAAGGAAAAGAAGACAGAGATGGGCACAAGACATAAGCCATTTGACTAATTGACAGCATATACACGTTACACTAAGATGGCTAAGATCTGTTAAATCAATTGAGAATCAAATCATGTGGATTCTTGTCCTTTGTTTGTTCCATTACCAAGATCGTTGCTCCTCGATGGCAAATTAAATGGCCCGTGCATGTCTTGTTGCCATGTGATTCTGCCGGTGTCTCGCCCGCGCGCTCACGGTGGACGGCTGTTTGACATATTTACTATGCCACAATATTGGGCAGGGCATGTTACAAACCAAACAGGAGAGCTCAACCCAAAAGACTAGTCTGATAGGTGGGAAAACCCATTTAGCCTAGAAGCTCATTAACATTTCTCTATTTATCCGATGAGGGATAATTGGTTCATAACAGGCACATGCCTATTTGTGTGTCTTTTGCCTGTCCTAGTTCCCTCCATAGTGTGTGGCCTTCTATGTCATGTCAAACTAAGGACGAAGTGCACCAATAGCCATTTTTTGGGCCGGAGTTTTTAAATTATTTAAAGTTTAGCCAATACTTAAAAAAAGGGATTGGTCGCTTTTCTTTTTCTTCTTAATATCAACATCAACGAGAATATTGACCATCTCGCAATCAAGCATGACTTTCAGATCATACAAGCTCCATCACGCCTTATTTTACAAGAGTAATAATTGAAGTTTGAACTACATAGTTCTGTATGGGGTAAAATCCAAATTCGACAGATGAACGGGTCAAAAAAAGACACGTGGCAAAATTTATCGGTAATCTCTAGCTAATCCGTCGCTAAATAGCTCCTACCTAATTGGATTTTCTTATAATCCGTCGCCGATCCTTAGCTAGATGAAATTCGCATGAGATTTTTGTTGTTTAGCTACGAAATTTTGTTTGTGGCTAATTCCTTGTTTTCTTGTAATACAGCGTGTACAAATTCAATTGTAACGATCGGAGAGTAAACAATTAGTTCATATGCTTTACTATCAATATATTAGTCCTTACAATTTTTAAACAAATATTACAGCTTTACTGCAAAGAAAAGCATGACTTACAGGTTCTCCAAACCTTCCCCACTTTCCCGCCTCATTACAGAAAAGAAAAGGAAAATATAACGCAAACTGACACACACTATAATTTTCAAATTATAAAGTTAGTCTTATTGTGTTTATTATATTGTATGTGGTGGCCAAGATCGTGGCATAACAAATCCTTATAATAAATTTTCAATTTGGTTCTGTCATGAGGACTTGATTATTTTATTGCTTCTTTTCTGAAGGATCAAAGTAGGGTTGACTCATTTTATAAAGAGACATCTTAGCTGTGTTTTTAAGATCTTAAACGACTAACACTATATCTTCAGTGAAAAGGACAACCTTGGAGTTGCCTTGGAGTTTTCTTCAAGAAATTTTGTTTTGAGTGTTTGAAGAAACAGTTGCAAATTAGCACTTTCAGTTACATTGGCATTTAGGTATTTCGATTCACGCAATAATTTTCGCGGAGCATAAATTTATATTTACGCATCATGATATTATTTCATAAGCTATGTCCAGTTCTTTTGAAGATCTTATGCCTGTTAATTGTTAAAGACAAATTATAGATCAATCCATTTGAAAAGGATAAAAATTAAAGGCCAACCATTTGAAAAGGATAAAAATTAAAGGCCAACCAATTTGAAGGACAAATTAAATCCTATAATTAAATGTCTGAAAGTGCTAGACTTTTATTAAGTAAAAGCCTAACTTTAACTTATGAGTTTAACTTTTATACCCTTTAGGGCTTGTTTAGTATAAGAGATAAAGGGAGACTAGTTTCAGGATAAGAGTGCAGGATTATATTATATTGTGTTTGGTCATAAGTATTAGTTAGTTTCAAGATTATTTATTTTGTTATTTATATTATAATGATGAGATAAGTTATCCCATATATATTATGGGATAACTTATCCCCGGGGTATCTCAATCCATGGGATAACTTTGTTTATCCCGTCCCCCTACCAAATGACCCCTTACAATATAAAATACGGAGAAGGGCCTAAATTACCTTCAAGTATTGGAAATGGTACAAATATACCCTTCTTCCACCTTTGGGCTCTAAAATGCCCTTTTCATCCACCTTTGGGCTCTAAAATACCCTTCTCATCCACCTTTGGGCCCTATTTTGCCCTTTTCCTTAATAAAATCTTTAGAAAAATGATTAGGAATTTCATTTAATATATAACAATATTTTATTTGTTGAAATTTTAATTAATCAAAACCTATTAACTCACAAACCCAATTCGGATCCCAGATTTAGCTCTTCTTCATTTCGTATCTCTCCATTTTTTTCAAGTTCTTATTTAGATTAGAGATATATGTCATAGATTTAATTTAATGACTGAGATTTAGTAAATTAAAATTAAGTCTTAATGGATGGGACGACGTAACAGATTGGAAAGCACTTTTACCATAGCCACTTCTACCGGTATCAGATGACCACTGGGCCGGCGTATAGTCCACTCCATTCTATCTATGACGCATCGGATCAACTGAGAGAAATCCTGAGTAACGAGAGAGATTCTCCACACGAACGACCCGTTGATACGTATATGGATAGATAGATAGCGATTCTTCCTCTCGATGACGAGGGACGGAAAGAGAATCCGCTTTCATTGGAATATCCGATTTGCTTATTTGGTTGGGATTACCAGCTTGACCAAAGAATAAGATAAAAAGAAGAGTTCCCACCTACGACTACATGCCCATTAAGAGCTATACCTGGAGTCGAGCTAACTGCATAGGCAGAGGGAAACTTTCCTAAAAAGCCTAATAGCAATTAACCGCATTGGAAACGACGAATCACACTCTGAAAGGAGGTTCCCTATAATTAAAATAATTAATTACTTTCATATATTTACTTTTAAAATATTATTTTAATCTCACAATTTTAGTTATACAAGATATCTTTCCTAAATATAAAAAAATATTCTCACTTGCCTTGAGGCTTGAGTAAATTTTGTCCTGCATCATTTTTACTTTAATTTTTTTCATTCAAATTATTTTTAGCCTAATTTTGGATGTTGGAAACGAATTTCAATGTTGGAAGAGAAGTCCTCCCGCTTTTAAAAAAATTACAACTAAACTTTAGTATATCTTTTTTCTGTATTATAAATAATATAGCAATCAGATATTTGAATATTTGATAAAATAAATAATAATATAACTAAAAATAAATTTAATGGCTAGAATTGTGGAATTGCCTTATATTTTAGAGTAAATAAATGAAAGTAAATAATTATTTTAATCATAATTAAGATTTATTTTTAATTTACTAAATCTTAGTTATTAAATTAAATTTATGACATATGTCTCTAATTTAAAAAAGAACTTGAAAAAATGGGAGAGATGAGAAATGAAGGGGAGCTAAAAATCTGGGATCCAAATTGAGTTTGTAAGTTAACAAGTTTTGATTAATTAAAATTTCAATAAATAAAGTGTTGTTACATATTAAATGAAAATCCTAATCATTTTTTCTAAGGGGTTTGTTAAGGGAAAGGACAAAATAGGGCCCAAAGGTGGATGAGAATGGTATTTTAGAGCCCAAAGGTGGATGAAAAGGGCATTTTAGAGCCCAAATGTGGAAGGAGGGTATATTTGTACCATTTCCGATACTTGAAGGGTAATTTAGGCCCTTACTCCGTATACAATATGTTTATGTTGTTAGGTTCTAAAAAGATACTCTTTCCGTCTCAATTTACGTGACATTTTTCGGATTTCAAAATTCAAACAAAACTATCTTTGATTGTAATTTTCTCATATAGCTTTAAAAAATTTAAATGATCAACTATTGTGATTTACAATACTTTTTATGTAGTTTTAAATATATAAATTTTTATTTCAAAAAACTTGATGATCAAACTTAAACTGTTTGACTCTTAAAATTCGAACGGTATCACATAAATTGAGACAAAAAAATATTTATAAATAATTTGTCTAAAAAAATGTGACTAGTTAGTAATTAAAAGAACGAACAAATTATATAAATTAAATCTTTTTCTTAAATGCACAGAAATAAAGAAATAAAAAGATAATTTGTTTGAGGGAAGTACATGTCAATCACATTTGTTTACGTAGGGAACAGGTCTTGTCGCCAAAAATCTTTTTCGATTGACAAAATGTTTCACTACTAACACTTGAAAAAGTTGCTTTGCACACTCATCCCTTTTTCTTTTGATAGAAATTGACAAATAATCATTCTTAATTATTAATTAAGTTTTAGTTAGTAATTTTAATTTATTTAATCACTTTTTAATGGTGATATAAAATTTGACCAAATCTTTTTTTAGTTAAAACACGAAAAAAAAAATCTAAGAAATTTATCCGTTTAAATTTCATGAATTGTTTTTTAGAGTTTGAACTGATCAAAATTTAAATTGCATGAATTATTGATTAAGTTTGAAACTACAATACACATCTAGAATATTGTGAAAGTTTGAACTTCATGAATAGTTCATGAATTTCTTTCATGTTTTAGCTCTAAGTATTTTTGTCTAAATTTAATTTTCGCATTACACATTGCTACTTTTCGATTACATAAATGATGGCTCAACTTTGAGTGACGACTAAAAAACTAGCCATCCCACCTAATTCATGATTCGATCGTCAGTGACATTAAAAAAAGTAGGGGTACCTTATTTGTGCGCCGCTATTGAACCTATACTTTTGCAAGCTTACCTCTTTGAAACAATTTTATATATGTGGTGTTTGAAGTTAGGCTTAACAAAATGTAACTTCAGACAAAATGTTTGAAATTTCATATAAGTGAGGTTCATGCGAAAATGATTGAACTTCAATCATATATGCATGAACTTCAGGTAAAAATGCCTAAGCTTTAATTATATGAAATTTCGATTGAAGTTAGACTTTGTGAAGACTAACTTCAAATACTGTATATATGAATTTATTCTGAAGTAGATAAACATGCAAAACAAAATTTCTAATCCTAGGGAATAATTTCAAGGGAAAATGGTCAAAAATACCATTCTACTTTAATTTATTGGCTAAATTTGTCCTTCGTTATATTATGAGACAATTTATACCCTTAAATTTATCACATATACTCCCCAAATTAACGATTTGCCTCAAATTGATCAAAATTACCTAATTTCACTTAAAAATACCCGATTTCTCTTTTAACGCGACGTTTTCCCTAATTTCAAACATTGACACCAAAATTGGGTATGTATATGTGCACTTCCCCTATGAATAAAACAAGGAGAGGCAATTGGGCCGACCAAATCAAGATCTCTCCAACAACAGCACAGTTAAGCAAAAAGCCCATTTCCTTGAGGCCCATTTACACCACTAATCAAGAAAATTCCCGCTCTTTTCTCAATCTACAGAAAATTCCGGAGAAAAAAAGCGAGATTGGGGCTAAAATAGTCCCTCATCTATTAGAGTAGGTTCATTTTGGTCCTTCAAATATAATCCTGAGCATATTTAGTCCCTTAACTTTACTAAAGTGAAGCACTTTTGGTCTTCCTAACATAATAATGTTAAAAATTAACGGAAAGGATAATTTTCTAACGGTGTAAATTTGACAGTGTTATCTCTTTCTTAATTGATATACATTTTCTTTCTTTCTTGTCTTCTTAATTTTTTAGGATTAATATAGTAGTAGCTATTTATATTTGAAGACAATATTTTAGAACACAATAATCTGTCCACTCGAAAAAAATATCCATTTTCTTAATTGCAGTAACAAAATGGTCTTAAAGTCAGTGGCGTAGCTAGTAATTTGGTGAAGGGTGTGCAAATTTCTTCTTAATTGTGTTTAAGAGCGTGTAAAATTAAATATATACTCATAATAGCTAACACTTAACCTCTATGAGTTTGTATTTTACAAGTCACGTGGGTTGCCACATGGGTTTAACACTATTATTTTTAAACGGATTTTGTTAGAGAGATCAAAAGTGCTCCACTTTAGTAAAGTTAAGGGACTAAATATGCTCAGAGTTATATTTGAAGGACCAAAATAAACCTACTCTAATAATTAAGTGACTATTTTAGCCCCAAACTCGAAAAAAAGCTCACTGTTTCTACACACCTGGAGAATGCAAGTATAGTTGCGAACTCGCAGCAGCGAAGAGAAGATGATGACGACGAAGATATTCACCGGAGCAAATGTATTCATGTCGCGAAATCTCGTCCCGCCGGAGCAATTCGACGCGCTTCACGACGCGCTCAAGCTCAACGGAGCTCAAGTCTTCCTCTGTTGCGACCCCTCTCGGAATGCTCCAACTGATTATCATGTCATTTCTTCTCCTCAGCATGTACGTATTATCATCCATATATTGCATTTACTTCCGTCATATGTTAATTCATTATCAAAATTTTAGGGAATTTTTGGTTTTGAAACTTATTTGCTCCGTCTCCTAATCATGTTGCTGCCGCTGATTCTGTTATAATTACGAAGTTTTTATATGATATTCGCAGGAGAAGTTTGGGGATCTTCAAGCTAAGGGCTGCAACTTGATAGGTAATTTTGTTTCAACTGTAACTTTACTTGTTTGCCCTTGGTTTTTACTGGTGAGGGTTAGTATTTGAAGATAATTTGGATGGTTTATTATGGGAATTTTGTTTGGGTTTTGTCGTTATAAGGTCGTAATTTGATCCTCTCGTATTGATCTAGTTGATTTTTCTGTGTCTGGCGAGCCCTAATTTCTTGTAGTGTGGTAATTTGTACCTGTTATGATCTGACTACTTGCTAAATGAAATTAATCGACTCAAAGTTTTGGGACATTTTCTTGGTTTATATTAAGCAATCAACAACTCTATTACAGGGAATCTAAAAACAGAGATGGAAGTTGATAGAAACTACTGAGCCTCCATTGACTACTGAGACCTGTAGTGTATAAGAAGAAGATAGATTCAGAATAGGAAGAAGAGAAGAAGAGAGAGCAGAGAGAAGATGAGAGGTGGGAAAAATACCAATTCAATTCGTTGGTGTTTCTCTCTCCTCTGATGGGTACTTATAATCGCTATGCCACGTGGAAGCATCACGACCTTGCGCCTCATTTAAACTAGAGTTATCTCGGCCCTTTATTCTCAATCTCACGTGTTTCTGTTTCCCTACTATTCCCGACTTCGAATCCAAACAGCTACATTTGGTCGACTATTATTAAGATCATAACATACCCTCCTCCTTCAAATGATCCTTGTCCTTAAGGATCCGAATCAAAACCTGGAAACTTAGCATGAAGGAACTGGTTCCTCCAATGTAGCATCCTCAGAACTCAGAAGGGAGGTTAGACTGCTGAACTAGGACTTTGGCAACAGAAGCATTGTTCTGTTTGATCGTTTGTCTCTGCAAGACTCCCACAAGTCTGACCAAAAAGTGTGCATCATCATCAGTGATAGGAAGATCAGATTGCACCACCACACAATTACCCAAACCAGTGGGACATTCAATTTGATATATGTTGAACCTTGATTGGATGACAGGTTGAATTGAACATCCACAAAATTGCCAATGCCAATTACAGTAATTCAAACAAATGGGCTCTTCAATTGGAGCATTTTCAAGTTGATGATCTGAGTAGGTTGGAAAAATCTGCTCTTCTTTGATCGAAATTATAGCATTTCTGAAAATTAACACAATTGTCATCCCGCCAACAGTTTCAAGGCCAAGCTCTAATAGGGTGACATCAACCACTAGCAATTCTTGAACTTTTTCATCTCTTTACCAATCAGGTTTGCATCGAGAACTGCTGCACCATAAGACGTATCCTCATCCAGATTAATACTCGTGTAGAGCTTCTTTTCATAGAAACAGTCCCTTAAGAGCTGCTGAAATTTTGGAATTCTAGTTGATCTGCCAACAATAACCACTTCCTGTATTTGTATTTTATCTATCTTGGCATCACTCAAACACTTCCCCACAGGCTCCATACTCTTCAACAACATGCTCTGCACAACACCTCAAATTGAGCTAGAGTAAAAGTAGCATAAAATTCTATTGCTTTAAACAAGGAATGCACTTCAGTAGTAGTTTGAGTAGTAGAAAATAAAGTTCTCCTAGTCCTCTCACAGACAATTCTTGATCTCCCCAGAGCTCTAGCATTCCCCGTTAGATCCTTCTTGTGCTCCCTCCAAAACTCCACGACAACTTTCGGGACAACACTGGTATTCACGCCTAGAACTTTAGCTTTCTTGCCTCCTTGTGAGCTTTACCACCATAAGAATCCTTCCCAGTAGAATTATTAGCTGTTGGAAGGTGTGAGTAACCTGCTTGAGTAGCTGAGTGAGAAAAATATGTTGACCCGATTCAGAGCATGTTAAGAAAATAATTCTAACACCACTAGAAGCACCTTTGACATTCTGTTTTAGCAACTTAACATGAACCACCAAAATGCATTTTCTGACTCCCTCGTAGATTGCAGCAATATAGGATCCAATAAGTCTCTTTAACTGACACGACAATTCAAATTCCCTCATCATGACACAACTTAGTGACTGGTTTTGAGCACCAACATATAAACGTAAATCTGAACTTAATAGGGTCCTTATAGCTGAAACTAGATGCATCAAAAACGTATTCCTGCTTCTTCATCTGTAGTGGTTTGGTATAATTTAATTAGTTTGATTACTTCATCTAAAAAATAATTTTACTAGATCAATTGTAACTTTTGACCCCGAGCAAAAAAAATAATCTAAAAAAAGATGCTCAGTGAGCCATCCTGTAAATGTTTCCAAACCTGTCAATGTCTCATATGCATTTTGCTGGAACTAACTTAAAAATAGAAGTAATAGTTTCTGCTTGAACTTTACATATGGCGAACTGAGGGGGCATATTTCTTATCCTGTTGAGAGTGTTTAACCGGTTAGTATTTACTTTTGGGTTAGCAATAGGGATACTGGTCTTGATTTTTCTAATTCAACTGTAGTTATGCTGATATTGATATCCATTTCTGGTCACAAGGTCCTCAATGCGTGCTTTCCTGTGCCAAAGAACAAAGGCAATTACCCCAGCAGGGGTTTACTTGTTGCCTTGCAATGGATGGGGTCAAGATCCTGGCATCTGGTTTTGAGATGGATGAAAAGGTATGCATCTCTATCCTAAATCTCAATGATTTTTCTCTGTGGAATGTAAATGAAGCAGGATGGAGACTAGCTTAAGGATAAACTAGCCATTATGTATAGCATGTAAAGCTCCTACTTGACTTGAAGTACGGGTTCCGTTTACTTTCATTGAAAATACTCAGAAATTATACATTAATATTAATATTAGTTTCTCTGTAGCTTTCCTCTGTGATCTCTCCGGAAGATAAATGAATACTTGTGAGAATACTGGGTAAACATGTCTTCCTGCCTTATTTGTGAGTGGCGTAGTGCAATTATTTGTATCCTTCAAAAACTTAAGAGCTGATGATTTTGCTTGCTCAATATACTGATATACACTTCGTTTTGCGCCATTCACCTATATGACCCTGTCTTTGTGTTGGTGCTTTTTTCTTTAAGCTAAAGGCTCATTGGATACTCCTGAAATCTTATTTTTATACTGAATCATAACAGGTGAGTTACCACAAATTTTCTATATAGTGGTAGAAATCGTTTTCACTGGAGCTCATTATTATATTTTATGATTGTCAACTCCTTGTAATTGTATATATTTTGTAGGTTGAAATTGGAAAGTTGGTGATTGCAATGGGAGGAATCCTGCAGACAAAAGCATCATTGGATGTGAGCTTTGTTATTGTGAAGAACGTTTTGGCTGCAAAGTACAAGGTCTTTTATTATTTGATTCTCCTTTTCCTCTTTTAATCGGAAGTTTAAAACAAGTCCCCAGGGCCACCCTGACCCCCCCCCCCCCCCCCCACCAAAAATAAAATAAAATTTCCCTTTATCTTTTTCTCATGTGCAGTGGGCTTTAAACATTCTAAAGAAACCAATTGTCACTATTAGTTGGCTTCATCAGTGCTGGAAAGAACACCGTCTTGTTCCTCAGGAGTCATTCAAAGTCCCTCCTTTTTCTGGGTTGACAATTTGTGTCACCAGAATTCCTGCAGGTTGGCAGCCTAGATCTCATAATAATTCAAACTCTTGTTCTATGTGTCTTTCTCTGATGCAGTTGTCTTTATATCTCAGATGAGCGAAAGGAGATGGAAAAGATTATCTTGCAAAATGGCGGAAAATACTCTCCTGAGCTGACCAAAAAGTGCTCACATTTAATTTGTGATATATCCTTTTTGTAATCCTTCTGCAAAAGGAATTTGTTTTGTTGACATATCTACTTGGTATATTTTACCAAACTGAGGATCAGATAAGAAAACAACACAATGAGAACCTTGCAATCTGCAGAAAGACAATGATAGGACATAGTTAAGACTGTGCTAACAGAATAGTGCTTGTTACCTGTGCATTTATTAGCTAAGCTCAGTAAGACAATATGAACTTATATATCAAGATTGAGAGAAGCTTTGGATCAAGTAATGTGGTCAAGTAAAACATATATGTGAGGTAGTACCCAGATATGAGAAGAGCTTCTATTTAGGTCAGGTTTTACTACTAAGCTAACAGTAAAGTACAGACTCTCTCATGTTAAAGTGCTCATGGTGGTGTCATTGTGGGTCTAAGAAATGTCAGACATAGGAAAAGGGCAGAGCAAATGTAGTGTCAATGTCACACTGCATCAGTTTTATCCCAGATTTTGTGACAATTAGGAAGTTGTTCTAGCCTCTTGGCGAGATGTTGTAGTCCTATGATCCGTTTCTTCTCCGAAGTGTGTGTCTCTTATGTTTAAGTCTGAATTGTTCAAGCTCCACGGGCAAGGTTAATTTTCAGTTATTACACTATGTTGCTTCCTCTTGTCATGTACACCTGTATGATTATGAGCACTCAGAAGTCACATATTCCTTGACCATTTGGTATTTCTCAAGCATTATCATAGTTCGTTTCCTTGACAGTTAATACGCTCCAGAAGGTGATAAATATAAGGTTGCCAAAAGATGGGGTCACATACATACTGTTACTAAGAGGTGGTTTGACCAATCTTTTGCAAGAAGAGGTAATTTTTTCTGGGGTAAAGCTGCATTTTCCAGTTCCATCTGAAGTTTTCAACTGGCTAAGGAAATTTGTGCTACAGCTTCTGACCTTTTCCCTTCTTTTTTGGGATGAATAGCATGTCTTAATGAGGAGTCATATCCTGTTCAGGCTGGTTCAAATACTTTGAGTACCGTAAGAATGACAAATCAACATAGCCTGGAAAAGGGCATGAGAAACCTACAAGGGTTGTGCTCCTTGACTACGGCATCAAATGCACAGCCTGTTTTTTGCAGTCGAGCGGCTGATTCAGATCTGGAAGCTACCCTCTCGCAAAATATGTCTGCAACATCTTCATATGTGCCAGTTACAAAGGAGGAGGAGAATTCACCTGCTGAGAACCTAAAGAGTGATTACAGTGCTCCCGTCTCTACAAAGGACGAGGACAGTGGAGCACCTACGGAGCAGGAAAAGAACGGTTGTGATGGTGGCGTTGCTGATGACTCTCAAACAGATGACAATGATCTTTATTTGGCAGATTGCAGAATCCTAATTGTTGGTTTTAATGCATCTGAAATGCGAAAACTTGTCAACCTAGTCCGAAATGGTGGTGGTTCTCGTTACATGTCTTTTGGTGAAAAGTTGACACACATAATAGCTGGAAATCCATCAGACAAGTAAGTTTTAGTATATGTACTACTTTTAATTTTTTTAAAAAAGAGATAGTATATTTACTATTGTTTTGTGAATGCACTACTTTAATACTATCTTAAAGTGTTGAAGAGATGGATAGCCAATGGATGATGTAATGCATGGAAGTATTTTAGCAAATGATCTAATATGTGGTTAAGAGCCTCAGGCCCTAAAATAGGTTGATTTGAACATTATGCAGCTTGTGTTTCAGTATTTAGCCTTGAATTTGAGATAAGAGAAGAAAGAAGGTCTAAGCTTGTGTTTCAGTATTTAGCCTTGAATTTGAGATAAGAGAAGAAAGAAGGTCTAATACTTTTCATTGAATTGGATGATTATAACTATTTATTATGAGAGGGGCTTCTGTTTAGGAGCCTTAGGCTAAGCGCCATATAGTAGGTAAATTCTGTATGCCTAACAAGGAAGTAAATTATTTTATAATTGAATGCAAAATATCCTAGGGTAACCTATAAAATATGCTATAATATTTTCCTTACAAGTTCAATGAATCCAGACATGTTTGAATCCAGGCGCATATTGTCTAACATTCAACATGCTCCCTCAAACTTAAAGCGGGAAAATGAACTTGAGTTTGTTTATTTTGGAAACATCGCAAGTTGCTGCTGGAATCTATGTGGAAAAACTGCTGCCAGAATAATGGGAAGAAGGATGTACGTCGTCACTTTGATGGTAGCTCTGAAGAGAGGAGAATCTTTTGGTTGTTCGAAGAAAAAAGGAGCAGTACCTGTTATGGGAAGAAGAGAGGTGTGGCTCTGGTGGGTAGAGAGATGAGAGCGTTAAGTCCCTGAAAGAAGAGAGGCAGCATCGGTTGCTGCAGAGGAGGGCACTCATCGCCGAAGAGGTGAATGACGTTGATCGCCGTAGAGATGAACGGGGCAAGTCGTTGAAGAAGATCGTAGAGGCTATGATACAATGAAAAAGAAGAAAAAAGATAAAATACTTCTTATTGACTTATTTGATTTACAATATACAAGAGCACCCAAGGGTGTGGCCTAGTGGTCAATGAAGTGGGATAAGAACCATGAGGTCTCAGGTTCAAATCCCAGCAGAGACAAAAAACACTAGGTGATTCCTTCCATCTGTTTTAGCCTTGGTGGACAGAGTTACCTAGTACTTGTTGCTGGTGGGAGGTGGCAGGTATCTCGTGGAATTAGTCAAGGTGAGCGAAAGCTGGCCCTGACACCACGGTCATAAAAATAATAATATCAGAGAGGCGTTTTATATAGGAGCCCTAAGCTACTTACTATATAGTAGGCTAAGTTGATCATACTCAGGTGCAGGTGTCCGATACGGGTGCGGATCTAGAGGTATGATCCTTCATGATCTAAGTTTTAAGATTCGGGGATATGGATTTAAGTACGGATACGGGTGTGGGAATTCAACTAAAAATAATTTAAATATCTAAAAATAGAGTTATATGTCAAAATTCCGAGGCATTATGTGGAAAACTTACTAGGTATTATGAGGAAATAATATTGATCAAGAGGAGAATCCTTGAAAGTGATATAAAGATAATGATTGGCATAGAAATTTCTATATATAAGGTACTCCATTTTCTTCAATTTCATCTTCGTTTTTGTTTGAGTATAGAAATCATTGTGTCTGTCCCAAATTTCTTCGTTGATTTTGGTCAAAGTACTCAAAATCGGTTGACCAAATCCAGTACGGATCCCACACCTCCACTCATGTCGTGTCGACATGGGTGCGGCACCGAAAGTGAAGTGTCCGAACAACTTAGATGGTAGGTAATAGTTTTTTATGACTAAAAGGGAAGTAGCTGTTTTACAATTAAATATTGAATATCCTAATGTATCTATAAAATATTCTGGGGAGAAGATTCCTTTGGAAGGATAATTGGGTTGGAAATGAGCCTTTGAAGGACTTGTTTCCAGATTTAGTTTTACTAGCATCAAATACTTCAGCTTCTTTGGTAGAAAACAGAGAGAATGGGACTTGGAACATCAACTTCAGAAGGAATCTTAATGTCTGGGATATCAACAAGCCTGCTGATTTTTTCTATTATATATGCACATTTCAACATCCGACTAACTCAGAAGCTAGCATCAGATGGCTGCCCAACAAGTCACAACAAAGATTTGTTCAGTGTCCTCTTGCTACAAAAATCTCAAAAGAGAAGTGAACCTACAAAGGTCTTGGCCTTGGAAGCAAACTTGAAATAGCAAAGCCCCTCTAAAGGTAGCCTGTTTCACTTGGATTATAAGCAAAGAGGCTTGTCTTACACATGAGAATTTACTATAAAGAGGGCTGCTCATATGCAGTAAATGCTTCCTATGTGGAAATCAATCTGAGAATGTCACTTGGTTTTGCACTGCCAAGTTACTTCCCAATTGTGGCAGCTCTTTATGAACATTATTGGTCTGAGTGTGTCATGCCTAGATCAATAACTGAGTTGTGGAACAGAATTAGACTTAGTGGGTGTTTGGATTAGCTTTTGCTTTTTGGCTTATAAGTCAAAAGCCAAAAGCTAGGATTTGTAGCTTTTGGCTTTTGGCTTTTTTTTGCCTTTTTAGCTTAAAAAGAAGTGCTTAAAAACACTTTTTCATTTTACCCAAACACTTCAAAAGTGCTTAAAAGCTATTTTGGCTTAAAAGCACTTAAAATAAGCCAATCCAAACAGGCTCTTAGAAAGAATAAGCATAGGTGAGTGGAACATGATACCAACATGCATTTGGTGGACTATTTGGATAGAAAGTAATAGATGATGTTTTGATGATCTCTGCTGGAACATGATACCAAGTAGCAGACAGCTGTTACAGCACATCCTTTCTGCTTGTTTTTCTTTAAAATTACCTTACCTCCTTAAAAAGACAAATTCTATAACATTGTCCGTACAACTTCAATCTGGACATGTTTGAATCCAAACACGTGTGCTCTACATTCAACAGAATTGTACTCTACATGGCCATCACTTAGCTATAACTGTATCAAATTTCTACCTGAGTGCTCTTAGTCTTATTTGACCAAAATTAGGCAAACTAAGGTTTTTTTTTTGACGCAAGGCATTATAGAAAGAAAAATTTCTTGTTCCATTCAAATCTACTCCTGACTTTTGACCTTCCTGATTATCGGCCTAGAGCCTTACACAAGTAAACAGGTTTGCCTGACATTATACCTTATAGAAAGTAGAACATAAACATTAACGGGTTGACTGAAAAGAGAAAAAGAAAGTCTAGAGGGTATAATAATGTTAATCATCGGATGACTCATTGTCAGTTGGTCTATACTTCTATTTGTCTTGATAATAGTCCTTATCAGCTAAGATAATCTGTATGCGGATCTTATGAATATCCACAACACGTGTATTTATCTCTCCTTGTGCAACTCCTTGCAAGTATATTCTGTTGTAACTATTCCACGATTAAACTCTTTACTCTCACTTATTGAGTAAAACCTATGATCTTGTAGTGAAGTCAAAGAACTAAGAAACCTTGCGGCCTTGGGTGTCATTCATGTGGTAAAATCAGGATGGCTGGAAGATTGTGATCGTGAGAAGAAAGAAGTTCCTGTTCTAAGGAAGCATATTGCTTATGATTTACTTCTTCCGAAAGGTCTGATACCCATTTTGACTTTTCAGTTAATCAGATATTTTACATTGTAAGCACTATGACCTACTTTCATCTAATACCTTATTTAAAAAAAAGACATACGCTCATCTATATGTTACATGTTGTACCTTCTTCACAAGCTTATTTCCCACTTTCTGTATTTTGGATTCTAGATCCTATTCACTGTAGTAATGGAGCTACAATCAGCACAAGTATGAAAAGACAAGGAAAATCCTATGTGCATACTATGTCTTCGGATGAACATGCATGGAGAAGCACAGATTCTGGATATGCAATGCCATCAAACAAAAGCGAAGAACTAGAAAATATGAATGACATTAGAACTTCTTTGAAAGAGAATGGGGTTCAACATCAGCCCTATGCATCTAATGGCAAAGATGAGTTCAAGATACTGAATGAATCCAGTTGTGCTGTTAATGGTAGAAAGCCATCTAGTGTGTTCGAGGGAAGGCGATTTTGCTTTTCAGCTTCATTTCCTGCTGATCGGGTGGGTTTTCCCAGATTTCTCATAATGTAGCTGAATTTTCTGTCCTCAATTTTATGTTTTCTCTTCCTGTTTCACATAGTATACATATCTGTTAATCCACCCAACTTACCCTTGGTTATCTGAATTCTCAAAATTATTAGCTAGATTTGTGGATGTGACTATGCAGTAGCACAAACCGCAAGCTCATTTGAAGTTCATTCCCTAAAACAAGTGATTCACTTTATTTGGTATTTTGTTAAGACCTGAAGCAAATGAGAGCAAAAGAATTTCGTTCTTCATCTAAATTTCAAAAGATTGTCTAAAGGAAAGGCTAGTTAGTGGATAGGACTGGAAATTGCAATTCCATATAGGCTATTAAATTCTAAAGATTGTCTGGGAGCTTGAAACTGTTGGACCTTTATATTTTAGCGGTAAGAAACATAACCTTCTGGATGTCAATGTCTTTGACAGTGGCTTTTAGCTTGTATGTTGTATAAAACGATGGACAGAACTTGTGGAAATTTGTAACCTTTACCTCCCAATTCTAATGTCTGTTAGTTTGGGCAGAACTTGTGGAAATTTGTAACCTTTACCTCCCTATTCTAATGTCTGTTAGTTTATACTGGTTCTCGTACAAGGAGCAGAGTTCCCTTGAATTCCTATTTGTCCAGCTGTGCTTATTCTGTACTATTGTCGAATCGTTCATTCTCTAGAAATGTATACATTTTCCATCATTTAACAAGTTCGGCGTCTGGGTTTCTTCTGAGAGGGTTTAGTTATGTGTTACTGTGATTTATTGTCTTTAACCTTCTCATCATCTCTCTAGCTCCATTTAATCTTTCATTTTATGTTGTAAGTACGTACTAATTTGATATTAATGTTCATAATCTGTCCAGAGAGCTGAAATTGTTGAGTGGGTTAGGCAAGGGAGAGGAGTGGTGGTGGAAGATCATAATGAAACAAATGTGCATTTCACTGTCGAGTGTCATGGTATGTTGCGCTCCGAGAAAGACGCTGCTGCGGCTACTTTTGTATCAAGTCACTGGATTAAGTCTTGTCTGGAGGTATTTGAATGTGTGCCCCTCAAGCTCTTTTCTCGTTCCATTCTTTTGTTTTCCTAATGTTTTTAATAAGCTTCCGCAGTTTAGTATTGTTTCAAGACCAGAAAAAGTATGACTTGCCGATCGACAAAATAAATTAATATCTAACTAAGAAAGCTTAAATGGGGCTGAAATTCAGATAGGTTTAAGGTCAAGGATTTTGATTTTCCCGAGCATTTTGTTCAATTTATTGAACCTCCTATGCTCTACTTAAATTGTATTAGTATTAACCTTAAGGCACTAATTTACTTGGATTTATGATCTCAATGGCATGTAAGCCTATTTTCTATATTCCTATGAGAATGAAGCTTTTAGGATGCATCTGTGTCAAGCCCAATTCATGGGTACGTAGGGTAATTGGTATATTCCTACACTAATTCAAAAATCAATCTTACTAATGATCTAGTTATCTTGAATTCTTGATCCGACACTATTCAATCTGTCTAATCCTATACCCCTTTTCCAAGTTCACTATATTATTCCCAATCAATTGCAATAGGTAGCCACTCAATTACACAAATTAAGCACAAGATTGAATAAATAATACAAGACCCATTTAATGTAAGGCAAGGAGAACTCAGTTATATCATAAATCCATGCCCGCTTTCATTAAATTCCTATTATTACACAACTTAGCTCATGAAATAGCACAAGGACAACATGATACATATGCATTACAAATCTAAGAGAAATAGGAAGATAAAAAGGAAGATCTTAGGGTTTAATCCTTTGAAATCAATCATCCTGATCCTTTTGTTGTTCTTGGCTCCGGAAAGCTCCTTAATCGGCCTCCTTTCTTTCTTCCATAAACCCTTGTTAAATTAGAAGAAAAGGCAAAATTTTAGAATTCACGCTCATTTCGAGTTATGTGATTGCAATAAGCTTGTTATCCTAAACTTTAGATGCTGCACACTTACTGGAATCACCATAACTTTTTGATGCGATCATATCAATTCTTTGCTCTGGGCGATTTTAGTTAATTTGGACATAACTTTGCCTAGGAGAGTCCAAATGATGAGCCGTTTGAACCACTAGAGACTAAACTTCTAGGCTTTATAATATTCCTTCAGGTTTCATGTCCAGATGCCTCATAAAGTGAGTTGTGCATCTCTGAGGTTGATCATGATTCTCTTAATAGAGTATGCTGTTTTTCACTCTAATTTCTAACTTTTCTTGACTTGTTCTGTGTTGCCGTTCGCCATTTGACTTCAAAAGCTTCTTTGTTTCTATCACACTCAATTAATGACCATTCTTTCCCCACTTGCATAATCTACACAAACTTGACAATTTACATAAAGTACACACAAAATGCTCAATTTCTAGCAAAACTTAAGTTAGAACTTGAATAAACATCTATAAAATCAACTCATCAAATTATGAGCGACTTCCACTAGAGAATATATTGATTTTCTTATCCATAATTTCAAGTCGCTAATAGAGAAAATGTTCTTGAATTCACACAAAATGTCTGTGTTTAGCTTTTGACGTATTGTAATGGAGTAATGATGATTTAACTGATATATTTTGTTGGATTGGTTTAACTTCATTTACATTTATTCATGTCTTTTTGATGATCTTGTCTTTTGTCGTTTTCAAAGTCTTCAAGTCCTTTAGATACTCCCTTGAACCTGAGGGTGGGGAGAGTGTAGGGATGGCAATGGGGCGGGGCGGGGGCGGGGCGGGTTTAGACATGTGGGGGGCGGTGCGGGTTTAGATATATGCGGGTGCGGGGCGGGCGCGGGTTGAAATAAGGAAAAAACAAAAAATTGCGGTGCGGTGCGTGTGTGGGTTAAGCTTTTAACTCGCTAGATTTGCCCAGCTTGCCTCTTTGTTCTTCACAATATCAGTACTGGTATTGCCACTGTTACTGTTGTTTTCCAATCTTTTACTTTGGTACCATAAATTTTTTATGATATATTAAATTAACACTATTTAGCATGAAAATAAAAAAGAATTTTATGAAATTTATTTTTAATACATATCAAATTCAGTTAAAGAAAAATAAAAAAAAATGCGGGGCGGGGTGGGTTGAAAACGTGGTTTTTTGCTAGGCGGGGCGGGGCGGGTTGATGTCTTCGTGGGTTTCTGCGGTTTTGCCCCGCACCCGCCCCATTGCCATCCCTAGGAGAGTGGAAGAGGATGGTTGGTTTTTTTCTGTAGACTCATTTTCTGTTATCTTGAGATGCTAAGTTAAATCTGCTCAATTCATTGTAAATGGTGCAGAGTAATTAATATAAACTCTGCTGTCTCTCCTGTTCTTTTCTACTCACTGAATTCTTGCATTATACAAATTGAGGCTAATGAAAACTGAATATTGTTTCTATGAAGGATGGATGCTTGCTGGATGTTGGTAGTCACATTCTCTATTCTCCACTTCCATGCCGAGTTCCTTTCACTGCATTTCAGAGTTTTCGCTTATGTGTTTCGCAGTATGATGAGAAAGAAAGACAGTTGCTGAGAAATTTGTGTTTTACAATTGGAGCCAAATTTGTTGAGAGATTAACTAAAAAGGTCACACATTTGTTATGTAAATTTACCGGTGGCCCGAAATATGAGGCTGCATGTAAGTGGGGAATACAACCAGTCACTTGTGAGTGGATTTATGAGTGTATCAAGCAGGTTAGTGCTGTCCTTGCCTTCTAGATCTTTGTACTCCTTTCTTCTTTTCCATTCTTTATAGCTTCAATTATAGCTTCTTGTTATGGTTTATTCTGGAGCAGAACAAAATTGTTTCTGCGGATCCATTTTATCCTAAAGAAGTCACTTCTGAAGATCGAGAAGCTGGGGCATGCACAGTGAGCCAGTTCCCTACACAAGCTTTTAAGATGATATCTGGTGATACCGCTTCCCAGCCTCAAACCCAGCCCCAAGAACTCATAAATGTGAGAACTGAAGCTTTCGCTGGTAGAAGTACCGCAAAGGAAGAAATAAAGTATTCAAGTAGATGGAATAAGAAGGCTAGGCTCTTGGTGGTTGAAGAACCCAATTGTTCATTGTCATGCTCACCAAAAGAAAGTAAAGCATTCTGCGGGGCAAATCCCCCAGAAAAGAACCTGACAGGAAGTACTAATGACGGTTCTTCTGCAGTTCCTGATGTAGCTGCTGCTATAGAGGATTTATTGGAGCAAACAAGCAAGGTAAGTTATGAGAAACAAAGTATCTTTAGTTTCTGTGTTGGCTAAAGTCTGGCTCTTGATTCGTGAATAATTTTTTCAATGGCTTCTGACATTAGATCCATGATCAAAAGTCTCCATCGAGAAGCGAGTGTGATAAAGAAGTATCCTTTTATCAAGTGCTTTCTGATTTCTTTCTTTCTACTTTACTCTTGACATATGCAAAGTTTGAGTCCTTTGACTCTCAAGCAGCTTTTTACATCTGGTTGTAACAATCTTTCTCAAGGTCACGGAGATCATCATGCTACGCTTGGATTGTCTAACCACTGGACGAACAGGTGATCAATTTTCCATGCTTTTGGTCAAGTTTGGTGCTGTCTCCTATCTTTGCTCTTCACTTTCTCATCTTACTGCTGCTGCACTTGGCACCCATCACCTTTTGCACGTTACAGAATTTGACAAATTATGGCTAGAAATAAGTTTCACTCGGATAGTTGCATAGAAATGAACACATTCTTAATGTAATGTATTGGTAAGTTGATAGCTAATACTCCACTAACTAATTCATTTACATTCTCTTAATATGGTTGGCTGTTTAGAAATAGTTTCACTACGAGACAGAAATACCTTGGTTAATAGAGCTATTACCTGCCAGGATTCCAAATATATTTACTTTGAGCAATAGCGGCATCCCATCTATTGATTTCTAAGCCATGGTTGTGTACGTTGCCTTACTTTGCAAAACATTAGAAGTTCAATTTAAGAACTCCTTCAAGTGTATGTTGGCCTACATTAAACAACGTTAAGTCCTATTTCAGGAACACTACACGAAGCCAGCTCAAATAATCTGGTGTTGGGTTTGGTGTAGATTTTCTTGTATGTGTGTAGCCATGTATCCGTTTTTGATTGAGAGCTCAGTGTTATATTACTTTTTCCCTTCAGGTTTGAGCAAAAGGATGAAACCCAGAGTCATTCAGGAGATGCAACTGCAAATGTGTATGATCACTTTAGTGAAACGCAGACAGACTCTCAGGTTTGATGTTTTTTTTAATCATATCAAACTCTTACTGATGCTCTTCTCATCCGAACTCATCTCAACTGAACTTTTATTCTCTTTTAGACATTGGTTGTTTGACTTGCATATTCTGATGTCTTCATATTTTACATCATGTCATAGTTGTAGCTAATGTATTCTTCATTACAGGTTGTTGGATATGCAGAAGATTTGTCTGGAAGACAAATGATTATCGATAGAGTACGGACAAGGAGTTCTGGCATGACTTGACCTGGGATTTTAGCGTCTTTGCAGGGTAGATCACTTTCATGGTTATTAGTTGATGGTGTTTCTGAGCTCTTCTTGCCATAGAATCCAATTCAGAAAGGGGTGACTAGTGACTCAAAAGCCAAAGCAGTGTAGGCAATCTTCTCTAAGCCAAGATTCAATCGCAAAAGCGAAGAAAGAACATCTCTTAGCCACACCATGATGGTTCTTGACATCCCCGGCCTTAGAATGCTTCTTCACGAGTGCATTTAGTGAGAACATTCTCCTATAGACGTTGGAGGTTTCCTTAACGTGTGTATTTTGTATACAAAATCTGCAATATGGAAATGTAATTAGGCCAAGTAATGGTTTAAAACTTTTCCTTTTAAAATAGTTCTGTCATTTGTAGTTTTGTACTCATTGTAAACAACCAACAAGGGAGGTATTCGTATCTCTAAGTCCATATACTGTTCACATGAATGGCAAGTTATAGACCATGAAGCTAGCAATGACTATTTCATTCAGTAGTTTGTTACTACAGTTCCATTCTTGACTATTCTAAGGGGTCGTTGGTTAGAGGTATTATTTGAATAATACTAGTATTATATTTTGTTTTAAATTGTATATTTACCGGTCATATATTCAGTAACAGATATATAATGATCTAATTATTACCATTCATCATATTATAAACTTGTTTGCAAACCAAACCAAACGGCTCATATTAACTGTGTATGTAAAGTAGCCTTAAATCCAAAAGTTGGTGCTTTTGATTTTGTGTAAGAGACAGATGTATAACGTATTCTTTTCGATTGTCCCCACTCAAGAAAAATTCTAGGTGCACCTTGCTTGAATAGTAGTGACAGAAGAAAGGAATTATCACGAAAAACTGTGAATTAACGGGATTCCTCCACTATTAACTAGAAATTTTTAGTTGGAGAAACCTTAGTAGATAATACTTCCCCGACTCCTTTAATAGGTCATACACAACACAAATTTGAATTAATGAAGTGTCTTTCACATATTGAAGGATTATATTTTATTTATCTTTTTAAGAAATGGGGAAGGGGTCAGGAATTACTCACTTTCCTTTGGTCGTTGGAGGGCAGGAAGGGAAAAGTGAATCTCTTTCCCAGTTTAATTTTGCACACCAAACAAGTAGAGGATAAAACTGTACACTCTTTTGGTTACCTGTCCTAGCTAGTAAAGTTTACAAAGAAAGCAATCAAGAACATGGTGCATGGATGAAATGAACAGTATGATGAATCTTGAAGAATCCTTTACCATAGACTAACTGCAATAACCGACCATGTAATAAAGAAAACAAAAATTATGTAACACTCAGGGGTCGTTTGGTTGAAAACAAGTTATCCCGGAATTAATTATTCCGGGACTAGCTAATCCGGGATAACTTATCCCACCATGTATATGAGATAATTTATCCCTTCACTATGATATAAATGGTGGGATAAGTTATCCTAAACTTGGCAACCAAACAAGACACCAAAATTTATCCCTGAACTATTTATTTTATCCCAAGACTATTTGTTTTTATCCCTCACATCGAACGACCCCTTAATTTTCACGAGGAGTCTTCAAGTAAGGAGGTAATATTGGTAGTTCACATCTAGTTTTCTAAATTGTAAAAAATATTAAACTAAGTTAGCTTTGGAGCGTACCATGCAGTGGTCCTCCCTACCCAAATTAATGCCCTTCTATTTGCTTTATTGACTGAAAGTTACAAATTCCATATTTTAAGAAAGCTTGCATGGTAGGTATTTTTTAAATAATCTGATAGTATAAAAAGATATCGCTATGTGATTAGGAGGTCACGAGTTCGAGCTGTGGACGCACTCTCTTACAAAAATACAAAATAAGGCTGCATATACACTAGTTTATTAAATTTACCCTTTTTTTCTTTATGACTTGCTTTCATCCCCTTTTTTTTGTTTGGGTACAAGTGAATGAGTCTATACACATATTATTCCATATATTGCTTAAAGTTAAACCAATAACTGAATTATTAACGATTGCTAACTGGCAATCAATAACATATATCTTATTAGTTCGATTATTAATTCAAATAGAAATCGAATCGAATCAACCGATAAGCTGGGGCATATCTTCACCCCAAATAAAGCCGTTAAGACTTGTTTGCCTAAATCTCTGGGGCAAAAGGGTTACCAAAAAATTGAACTAGTCCATTCATGTTGGAATGCCACCAAACAATTGAGGTGGCTTGTAATCATTTGTCAACACATGACATATATATTTATAATACAATAAAAAACAAAGAAACCCAAAAATGTTTGGTCCAAAAAGTTCATAACAGCCTGTTTGTCTATCAGAAATAATTAAAGGGGGGAGGGTCCACCCCTTTATAGAAACTTGTTTTCATCAACTTCTAGTTTTGTTTTAGTCCAAGTAGCCGTTGCACCACCCTAGCCTCCTTAATTATTACTCTCTCCGTTTTAATTTATTTATCTTACGATTTCTCCTATACGCGATATAATAAAAAACTTACAGTGCACTCTCCTTCTCTCTCAACAAGATATCTTTTAATTTTGGGGTCTTAATTTACTTATCTTACTTCTTTTAGTGTGTTTAAAAACGAATATCTTATTTTCCCATGATAAAGCTTTATTTCTAATTCTTAGCATGATATATTTAAGATCCCAAGATTAAAGGACATCCTAATACTCTCTCCGCTTACTTTTACATGTCTACTATACTAAAAATATATTTTCACTTTTACTTATTATTTTTAAAAATATACCAAGAGAAAAAAAATATATTCCCTTCATTTTAAAATAAGTGGCTTTTTATCTTTTTATTTTATTTCAAAATAAATTGTATTTTACATAAATCAAAAAGACATTAACGATGTTCTTTCAATTTTACCCTTTATTAAATAAGTACAATTTTACATAATCAAGAAACTACTAAAGAGCTACATCTTTTTCAAGGTATTATAAATCACATTAATTATCAACTTAAAATATTTAAAAGACATAAAAAATTGATTGACTCTCAAAATCTTATCAATGTCACGTAAATTGAGACAAAAAAAAAAAGTACTATGAATCACAATAATTAACAACTTAAAATATTAAAAATACATATAAAAAAGTTTAATTGACTCTTGAAATTGTATCAATGTCACATAAATTGAGACAGAGTGAGTAACATATATTATTTGAAAATTACGTAAATTTTTTATAAATCACATTAATAACAACTTAAAATTTGTAAAAATCATATAAAAAATTTGATTGTCTATCTAAATTCTATTTATATCACATAAATTAATCCAAAAATATAATATATATTGAACCCGTACTCCTTAATATCTAGTAGTAATACATATACTATACACTTGTTCATTAATTGTATTTATATGCTTATAGCATAGTCTTTCTTGCAAGAAATCCGTGCTCCTTTTCCCTCTCAACGCTCTCCCCCTACCCCACCTCCTTCCTAAACCACACTTCCCCATAATTCCATTTTGTGTATGGCATATCTACATGCTACTCTCATTTTAGGAAAAATTATTTGGGTGAGTATTTTTTAAAAAATAATTATTATTTTTATTAATATTTTTTATTTATTATTATTTATAATAATATATAGCAATACTATGATAAATTTACACTATGTATTAAAGGTAAATTATGCATGCAATATAGATGTATTATAAGTGTTTTAAAATATATTATGTTTGTTTGGTAAGAAATTGACACAATATATTATAAGTATATTAAAGTGTGTAATTAGATGTATTATTCATGAATAAAACTTGTATTATATGTGTTTTATAAATTATTCTCTGCAATATGTATTAAAACTGTATTATAAATGTATTATAAGTGTCAAGTCAAAAAGAAAATATTATCTATAGATGATTAATATTTTCTTAATATAGCATATCTATATAAGTTACCCCACTTTATTTATTTTATTTTATGGGCTTAATAAATATTTCGTCGTTTGAGTTTGTAAGCAAATTTCTTTGATACATCCCTTTTTCACATACGATTTTTTTCGTATCAAACTTTGTTTTAATTTTGTCTAATATACATGCACTTCTTCCTTGCTTAATTATCAGTTCTTGAAAATTGGATTAACACATATCAATCAAAGCACGACATGTGTCATAACTCAATATAAAAAAGGGTATACACCTGAACTAAACTCCAAAAATACTTTTTTAAAAAATATTTTTGGTTAAAAATAGTTTGTGTTTGGCCAATAAATTTAAAAAACACTTATAGTTTGGCCAAGCTTTTTAAAAGTTCTTTTGAATGTATTTTTCTCAAAAATGTTTTTGGGGAGAAACTACTTTTTTTACCTTCTGAAAAACAATTTCTGCTACTCCATGGAAGCACTTATTTTCTCTAAAAAAACTTAGCCAAACACCTTAAAATTTTAAAATAAGCACTTTTGATAAAAAAAAATAAGCTTAGACAAACAGGCTATTAGTCACACTCGAGGAACATTGGTGTGTAAAGATTTTCTATATTTGGGTGTTTAAAAGAGAATTGGCTATAAACTCGGGAGGAAACTATATTTTAAGCTTATATTATACTATAATAAGAATGTTTTAACTAGCAAGGAGTTTAATAAAGATAGAAAATAATTTTTAGCACATACGAAAAGTACTCTTAAAATATATAGAGCATGTTATATAAAGTAAATGAGGAGTTTAACCAGGTATTATCAATTACCAAATCTAAATATATGAGTTACGTTTCGGTTAAGAATTACAAAAGAATCCGTATGCCAATTTGTCATTACAAAAATATGAGTGAAATAATCTCTTATGATTTCTTATAAATGGAAAGAAAGGGTATTTTTAACTCTTAGACGTAAAAATGAATTTTTTTATAACAACAACAATAATATATTCAGTATAATTCCACAAAATGAAGTTTGGAAAGAATAGGTATACCCGGACCTTACCCTTACCGTGAAAGTAGAGAGGCCGATCGACCCTTGGCTCGAACAAAGCATCTTGAACAATAACTATATCAAAAAATACGAAAATCAAAGTACAAAAAGACAAATAATACTCCATCCTTTTAAAAAAGAATGACCTACTTTCCTTTTTAGTTCGTTTTAAAAAGAATGACTCTCTCCTTTTTTGGCAACACTTTTATTTCAACTTTTCACGTGTCATGTTTAAGACCACAAAATTAAAGAATATTTTGATATATTTGACATAACTTTAATTTAAGACCACAAGATTCAAAAATCTTTTTTATTTTCTTAAACTCGGTGTCAAGTCAAAATAATATAATACTTTATACAAACTAATACTACTGGTATAAAATCTCCCAAATATGAGTTGTCCTATTTCAACAATATTCAACTAATGCTTTCCTTTTTTTCTTCCCACAAAATCTATAACGTCTCTCTGATATAGTAAATATTTTCTTTCTATATATACAAACCTCCAATATTTCCATAATTTTTTTATTGCCCTACCATCTATAACGTCTCTCTTTATAATAAAATCTCCATTTCTTCATTTTATTAAATTCCATCTTCTTCTCCTTCTCTCTGTGTTTCATACAGAAAAAAATAAAGAAAAGCTTATGCTTCAATCAAAGCAAAAAAGCCTTCCACTTTCAATGGCAGCTGCAACATACAGAACACCATTGTTATCCGAATCATCAAGCAGTGTAATAAGCAGCAGCACCAGCACCAGTGAATCAGAGGAAAGCCCGGTAACTTCGCAAAGATTTCAAGATTTCCAATTATTAGATCTTCATGAATTCAAGATTTCAAGAACAATACCAGTTTCTTGTAATTTCCACTCATACAAGTCCTTAGCTGTTCTTTCAGGCCATGTTGGCACTGTTTCTTGTTTAGCCCTTTGTGGTGAATTCATCCTCAGTGCTTCACAAGGTAAGGACATTATTGTATGGCAACAGCCTGATTTAAGACAATTTACAAAATTTGGAACAGGTGATGGCTCTGTTAAAGCACTTGTTACTGTTGGCAATAGAGTTTTCACAGCACATCAAGATTCAAGAATTCGTGTATGGAAGGTTTCAAGAAGATCCGAAAATGTATTCAGGCTTGTTGATACACTTCCCACTACAAAAGATTATCTTGGGAAGTTTATGAAACAGAGTAATTATGTGCAGACTAGAAGGCATCATAAGAAATTGTGGATTGAACATGCTGACAGCATTTCTTGTTTAGCTGTTTGTAATGGTTACATTTATTCTGGTTCTTGGGATAAGAGTTTGAAAGTGTGGAGGATTTCTGATTTGAAGTGTTTGGAGTCAATTAAGGCACATGATGATGCTATAAATGGATTAGTTGCTAGTAAAAAAGGGGTTGTTTATTCAGCTTCTGCTGATGGAAAGATCAAAGCTTGGGGTGCAAAAGAGGGGAAAACTGGTACACATTCACTTAAGGGTATTTTGGAGGGTCATAAAGATGTTTCTTTGAACTCTGTGGTGGTTTCTGAAGATGGGGTTTTTGTATATGGTGGGGGGTCAGATGGATATGTGATGGGGTGGGTTGGGAACAAGAATCTTGATAGTTGGAAACTTGTTTGTGAAGTGAAAGCACATGGAATGGCTGTTTTGTGTATGTGTTTGATGATGGGGGAATTCTTGTGTAGTGGATCAGCTGATAAGAGTATATGTATATGGAAAAGGGAAATCAATGGAGGGTTGTTTAAATTTGGTGTTATTAAAGGACATGAAGGGCCTGTTAAGTGTTTACAAGCTTCACCAGGTAGTGTAGGGGGTGGATACATGTTGTATAGTGGGAGTCTTGATAAAAGCCTTAGAGTTTGGTGGATTCCAAAGTACACTGATGATGAGAAAAAGGACTCATCTTTGATACCAAAGTGAAAAAATTTCTCAAGTTTTTTTGTCAGTGAAGATGCACTGTTTTGCCTCTTTATTTTACAGTGTGGACAGTGCTGCTTATAGTTGTTTTTATGAGTTTTTTTTATACTGTGGATTTGAAAGGGTTCATTTTTCTTGTTGTAATGAGTTTTAGTGAGCATTATAGATGAGAGCTTCTTTCTTCTACTTGTGTTTTTTTTTCTTATACAGTTTAGTGTTTCTGTGAAGTCATAGGAACATTGGAGCAAAGAGTTTGAGAGAAATTGTGTTGTTTTTTCTATCTTTTGATTCTTTTACCATCATCATATGTTTTTTTTTTTGTTTATACTTTTTTAAGAATTGTAATTAGGTCAACAGAGTGTAATAGACATCAACAGAAGATGAGAATATTTCTTCTGTCTATTTTAATTCTTCAGCTGTGCATCTTGTTATCCACTTGTTCAACAACTACCCCTCCCTGTAATGTATTACTTCCTTCGTTTCAATTTGTTTGTCTGACTTTTACTTGATACAGATTTTTAAAAAGTAAAAAACACTTTTGAATCTTATGGTTTTAAATTAAAGATACGCGAAATATTTGCCTTTGACTTCTTCACCTACTCTAAAATGCCCTTTAATTTTATGATATTAAACATGTCACATAGAAAGTAAGAATTAAAGAGTTGAAAAAAAAAGATATTCTTTTTGAAAACGGATAAAAAAGAAAAATAAAACAAACAAATTAAAACGGAGGGAGTATGTTGTATCAAGTTATCTTACTTTATGTTTTGGGTTATCAAATCATGTTTGTTATAATCAGTACATGTTCTTACAAGTATATTAACAATGGTATAAATTTTTTATACATTATCATATGCACAAAACTTTATCTGGTTAGAAATTTGGCTCCATTTAATCAGTTCTCCCAATGAATTCACATAAATGGAGTGAATCCATTACTACTATATATTCATTATTCTGCTGCAACATAAAGAAGCAAAACAATTGGAGCCTTTTGTTCATACATACCTTTTTTTTATTATTTGCAAATATTGAATTTTAGTATTTACAAACTACTTGTTAGCCATGAGTATTTTGCAAAACTTCAGTATTTGTATCAAGTGAAATATTCAAATAGTAGTTCTAATGAGTAGTTCAAGTGAAGTACTGGTTTTCACTTACAAATCTCTCACTTTCACAATCTTTTATTTAAACTTCAACTCCATTATTAGCCAAATATTTATTATGCTCTCTGTTTCATTTTATATGATATTATTTTCGTTATTGTATGTTTAAAAAAGAATGATTACTTTTATACATTTGAAAAGTCTATAATTTTAGATTCTTCATTAAACCGTCAATGAGATGTTATTACGCTTATAAAAATATTATGACATGTTTAAGATTATAAAAATGCTTTTAATATATAACCAAAAAGAATTCTTAAATTTTGTGATTAATCAAATACAACAAATTAAATAGTTAGCACACAGCTCCATGAAGCATAGGAAGCTGCTCCAAATCATGTGATACCTACCCCACCATCATTAGACAAATGAACTTTTAGGATTCTTAGATTTTTGTTTAGGAATGAACTTAAAAGTCTCAACCAATAATAGGGCTCTTTAATCTTTGTTTCTTTCATTAACCTATTCTATTTTTTAATTTGCTAAATGTTGTTACTTCTTGTCCTTTCTTTTTAAACCCTATTAAGCTTATAGGATAATGATCATGTTGCTATTACCAAATAAAAATGAAAATTAAGTGTTTATTGGTAAGAATTTCAAAATTATTGTTCAACTAACCCACCATATTATGTTTATGGTAGCATTTGCTACATCCTTATTGAGAATTTAAAATAACAAAAAAAAGTATAACCCCCCCCCCCCTCCCCTAATAAAGTGCCTCTGAGGTTCTTTCTGGAAAGCATCTATATAATCCCCCTTGTGGAACAAAATCTGTATATAACAACAACAACAACAACAACATACCCAGTGTATTCCCACAGCGTGGGGTCTGGGGAGGGTAGAGTGTACGCAGTCCGTACCACTACCTCAGAGGTGAGGTAGAGAGGCTGTTTCCGATAGACCCCCGGCTCAAGACAAAAACAGTCTAAAAATAGGCTAAAAAGGACGTAACAAAGATACAGGATAAAAATACATGATGAAAATCTGTATATAGTAGTTATAAATTCATTAAAACAATTTCATGTACCATTTTTATACTTTTTTTTTATTATCCAACATGTAGATTTGAGACTTAACTAATTAATGGTAAAACTCTATTCACACTGAATATTTATATCAAGTCAATAGATGCATGACATGACTTTGTACATCAGTACATATATTCTCACCTCATTAAATCACTTAATTATAGTAAATTTACATGATTTGATACAAATATATGGTGTTTATAAATATAATTTACCCACATTGAATATTTATATCAAGTCAAAAGATGCATGACATGACTTTGTACACCAGTACATATATTCTCACCTTATTAAATCACTTAACTATAGTAAATTTACACGATTTAGTACACATATCCTGTGTTTATAAGTATATTTAC
Source organism: Jaltomata sinuosa (assembly GCA_003996215.1). Lineage (NCBI taxonomy): Eukaryota > Viridiplantae > Streptophyta > Magnoliopsida > Solanales > Solanaceae > Jaltomata > Jaltomata sinuosa. The sequence continues at coordinate 849,115 of QJPP01000557.1, forward strand.
CCTTAACTAATTGTGTTGAAAACATTACTAGACATATATTGTCCCCTCTTTTTCATTTTCTTGTCCAAGATACAAAAACCTTTTATAGACTTGAAATATTTTCTTGGAGAGTTGGTTAATAAGTGTCCTACACTTCTTAGAATTCTTCATATGTTAATTTTTTTTATATTTGGGGGGGAGGGGTGTAGTTTTGTTGTTGCTCATTGAATTGCATCAGGACTTTTTTCAACTACTCTTTGGTTGTATTTATGTCCATGAATTCAGTTACATGCAGGTAAATTCACTTGTCTCAAAAAGTACAACCACTCTTCATTAGCTTCATGTGTGTGACTTGCTACGAATTATTACTTCTGGATTGACTCTCATGTCCCTACCACTTTCTATATCTCTCAAAAAACTTTACACTCTGCTTGGATGGTTGTTACACATTGTTTCGTAATATATCATATTGTATTGTACATATTATATCGCATCGTAATGTATTGTTTTACTGAATATAATGTTAAAATAAATTGCATTATTTTTCATCATTACATAATCTTATACATCAACAATTTGAAGGATAAACCTACAAGAAAAGTAGCGCACGAGATAGGACTACTATTAGAGAAAAAAGGTATAGGATAAAGGATAAAATATGATTATTAAATAATAAGTAAAGATAAAATGAGAAAAAAATATAGAGTAACGACGTAATCACACCAAATCAGTCGTTACACAAAATGAGACTTTTCATCGTTACCTAATGATGGATTTTAACGATATGCTACATTAGAATTTAAACAAAAATCAAAACAAACATTATATTAAAACTAGCAACACCATATAAATACAATAGGTAACAACCATCCAAACACACTGTTAGAGTATGTTTGATATGATGGAAATTATTTTTAAATTTTTTTTTGGCTTCATTACTGAGTGAAAAATATATACTTTATATATTGAAAATTAATAATTATATTAGTAAATCGGAGAGTATTTCAAAGAAATTTTTGAGTTATAAAGATTGATAATAATATCTAATTAAGGAGAGTTTAACAAAAGCATTGTGTGAAGATGAGTTCTTAACAACTCAACCAGCAATCTTCCATAATCTCTCTTTACTCCCAAATTTATATGAATTCTACTTTTTCATAATTTGCTAAAAAAAAAAATGAACTTTCGAATGGTCATTTTGAGGTCTTATCGATAACAACATATTCAAGATTTTAAAGTTGACAGATTCAATCAATATGATTTTTAATTTGGGTATTGCATTATAGTATTTTTAAAATTAGGAGTGTGTGTGTGAAATGCTTATTTTTTAAATTTTTTGTTATCAGCATTACTTCAAATGGGAAATGAAACAACAAATATCTGTTATGAAATAATATAATAAGAAAAAGAAGAATAAAGAGGGAGAAGAGAGAGCTTCTTATTTCTTTTGAAGGATCAATTGAGGGATTTTGGGATGATTTATAATGAAGGAAAATCTCTTTATTTATAGGGAAAAACTGACTTGGTCCCAAAATTAGGGTTCCTAACTTTTCTCCAAAGAAACGTAAATATAGACATTCACTATAATAATAATACTGTATAACACTCCCCCTTGAGTGTCTACTTGATGGATAATGTGCTTCGTTAAAACCTTACTAGAAAAAAATCAATGGAAAAAAATTCTAGTGAAGGAAAAAGAGTACACATATCTCATAATACGCATTTTGGCTGCCTCATTAAAAACCTTACAAGGAAAACTCAGTGGGACAAAACCTTGTGAGGAAAAAAGAGTATAACGTGTATTAACTCCCCTTGATGAAAACATCAATCCAAAGACTTGAATCTTCGCATCCCAATCTTGTGCACCATCTTCTCAAAAGTTGTAGTTGATTGAGACTTGGTGAATAAATCTTTCATACTCAAATAAATTTGTTGAATATTGATATCACCATTCTTTTGGAGATGTGTGAAGAAAAGCTTTGGTGAAATGTGATTCGTTGTATCTCCTTTTATGTTTCCTCCTTTCAACTATGTTATGCATGCTTCTCAGCTTGTTTCATGAACATTTGTTATCTCAGCATGATTTGATGAATTATCTACAATAGACTGTTTTGTAGATTGCCAAGATATGAGAGTACTTCACATATGAACACATATAATTTATTTGAGATCAAACTTTATGTATATCCTATAAATGCCCTGCATTTTATAACCAATAAAATCTTGACAATATTTGTTAGGATAAACACATTCATATCAGAACTTGCAATTGATGATCTTAGAAGTGAAACTATATCATACTCATAGTTATAGCAAGATATATAAATGCAATAATTGTACAAGATATGATACTTCATGGCCAATCCAATTTTGCATGTTTCTCATTTCAACTTCTTTAAGCAGATAATCTATTGCTTTTGAAAACTCTTCAAGAGTTTCAATTTAAGTCATCAACTTTCATAACAGTATGAAAGATTAAAGGTAAACAACGTCATTTTATACCCACGTCATTAAGGTGATTCAAGTACATCAACCTTGACTGATTTAATCCATACAAGGCTTATAAACAAGTTTTTCAAAAACTCGTATATGCTTCAGGCATTTGAATCCTTTAAGGATTTTCATATCAATTTAGTCAAGTGACACAATGACATCTTCTAGTGTCCAGATTGCAAGTCAGATAAGCTTTATGCTTACCATGATGCATCTTTCTATGTCACTTTATAAATATTTCTACGTTAGCATGCTTAAATAAACGTAGAATTCAGATCCTCATAATATTTTACAATATTGCGCTATATTGTATCAAAAATATCATCGACAAGATATCTTTTGTATTGGTTCACAATACGACATAACTTAGTGAGATTTCATCACTTCATTATTTTCTTAGGTACCTAAACCTCTCATGAGGTTTCATGAAGTGTTATGTCGTAGGCTCTTCAAGAACATATTGCCTCACATTATGATCATTTGCTCCTTTCCTTTTTCAAGGATTATTATAATTAGAACCGATTGGTCATCATGCTTTATGCATGCCATAGACTTTGTCCTTCAGAGACATCCAATAGGAGCATTTGCATCTAAATATGAAATTAATTTTGGGTCAATAGCATTTGACTTGAATTATCTTTTGAATGAGGATCATACTAATGATAATTCATAACTATTTCATAGATGCTTATTCTCTCCCCTTTATGTTAGAAAAGCTAACACATATCCTCTATTTTCTTTAAGGAATTCATCTTTGTGCATCATGATATATTCATTAACCATATACCGCACATTAAAATCAATTAGATGAAAAATATTTGATTCCTGACCTTGAACTAACTGAGGGAGAAAATTAATCATAATTTATTGGTCTGAATGCATACAAGTGCTATTGTATACAATATATCATATTTCAGACCAAAAAATAATTTTTTTTCTCATAAGCAATGATTCAGCTATTTTATTGAAGGCATTCAATGTGAAATCATCATTATCAAGATCAATCGTTTTGATTACACAATCTGAAAATTATGCTCTTAACTCAATTTACATTAAGCAAGCAACTTTACGAATGTCAAACTGAAGGTTGACAATAAACGCACATGTGACCATCTTATAAATGCATCATTTTAAGATATCACATGACATGTGAACATGCCCATATTCATCTTTTATATTTTTCAGATTTTAGGGGATTTAATCCCAACATTAGTTGATCCAATCAACTTATCATGAGAACAAACAACGTAGAAAGTTCTTGAAGAATCTTCTAACTCTTCAGTACATATCTAATACTCAATATGCACATCTTCGGAATGACAGAATCATCCATGTCAATAAATAAAGTAATTTGTACTAGTAAACTCCAAGCTTACCTTGACATGTGCCTTTTGCTTTAGTAAACTTCTGGTTTACTATGACATGCATTTTTATCAATAAACTTCTAGTTTATTGTGGCATGTGATCTCATCATGCTCGGATAATTTTTTACATACGTATTTTTTACCGTAGTAGCTTTGGAGATATTCAATCTCTCAATTATTCTACCTCTTCTGGAAGTGGACTATGATGTAGTCACAACCAAGTGCACGTTTATAAAAAAATATTGTCACATTCACTTCATCGAATAGATCTATATTTATAACAATTCAAATTCTCATTCTCCAGGAATGAAATATAATCGTGCCTTAAGCATATCAAATTATGATAGCTTATAACCTCTTTCAAGATATTGCTACTTCAAGAGCAAATCGAGGTATACATATAATGTAGAGAATCTTTCTACAACATATCTTTCAGAGTATACGGAACTTCAAAGCCTACTTATTTTCTTATGCTTTGCTACCACATTCACATCAAGGAATGGAGCGAATTAATGGGACGAATTTAATGGCTTTTGGTCAAGAGTTCAATTATTTTGTCTTAGTCATCACTAGATCATAATTATGGTGCATTAAGACTTAAACCCAATGTCTTACCCAATATCTTATATTATCATGATGCATCAGAACTTTAACCTGATGTCTTACTGTTTTGTGCAGTGAAACTTAAATCCATTGTCTTATCCTCAATCAGTGACACCATGAGTCAAAATGTGTAACTCACCCTTGAGGCTTTGATGAAATAAACGAATTCAATTCGTTCTTATAGGTCACTGCCTCACCGAATCGGGTAAGTTAATCAACCTTTAACTTGATCCAATATCACCAAGTAAACTTGTTTGTATGCTTTAGATAGGACATGATTATAAGTGAGTAAAATCAAAAGAGATAGATATTCCATCTACAAAATACATGCAGCAGTAACGTATTAACATAATCTATTTGTTACCTATGTCTTCATTGCATTCTTAGCCAATACTCCCCAATTCTCATAACGTGATTAACAACATGGTTCGTATAGTGCAGTTCAACATTGAAATTAGAGACTTCGTGCTGATAACGTGCTATGAAATAATATAATAAGAACAAGAAGAATAAAAAGGAAGAAGAGAGAGCTTCTTATTTCTCTTGAATGATCAATTGAGAGATTTTGGGATGATTTATAATGAAGGAAAACCCCTTTATTTATAGGGGAAAACTGACCTGGTCCCAAAGTTAGGGTTCCTAACTTTTCTCCAAGGAAGCCTAAATATAGACACTCATTGTAATAATAATAATACTTTATAACAATATCTAAATTTTTGTATTCAATTTTTCTTGGGGGACCTTAAAAAGTGAGACTTATTATTTTCTTTTTTTAACTTTTGGCTTTTAGGTCTGTGGACTGGACCACATAAACCTAAGTAAAGTAACAGTTCTTTAGTTGAACTCAAAGGAAAGTATCCAAATACATTCGTAATATTATATCCAAAAAGGGGACCAAACTATAAATTCCTACTTTTTCTCTTTGGTCCCTATACTTAAAATTAAAAGATATCTTACGCCCTACTAAAGGTAGATTTATATTCTATTGGAAGACTCATCTCCAAGAATTTTCAAACAATTCTTTTGCTGTCTGTTAGGCAGGGTTTGAAAATTGACTCTCTTTTCTTTAAAAAAAAAAAAAGCAAAAAAAGAAAGGGCCAAGAAAGTTCATTTGATTAGTTTTTTTTATTCCAAAAAAAAAAAAAACTAATTTGAAAAGACAAGAACTAAAAACTTTGAAGGGATGTATACTACACTATTTTAATTTTAATTTCCCAGTTCAACTAAAAGTATTTGAGGGACCATTAAAAAGTGCAATTTAGGATAATTAATAACACAATAAAACAATATAGAAAGCACAATCTTTTTGACTTATTTTTGCTTGTACTTTTGCTCTTTTACTACAAAAAAGTAATACAAGTATCAGTAAAATAATATCTCTTTTATGCTACTGAATTTAATATAATCAATATTTAATCAAGTGATGCATTCACTAATTATATCATGGAAAATTAAATGTGTCTAGTTATATATCCTATGGAGGAAATATGTACTTTGTACATTTTTTTAATTTTTTTTTTTGGAAAATCATTGAAAATTCACAAAAAGTTCATGGTCTAAAGAAGACCTTGTGACTCTTCATCATTGTTTTTAAGTAAAATAACTGTCTGCTATTTCTTTAACCTTTTTCTTAGTAGGGTTTAATTAATACAAGCCAACCTCATATTGTTAGAAAGTCTAACCCAATAAATTTATTATGAAGAAACTAATTATTAATCCTAATAATAGAGATTGTCAAAACTTAGCTAATTTAAACATGACTATAAGAATTATTTTAGACTAGTTGAGGAAAAATTGATTGTGTTTGTCAAAGATTCTTTTCTGCCTTTTTCTTCTTTACCTTTTCCTACCAGAAACACTTGAACCCAAAAAAAGGAAGTAAAAACAAAAAAAACAACAGATATTTAGGGTGAGTTCGGTATGAAATGTTTTTCTATTTTCTCATATTCGTTTGGTTAAGAAATTTGAAAAATATTTTCTGGAGGGGAGAGTTACTCTCTTCAATTTTTCATAGTAATCTCCAAAAGTTCAATTTGATCAAGTGTTTATTCCTTTCTCTTGAAAAAGTTAATATATCCATCACAAAACTTTTAAATACCAAAAAGTTGGAGTACTAGAAGAAATTGAAATAATCCTTTATCAAATCATCATTTCAATGAAAAAAAGCTCCAAGACATCACATATCATACACGTACATAGTCGAATAACTAAAGCCAAAAACAACCAATTCTCATCGAAAAATATTGCACAAGGAGGCTATCATTCTCATTTAAAGGTGAATGGATTATTTATTTTCCAACCTTTTAAGGTTAAGGAGATAAAATCAAAATTTACTAACAGATTTTATAAGTTAAGACGAAACATGCTAATAGTCTCAAACTATACTTATAGATTGGAAAAGAATGCCACAATCACTAGATGATGGCATATGCAGTTTTTCTTTAATAACATTGAACGAAACAGATATAGCAAATTTATTTCCTGGAGAAAGTGGAAGCTGTGATCCAACCAACACAGAGTGAATTAGCAGTGCTGCTACTTGCTTGGCTATTTCATTTCATCATTAATCAAAAGCCACGACAAATAAAAGCTAAATAAACTACTTCAAGAATAACATACTATCAATAAGCTATGTTTCTATATAATATAACTGATGTAAGGACTAAGGAGACACTCATATATCGATTATCGAATAACAAGAAACATCTAAACCTCGATTCTCATTTCAGAATAGTCAAATTTTCCTAATACAATGATGAGAGGGGAAAAAATGAAACTGGTAACAAAATTCCATACATTTACCACATTCCATGGATGACAATGGATGCTCCATTTCCCTGATGACCTTGTAAGTAGAAACACTAGTAGCTATCTGAGTCGACCCCGGAGCGCACAACACCGAGAAGAGATTGAGTGTAGCAATGTCCACTGGCTTCAGAATGTCTTCTTCTATCCCAGCTCCGTTATCTAATTAGATTAAAACAGCAGGTTGCTTATACTTGTTCATAGAATAGAACGTAAGCTTGATCATGCAGCACTTTGTTGGTGGTGACAGCAGTAACAGAGGCATCATCAAACCGCAACCACTTCCCACTCTGGTAACGACAATCGGCAGTGTAATGCCCCTTAGAAGCTTCCCTCCCATGGTGGGTGATTGTGGAAACAAGTTGATATCGTCGACCCTGTATGTTAAACGACAAGAACAAGATAAAAGTTCTGCCTCATGTTTATCACATATATCACGCCATAATAGAAGAATCTGCTGCTTCATTGATAATGTATGCAAAAAAGGTGATGATTTTTCATTTTTGGGCCCAAACGGGGAGTCGATTTGCAAAGTTGACAGGGTTTCTGAAGAAAAATGTGACTTTTGACTTGTGATGCATTTCCCCACTTTAAAGTAAATGACAATTGAAAAGATTTCAAAATGACCTTCAAAATATTCCTTACAACACCTATAAAATTGCAACCCGAATTGTAAAGTTTTGACTTCAAAAAATCAAATTACTTCCCATGATTTGGGATAGAGGGTTGACAAAGAAGTCCACTAAATTCAACAATTACCTCAGTAGTCGAAGAAGCAAGCAAATCACGGCTTATCACTAGTTCCAGAGGGAATTGCACTGGTTTATGCAATTTGGTACTTCCGTAGCTTCCATAACCAAACCGCTTCAGGTGTAAAATCATCATCTTAGGAAGTGTCTGTATGCTGATGGATTTTCTGGCAGTAGCCACTCCAGCCTGTGAGGAAATAAAGAATGTTACAAGTCACCAACAGGTAGTATCCTGCCTTGATCAGCAAGAACACTAAATCAGCAATAACTTGTCAATAATCATCCAGAGGAGAACAAAGCTAATCCTGTTGACAGGAAATAATCAAGTGAATCATTTTACTGCACTTTAACTGTAATTTGCCTATGCATCCTAACAAGATGAAAAATTGGTTGTTAAGAGCCCACGTTGTGGGAATGGGCTATCGACTCGTCTCCTGATATGGATTATTTTGGGCAATTCACACCTCATGAGTCAGCTATTGGGGTGTGCTTCGGGGAAAAGGTTCATTTTATTTACATGATATCAAAGACTTGACCCACTCCAATTCTTGGTTTCACATTTTGGATCCCCATGTTATTGTTATTTTACATGCTCCAGATGTCCAGCCCCGGACATGCAGGAGGGGTTTATAAGTGCCCCATGGGTTGTGGTCTTCATTTCCTTTCTAAATGGAAGTTTCTTAAACATTTTTGAGTTCCAGTTAGCAATGCAAAGAACTTTAGGAGTAGCTTTTTGGAGCTGGCATGGAAAAAATAAAAAACAACTGCATAATGCATGGCTCACAATCCCAGTATGCACTTATGAACTCTCTAGAAGCCAGAAGGAAAGGAACCCTAGATGAGTTGAGCGAAAATTTAATCACCTTTATGAACTGAAGGCTTTTTTTATCCAACCACCTTATCCTTTTGGTGTAATTTCCATTTTGTAGATGAGGCACGTGAATTATTGGAATTTCATAGGCTCTCCTAACAGTTGTAATTGGGACAGCTTGACTCCTTGTAACTCATAGCATTTCCTTATTTCTAAATTTGTTATTAATACTACATCATCAAAAGTAGAAACAAAAGGAAGGTGGGCGGGCACAAACAAAGTACTTAACAACGCAAGGTTCTTAGGGAACTTGTACACTAGAGGCCTCTGAATAGTCACTCATCTAATATTCGATACAGTTTTATGCAGTAGGTTGACATATTCAATACTTGACATTAGATACTGGACCATTCCCCAACAGCAGACAGTATTAATAAGCCTAATGTCCAAAAGATAGCAGAATACTTTACCTTTCCTACTGTTGTTCTATATCCCTCGAGTGTCTCAGGGGCAGAAAATAGGCGGAGAGCATCTTGAATGTTATAAACAGCTTCGTGTGAAATATCAAGATGGAGCACCAAAAATGGTTGAACAGTGGCAGAAGCTTTGTTCCCTACAGCAAAGTAGATTCAAAATGAAAAACTCAATTCAAGTTCAAATATAGTTTAATGGACTTGATGGGTCCGACAAATTTGTATTTCCTACCAAGGATAGATAAAAGACACTATGCAAGAGCACAACATCTAGTTGCCTCACAAAGAGCTACTGCATTTATGTAGACTGGGAGGCGCTTGTTATGTAGCAAATGTACAGTTTAACTAAAAATAATACTGTGGGCCGGTTGCTGTGGGAAAAATTCCCTTGTTACAACCAGAAATCACCTTTCTTTGCCAATTCCTATAGTTATTAATACGCATTTCATGCGTCCATCAACAAATTTACAATTAAGGCAGAAGTTCAAATTTTATTATAAATCTTAGTATTATAAAGTTAATGCTAAATATACTGGTCATGTGCAATCTACATGCTAAAACAAAATCAAGAAAAATAGCATACGAGAAAATTTATGGACATAGCATAGAAAATTCACCAGGCAAATTACCATTTCCAGCCCCTAGATTTGACTAGTCTTAGTGTTATGCTCTTCACAAGCAGCATACAGTCTTTAGATAACAAGCAAATCTTTTCTATCTTTGATGAATTAAGAGACATCACTAATCTGCATCAAGTAGATGCAAAATAGTACAAAGGTAAAAAGAACACTACCTCTTGCTTGTACAAGGCTCCTCAACTGCCCCCCAAAGATGGCACTCAAGTTTGAAGGAACAAAGTCTTGAGTTCTTGTGACTGCAGATTTGTTCTTTGGGCCAACAATTTCCCATTCCTCATCTTCTTCTGATGAAACAAGAGATGAATTTTTCCCATTTGAACCTGATCGCCCTTCAAGCTTTAATAATTCACCATGCATCTGATCCATTATAAAACTCAGGAACTCCTGTGCATCTTCTTGTCTGGGAAAATGTTAATAAAGGGAGTTGTTGAGATACTTCACAAAGATATGACAGATTTGTCCAATTTACGCTAGTCAGAAGAAACAGTTAAATTATTCGGTAATGCCACTGAGTCAGATTCCATAGACAACAATCACAGAAGAAGGAGCAAGAAAAGAAATTGTAGCAAAAAGAAGAGAGAAGCTACAGTACATGCACAACGTTTTTTCTTCTTCTTTATTATTTTCCTTTTTGCAATTACAGGAGCTTGAACAAAAAGGAGAATCAGAACAGTCGGGCAAATGTGTAATTCATACGGTAACAAATTCTTTGTTCTTTTCTTCTCAACAGACAGTGGACATCATTAAGCATATCAAAATGGTGACCTCAAGATCTGTCACAACAAGGACATAAAAGAACATCCAGAAAGAAGGCAACTATCACCACTAAGAAATATAAATAATACAGACCTTGGCCTCCCAGAAATGGTTTTATGCACATCAGGAGTAAATTTCTTCAGAACTGCGTCAAACATTGCTGGGCTGAAGGGCGTACCGACTTCAATACGGGTTGCATCTTTCTTCATTGAACTGGTAGAACTAGGTACAACAAACTGAGAAAGAAACCCCACAAATGCAGCTAATATTGGATACTCAGACTTGGAAATATTTTGTATCCTTAGCTTTAGCAAAAGCTCAACAAAAGGAGAACAGGACAAAAGAGCTTGTAATGTAGCATTAAGGAAGCATAAGTTCCCTGAGTTGATTAAACCACGAGGTAGCAAGCCCGCAACATCAAGAGGCTCACCAGATACCTCTGGAGGGGCCTGTTCTGAATGTGCACTTTTTGCTGAATGGCTAGTGGTCCCATTCCAATTTCCTTTATTTAGTAGTGCATCATCATCTCGTCCAGTAGTACTAGACAACTTGTTAATACCTTTACCCTCATCTCCCGCCACACATAAATTGCTAAAGTCTATATTGTGTACCATTGCAGATCCTTCATGTCCATTGATGTAGTAATTGTTATGGACCTCTCCATTCTGTTTGATTTCTCTGAGCAAGTTATCCGCCTCTGGTTTCTCATGCCCAGCTTTCTTCTCCTTGAGAGTAGCAGAGGAATCTGAGCCTACTCTCTCTTTTGAAGAAGCGGGTTGGGAATCAAATACAGCACTGAAACTTCCAAAAGATAAATCAGGCACCAATTTTGAGGAATTAACTAGCACCTTTTCTTCCACGTTCTTATTCCCATCACAACCAGATGGCTGGTTCAGCAACGACTTTGTTTCATCTTCGGTAAATGAACCAAATAAAAATACCTGCAACATATCAAGACAAAATTAACAATGGTCTTATCATTACTATCCAAAATGAGAGGGGGAAAACAACAAAATCACAGTTAGTCAGTAATTTCTTCAAATAATTAAGTATCATAAAACACATAGCACAACTGTCGAATAAATCTACAGAAGCTGCAAGAAGAAAAACAGACTGCAACTCAGTCATTTTCCATCCCCATCATACCATACCAATTACTTTATCAAATATCCACCAATACGTAAGACACATAAAGCTTGTAAACTATTCATATAAAGTTAACAAGTCCAAACCACACTTGATCCAATCGGCATGACACTGCTAAATGTACCAAGCTCATTTTCTGCCTGCAAATTGTACCAGCTCCTTTGAGTCTTTACAGCCACCCCCCATCAGTTCAAATCCGAATTAGCCTTCACAAGACTTGTGTAACCACAAATGTATGCAGACCACTTCTGTTAGCCCAGGATCAAAGAATTTCAAATATTCATTTTTTAAAGGCTATTTTCACCTCCAATGGGACCATTCTCTGAAGGGATGACATTTAGGCCCAAACTTTAATGGAAGAAAGCGCATTACCGAGAAAAGGGCAGAGGCATTTAAATTTTTTTTTGCAAATCATTATATAGGCACTACCGAGCAACTATCTATCAACTATGCCACAATCCAACACTAGTTGGCGTCAGCAATATGAATACTTAATATATTTCCGCTCTATAGAGCCAGTGTCCTTTTTAATACAAGTAATTTGTCATTTAAGTTTAATATGGGGCGTCCTTTAAAACTTTAAAAGTTCTCTAAATTCCACACTTATTTCTATCGAACTCAACGTAAGTCTGACAACAACTGAGCCTTAACTTCTGATTACTTTCTATTATTAGCTAAATTCATCTTGATTCTCAGAAATTGTAGCACTTCTGTAACAATGTTCTTTCATGTGACCTCATCCCCTATTATTACATTCGATTACCATAATATTACTCCTATATGCATGTTACTTACATCCTCTATAAGATGCGATGATTTCTAATTTTGCACGTTCTTATCAATTTAACATCTGTTCTACGGCACTCATCTTATTATTGGGCCATAGAGGCCCAATACTCACGCTAATACCCAGCACATAATTTATAAAAGGAAAAAGGGCCAAAATGCCCCTCAACTTTGAGAAATAAAGCAAATTTGCCCTTATATTTAGTAGATTGGTTAAAATAATGATAAGGGCATGTTTGAGACAAAAGTTTAAATAAGGCCAGATTTGCTCTATTTCTCATAGTTGACGGGTATTTCAGACCCTTCTCCCTTTATAAAATATAAAATATACAGGTTCTTAGGAAAGAGTGGGTAACTAACGGCATTTTACGACCTAGGACAAGTCTTTTGTTTCTATTGAGGATGGTATAGAAGGTAGTTTAGTTTGTTTATTTGTTTAGAATTGTAAATGATTGCTGCTTGACTTGATCATTACTTTGAATTAATCCAGCCATCTTGTAAGGCTTTATGTAGCTTCTTAATAATATAGAAGTGATCAGGTAAAAATGAGAGCAGTCAGGAATGAACTTTATTCTTTTCATAATCCACGGTAAACAGAATATCCAACAACACATAATTAGCCACAGTAATTTGTAACTACCACAACTCCACAAGCTTGAGATATACCCAAATGATCTTATATACCTTAAACACTGGAAAAGAGTTACCCGGTACCTGTTGTTGGTGGCACGTATCACGTGAAATTAGTCAAGGTGTGCGCCTCAATGCTAGACTACTTCCTCCAAAAGCCATCATAGAGAACCATGTGGAGAAAAAGGGGAAATTTTGCAACTCTTTTGGCATCAAGAAGTAATTCAACCATCATATATATATACATATATGTACACACTAAAAGTGGGAACACCCCCAAGTCAAAAGTTGATTTACAAATTTACCCGTCAAAAGTTGAGTGACAGCTTTTCCCTTCAATCAAACACCTACTATATGATTTTTTTTTGGGTATAAAAATGTACACTTACATTCTTATAAATAACAAATAGGTAAAGGTATTTCATAATAATTAGTAACAACTAATTACTATGATAATATTGTCGAGTCTGTTCAATTACTTATCATTATTACTCTTCAAAACCAATATAGAATTGAATTTACTTCAAATTAATCTTGAATATTTATTTTTTCTAAAGAAGCGTCATTCATTTTATTTAACAGCCCACTACTATCTATCTCCATCAATTAAAGAAATTAATGCCCAATTGTCGTTTTTTCCTTTTGGCTTCTTATTCCCCCTTACAACTGTATGATTGTATTCTGGTGAGATTGGGACAAATTCCCATTCTGAAGCTCTCTATGCAAGTACTTCCTCTCTGATATTCTGTTCATGTTGTACCAGATTTTCTCATGTCTCTCCCTCTCTCTTTCTCACCAAACACACCAAAGCTGTAAACCTCATGTAAAGCTCCATTGAACACCATTAAAAAGCTTCAAAGCTTTGACTTCGAAAATCGAGTTTTACGAATTTGTTATTTGTTTGGATTGAGTGTTATTGCAGACAATTGGGTATATCCTTTGAAGTTTATATGTCGGTTTGGTGAAGATTAGAGTTGGTTTTGATTGGACTTTCAGATTGGAACTCGAAGAGGAATAAGAACAACAAGTTGTATGTATTTTGTAAGTTCGGTGCATGTTATTTGCATGTCTAATTTATGAATGGACATACACTGACAGCAGCTACTAAAGTAACAAAATAATGGAAGTTGTGCATTAGGAAATTTCATCACTATAAATAAATATCAAATTACTTATGGTTGCAAAGACTATTAACAATTGATAATACTATTGGCTGCACCTCACTTAAATTCGTTAATTTATCCCTCTCACGTTACTTATCAAGTCTAACATTTAGTCTCAATATTCAATATCCAAGATAAAGTATATTAGATACATTGCATAATGTATACAGTTAAAATTTATCATTCCAACTTGTCACAAAATAAGATACATTGCAATGCAGGTTCCCAGAGACTAGTTAGCTAAAATATTTCTGTAGCAACATAGCCATCAGTCAACATAGCTTTCTTTTTCACTTCCTCAGTCATCCACGACATCAGCAAAAACCAAACTAGCCAATACCAGTTTAAAAAAGAACAACCCCACAACTCAGTCATCCACAACACCAGCAAAAACCAAACTAGCTAACACCAGTTTAAAAAAGAACAATCCCACAATTCAAAGAACATATTTCAAAAGTAAAAAGAATACACATCACAAGCAAATTACTCAGAGCCCATACTAATCAAACAAAGATACACCTATAAATCATTCCAAACATCTAAAGATTTGATTTTTTTATCCATAAACAACCAAACACCATAATCTCAATCAATCACCATATATCATCAGACAAAAAGGTGTGCCCTTTAACTTAAGAACCAATTTAGTAAATATAATTCTAAATAAACCATACTTCCATCAAACTGGGAATTACTAAAACATCAAAAAGCAAAAGAGAAACATCAAGAATGAGCAACACCCACCTTAGAATCAGTCATGTTGTGCAGAAAACTGTAGTCCCGGAACTGAGAGTTGATTCTTGAATACTATTAACTAATAAAGTAGACAACTTTAAGGTGAACTTGTCAAAAGTCAAGGATTGCTTTGAAACCCTTGTTGTTGCTGCATCAATAAAAGACATGAAACAGGAAGATATAAAAAAGAGGGAGAAACAGGGCATTTAAGATTTATATGAAGAAAAATCTGATTATGAACAGAAGAAGCATCGAACAATCCCAATAAAACCAGAATTCTAAAACCAACAAGAACAAGAATATATAGGGACTTTTGGGATTTTTTGGGATTTTGGGGGGGGTTTATTTTTCGTCTGTCTATGAAGTTTTGTGTGTTTTTTAGGTCAGTGGCTTATAGGTTCTCTCTTAGGTTTCTTTAGGGGAAAAAGAGGCTGCGGTTCTCTTTATATACCTCGGCCTTCTATAGTATTTTTTGGTTAAGTAATGTAGAAAATCTTAACCGCTTGGTCAATACATTTGTTTTAAAACTGGAAAATGTAGTAATTAAAAATATTGAAGTTGAAAGAAATATTTATTTTTGGATATATAAAGACAAAGTTTAAAGTTTTGTGAGCGAGAAAAATGGTCTCACTTGAGATACTACTAAAATTAGTTTTTCAACTTCAAATATTCGATTTCTGATTTGCTTGAAAAAAAATTTAAACAGGTCAGGAGCTCTACATTTATTGTTCCAAAGATTTGACGCAGACGCTATTATTCAAGATCTCATTCTTTATGTTTAGGTTCCTGAACAAGAGATTTAAAATCGAAGATGTTATTAGAAAGTTTGGAATTACATGACCTTCAATTTATCATTGCTGCAAAGTGTCTCGATTTGAAATTATTGAGCATATATATTCTATGAGCGCGATTGGGAAAGTAATCTATCAAAACTTAAAACTGTTGAATTTCAACACATATCACAAAGTAAAAGTAGCAAAATATTAAACCGGAATGTACCTTTAACAATTATTATTCAAGTATCGTAAAGAATTGACTTTGGCTTATCGCTGATTTGTAACCCTGATAAAGAATGAGAAGAATTTTATAGTCTTCTAGCCTATGTCTGTCTTAGTGTGAATCAAACTCGTGGAGTCACAGGTGTATTTATAGATAGACTAGGGACTCTTAGGCAAAAACTTTAACCCTAGGGACTTCTGTAGTATTTTTTTTGTTTGACTAAAATGTAGAAAATCTTAACCGTTTGGACAATACATTTATTTTAAATTGGAAATGATGTAGTATTTGTTATTTAATATTAAAGTTGAAAAAAAATATTTGGATGTAAAAAAAAAAATAAAAGTTTTGTGAGCGAAAAAATTATTTTACTTGTTGAAATTAGTTTTTCAATTTTAATTACTCTATATTAGTGTTTGAAATTTTTTTTAACAGGTCAGGAATTCTATATTTACTGCTTTAAAGATTTAGAGTAAAATATTACCATTCAAGATTTTATTTTCATGCTTGATTTTCTAAACACGAAACTCTTCACGGATGATACAATTAGAAAATTTAAGATCACATGATCTTTAATTTGTCATTGCTGCAAAGTCACTCAATCTGAAACATTGAGCATATTTTTATAAGCAAAACTTCGAAAATAATCTACCAAGACTTATAGCCTGTTTGGCAAAGCTTCTAAAATTAGCTTATTTTGAAAAGTGTTTTTTTCATAAGTAGTACTTTTGATGAGAATAATTTGTGTTTGACCAATAAATTTAAAAAGCACTTTTGAGCATCAATTAACGTTTGGTCAAACTTTTAAAAAGTGTTTTTGAGTGGATTTTTCTCAAAAGTGCTTTTTAAAAAAGTGTTTTTAGGCAGGGTCAGCTCAAGCATATTTGTGGCCTAAGGCGAAAATCAAACGGAGGCCTTAAATTTTTAAGAAAAATTATTTTTTTATAAAGTCTACTTTTTAAATTTCTTGAAATGCAAAGTTAATAGTAATTATTTTTTTATAGTCCATTTTCTTCTAATAATTCTTTTTCAATTAATAATATACATAACCAATGCATGTATTTTTTCTTGAGACATAATACTCTACATATATCAAATTTCTTCTCATTTTTTTTTTATATAAAACGTTTAATTTTTTCTACAAATAGTATTAAATATTTTTCTTATAAAAAATCTATAATCTACTATTGCTAAAAAAAAATGAGGCCCCTCAATTTTGAGGGCCTAAGGCGATCGCCTTTTTTTTTAAGGGGGTAGAGCCGCCCCTGCTTTTAGGAAGAAGTTATTTTTTTTAGCTTTTGCTACTCTCCAAAACACTTATTTTCTCCCAAAAGCTTGATCAAACACCACATTTTTTTAAAATAAGCACTTTTGAGAAAAAAATAAGCAGTATTAGGAAAAAAATAAGCTTGGCCAAAGAAGATATTAGAACTTGGAACTACTTCAACAAGGCTATTGATTTGAGGAAACATACTGGATTGAAACAAAATTTAATAAGCTGATAAATAAAAAAAAGACGAAAAATAAAGTGCATAAGTCCATTTTTGAATGCCTCATGATATGGTGGGAAACTTGAAAGATGAGATATGCTTCCATATATGGAGAAGTAAAGGCATTATCATACAAGCCCATTAGTCATATTAATGAGAGATCTTTATAACCTTGTTTGTATTACTGATTGAATTTCACTCATAGAGAAGGTGACAAGGATTAAGCCTACACTAAAGATCATTCCAATCAAATGGATCAAATTACATGTGACTTTAAAGGAGATAGATGTTTTAGAGATCATAACGAAAATATGATCATAGCATTTAGTTTCTTTTTGGAATATTGCATAAATAACATTGCTATTTTAATTAATATAACATGGTGTATTAATAATAATGTGTTTAATATAATCACTAATTCAGATTCACTGATTAATAAAAAGAGGTTTTTTCATTGACAAATTAAGAGTATTATAGAAAAGATTGACAATTCTGTTTTACTCACTATTATTGAGGAACAAATATTGTTGTATATGGCCAATCAAAACCTAAATCTTTAGGACACTATTTTCTTCATGAATGTTGTTGACCTTTCTAATAGAATGAGAGTCTCCCTGAAAATGGATAAAGATATTAAAAAATATATATATTTTAATATATAGTCTTCTGGATTTTTTGTATCAAACTCTTAATAACTATTTCACCAAAAAAATGAATATAACCTATTTTTGTATAAGGTGAAGTAGTTATATTCTAATACTGTGGTGAATAGGTTTGTTATTTCTCAGCTACACGTATTCTTCTTTTGATTGCTAATATATTGGTAAAGGTCATGCCTAGCCTTAGGTTGTACATGGATCGGGTTGATTTAATTTTTTTAAATATCAAACTAAATTATTAGTGTCGAATTTTTAAATTTACTAGTTTAGTGTACGTGCGTTGCACGTGTGTATCGCAACAATATAAAAAATTGCATACAAAAAGATAATAGAGTACATAATATTGCAATTGAGGCCGGTGAAGCTCTTCACCACTCACGTATTTAAATCATTATCTAATATGATTAGTGTACGCGTATTGCATTATGTATTACGTTAATCAATAAAAATATATGTGAAACAAACATATCTTTGAAAAATAAAAGTCAACATTAAAATAAATATAAATTTTAATATCTTTACAAAAATAAAATAATACAATAATTGAGATATCAGAACAATACAATTAAATCTAATCTTCACAAAAAAAATTCAAAACCCGACAAAACATTCATTTACCACCGGTGTTAAGCAACAACAAAAAAAATCTAGTAACAGAGTAAAAACTACAAAAAAATAATGCAATAATCGAGATATCAAAACAATACAATTAAACTAACCTTCACGAAAAATCCTCAAAACCCGACTAAATATTCATCTACAACCTGTATTAAGCAACAAAAAAAAATATCTAGTAACAGAATAAAAACTACAATAAAATAATACGATAATCGAGATATCAGAACAATACAATTAAACTTAACCTTCATGAAAAATCCTCATAACCCGATCAAGCACATCTACCACCTGTATTAAGCAGAAAAACAACATCTGGTAACAAAATAAAAACTACAACATAATAATACGATAATTCAGATATCAAAAAAATACGGTTAAACCTAATCTCTACACAAAAATTCCTCAAAGTCTGACCAAACATTCATCTATCACCTATATTAAGTAGAGAAAATAACAGTAAGAAGAACAACAACATTATAAGGTCATTCACACTTTAAATATATATATATATATATATTTATAATTTTTTCTCCTAGAACAGTTTTTGAAAGAATAGTCGCCGTAAACCTAAATAAAATGAGACATTAATAAAAATAATATTAATTGATTAGTTAAAAGAAATTCTAATCCTAAACCTAAACTCCTAAAGTTATGCTTAAATCTAAATACTAATAACATAATCGTATAAATAACAAATTTAACTAAATAAAGAGAGACAATTAATATAAATAATATTAATTAATTTATCAAAAGGAATCCTAAACCTAAACTGATGTTTAAAGCTAAAAAACATAGTCGTATAAATATATATTTAATGAATTCTATAAATTTAGACTTCTTGTTATATATTAATAATAATAATTGGAGAAAAATAGTAAAAAGACGATTTTGTCTAAAGGAGAGACTTTTAATGAAGGGCAAAAAGTTCAAATCACATTATAAGGTGCTTCACACTTTTAATATAGTATAGAAGATATAGATATAGATAAACCAAATCAAACCAATAAAAGTTGAGTTTTCCAACCTCGGATTTTTTCATTTTTTTTTTGTTTTTCTCGATAAAGTCTTCATACAAATATATAATTAACTTGTGCTTCAAATATTTCTTTAGTTCGAGCAAAATACAACTATCTAAGATATTTCTTAAAAAAATAACACAAAATATATTCATTTTATTTGAAATTTATGAAGGGAAAGATGACAATAAAATATTCAACCAAAAAAATAATGAAATCGCATGGAATAAATATTGCATATTAATAAATCATAATAAAAATAATCATAATTTAAAAGTATTAAGTCATGCTAAAATAAGTCTAATAAGTATTAACTACATGACTAAATATTAAACAGAATAATAAATTAGTTTATGCATTTATGTAAAATTAAAGAATAAATATCTAACATGATTGTCATTCCTAGTGTTGGATTGAATAACTTTTGTTGATTTGAGTTTTATTTGAGTTACTAATATCTATAGGTCGTAAAAAGACTTATTGAACCATTTAAATTTCTAAGTTTAAACTTGAAATAACATATTGAAAGATAAAAACTATGAAAAAGTTGAAGAAATATTTATAAATTACATCACAATAAATATTGTTATGTATAAAATATTTTTAAAAATAGTATATATGTAATATCGAGTTAGTTCGGTTTGGTTTGACTTTTTTTAGTTAAAACCAAACCAAATCAATTATAGTCGGGTTTTTTTTTCAACATCAAATCAAGTCAAACCAAATCACTAGTCGGATTTTTTTTGCGATTTGATTCGATTTGTGATTTGGTTCAATTTACGGTTCGATTTTGTACACCTTTACGGCTAGCCTCATACACTTTTGGTGAGATAATTTTAAAAAAAATCTAAATCCCAAGTCGAATTTGAAATAATTGATAAAATTCTGACACATATATTAGTGACTCATTATTTGCAAATATCATCTATGTCCCCAACTTTTAGAATCTATATTTTAAATGTTACAATTTCTTTTTTAGAAATCATAACCAAGTTTTTCGATATGTGCCTTTTTGAGATAATTATGGTGTCTAAATCAATTTGTGTGTAGCCCAATTAATTTTATGGGATATCTACTACTTTCTACCAGCACAAATATTGGGTAACTTTGTCCATCAAGACTTAGACAAATGAAAAAAATCATTTATTTATATTTTTGCCTCGAATAAAATATCTTCTTTTTGTTTGTCCTAGCTCTTCATATTTTTCCCTTGTTCTTGAGAACGTAACAAATGTGCGTTGCAAAATTTTGATATTGGTAAAACGTTATTCTTATCAAGAATATGAATAATGCCACACATTTCTTTTTGTTTTCTGAGTGAATTACATATATTCGTGCTGATTTAGTTTAAAATGTCACTCAATGAGACACTCTTCTCATATATTGTCTTCTCATCAAAAAGAAAAATAAGCTCTTTTGCATTATGATCAATTATATGATGGCATGTGAAGAATCTTATGGCTTTCACCTTATGCAATGTGAAGAAAATTCACGATATTACGTAAAAAAACAGGTGTTGATATTGCACGTTTCAAGATAAAGCTGAATCATGATTAAAAAAATTGTCAAACTTTTTGGAGACCTTCCCACTAAAATGTCTTACAAGTTTGAGGAAACTGTTGTTAACATCTTAGTGTACTTTCTTAGGCCTTGGATATTTAGTGGACTATTCTAAATTTTGTGTTATTTGGACATTAGTCTAATTGACTATGTTTTTTTGCTTTGACAATTATCTTCGCTCACATTTGCATCATATTAGTTATGTGATTATATGTCTATGGTGATTGTATCTATAGTATATGTGGTTTTGCAGGAGAAAATAAGTACAGAAATAAGTTAATTTCAGTGGGATTAAATTAAGTGTCCATATTCAAGGGGAGTCAACTCACTGCAAAATTTAAAGACATTACAAACAGAAAAATTGACTATAATTAATTATTATTTTTATTGGCATCATCAAAAAAGAGAAGATTGTTAATATTTAGTAAAAGGAGAAGAGTGTTAACGTCTAATTTTAATGATGATAAAATTGATGTAAGTGTTTGTTTTACATGTGCAGAAAAACAAGAAAATTCTATAAAGAAAAGTTGACTTATTAAGAAAGAAGTTTAAGGAGAAGAAAATAAATGAGTATTGAAAAATACTCATTTATGAGAAACTATCAATCAATATCACATAAGGAAAGGAAAAAAGACTCAGGATTCACATGCAAGCAAGAAGGAAAGAAGACTAAATATTTACTCCCTCCGTTTTAATTTATTTGACATACTTTCCTTTTTAGTCCGTTTCAAAAAGAATGTCTCTTTCCCTTTTTAACAACTCTTTAATTTTAACTTTTCACATGTCATATTTAAGACCACAAGATTAAAGGGCATTTTGATGCATTTGACATATCTTTAATTTATAAGCACAAGATTCAAAAGTCTTCTCTACTTTCTTAAACTCCGTGCCAACTCAAAATAAATCAACCAAATTGAAACGAAGGGAGTATTAAACGTCAAGTTTTCAGCGCATCAATTAAGAAGAATTGAAGTACCAAGAGCTCTAGTTCGTGAAAATCCTAGAAGCCAACAAGCAACAACAAATCAAGTTTGAAGACCTGCTCAACGGTTCTAAACTTATTTTTATAAGGAGTTCAATCTAATTCCTATTTCCATGGATCAAATCTCTTGGGATACTATTTCTGTCAAGGAGTTCAACAGCTAGGTCAAAGACTACTTAAAGTCCTTCAAAGAAAGATGGAAGATATACTTTCGTCTAAATCTTCTCAAGCTTCTTTTTTTCTACTCTTAATAAGCATTGTATTTCAATCTAGATTTACTATGTATTCAAAAGAAAAAAGATAGATAAAACAAATTATTAGTGATACATTGTATCAAAAGTCACCAGAAAAAAGATTGAGCGTAAATGTAGGAATTGCACTCCATCAGCCAGCTGAAAAACATTAGTTAGCTAGGCTAGCGCGCAATGGCTTTCTCTGATAGGGACTTGCTTCTTTAAGCTCCGCCCAACCTACTTGTGGGGTGTCACATACCCTGCAGACAACAACCGCAGCAGTCACCAGTCTGGTCCCCTACCCCACAAAGTAGCTTGATGGCCGAACCTCTGTGTTGGGGGGCTTTACGCTATCGATAGAGGAAGTTGATATGCGAGCAAAGAGTCCATAAGGAGAAGAGCCGAGGCTTATCGTAGATAAGAGTTGTATACGATAAGTTTGAGCTTTGCCAACTTATTGGGTTGCGGGCGGAGAAAAGCGGACGTGAGGACTCAACTTGAATTTCGTTCAATCCATAAACACGTGCAATCCCATCTCCAACTGAGACCATTCGACCGATTTCATATGACTCTACAAGTCAAACCTTAAAGAGCTTACAGAAGACATTCTGCAATCCAACGGAACTGGACTAAGATCCACATGAGAGTCCAACCAGTATAAAAACATGGGTAACTTACATAAAATCCACTTCTTTAGAGCCCAATTACTCTTTAAGATACTAGTTTATCTAATTACATTTTTTACCATTTTTCATTCTTCGAATACATGCATATTCATTCTGATTGTATGTATCTCAGATACATGGACAATTAATTATGAAAATTTTAATTAATCAAAACCCTTAATATAAGGCGGAAATCAAGGCATGTATATGAGTTTAATTAATTTTATTTTATTACTTTTTAAGAATAATAAATTCATTAATTTCATTAATACAAGATGGAAACATGTATATCTTGATTATGTAGTTTGATTAATTTTCATCTAATGTATCATTTTACATGTATCTAGTATTAATTTCATGTATATTTTAATATGTATCAAGTATTAATTTCATGTATATGTTTATATATATATATATATATATATATCTAGTATTAATTTCATGTATATTTTAATATGTATCAAGTATTAATTTGATATATATATATTTATATGTATCTAGTATTAATTTCATGTATTTATTTATATGTATCTAGTATTAACTTGATGTATCCAATATCAATTTCATACATTATATTCAAAATACAGTAAATTCAGTATTAATTTAATGTATCAAATATAAATTTTTGTGCACAAATACTTTTTGATACATGTATCTGGGATGTGTCAAGCACCAATTTTATTTATTATATTCAAAATACAGTAAATTCAGTATTAATTTGATGTATCCAATATAAATTTCATAACGTGAATCCAAAAAATACACGTATCTAGTATCAAGTTGACCCATCAAAAATTTTGATACATTTATTTGTTCATAGATACATGCTTAAAAGAAGAAGAAGAAGAAGAAGATGCAGAATAACGAGAAACACAGATCTGACCGAAAAGGAAGAAAAAGATGATGCAGAATAAGAAAAAACACAAATCTAAATTTAAACTCATACAACGTTCAACAATATGAGAGCCCTCGTTAATAGAGGAAAGAGGAAGAGTAGAGGATGGTTGTTCTAATCCTCTTTCATCAATAATCCCAATTTCTCTAAAAGGAAAAAATTGCAACGATAAATTATTGGGTAAAAAATCACAATTCAAAACCAGATGGTTGGGTCAATTAAATAACCAGCGTATCTATTTATGACCAGTGTATCTATTTATGGTTGAGATATTAAATGACTAGCATACCTATTTATGGTTAAGCTTGAGGAAGGGGTAGAGAAAGAGAAGGAGAGAGAGAGAGAAAGTGGCGTGTATCTAGCAACAAAAATGATAGGGATTATTAAGACGTGAGATATTATATAATTGATTTAAAGTAGAGAGAGATAATTTTTTTTGGTAACTAGCAACTTTTATTACCAAGGTAAAGATGTACAATCAAAACTGAACCTTTACAGTGCAACCTACTCTCAGTAACACATCCAGGATCTCCCATCATCTACTATATGTCTTCTTAAACAACCAAGACTAGGGGCAGTAATTAATCCTAGCTAAAATGCACTCAAGCTTCTTGTTGTTGCTTCCCCGATAATGCACCCCTTGTACCACCAAACGAATGATTCCCTCCAGACTTCTTTTTTGCCCCTGAAACACCCTTAGATTACGCTCCTGCCATACAAAGTACACAGCTCCTGCTAGACACATCCTGTATAATTGAGCCGCCGCTAATTCTCCTGACATATTGCTAGCAGCCCAAGTAAGTTCATTCCTCCAATTCATAGGTTGCCTGTTTATCTGTAGCCAACTCAATAATCTACTCCATACAGGTGCTGTGATATTGCATTCAAAAAAGAGATGGTCAATTGACTCCTCCGTAAGCTCACACAAGGGACAAGCAGTGGTATTCCCAATACCCCATTTAGCTAGCCTATCCCTTGTATTTATCCTCCCATTAGCGACAAGCATCAAAATGAATATCCACTTTGGACAGCTCCCATTATTACACACGAGTTTCCTCCATGGCACCTTCTGATATATTCCTCTTAAGTTGTTGATAAACCTGTTTAACAGAGAAAGACTTCAACCTTAACGCCTCCTCCATTGACATACCTGCTGCCGCAAAAGTACCTTGAGCCTTAAATATCTTTCTGACAAGCCAAGATGCTTGTTTTGGGTAAACATCGCCCACCCGATTCCTTTTTATATAATAATTATGTAACCACAAGATCCACAATCTGTCCTTCTTTTGGCAAAGATTCCAGAAATGCTTGCTAATTGCGGCTTTGTTCTACAGCCTCATATCAATGACATTGAAACCACCTGCAGATCGTGGAGCACACTCTCTTTCCCAGGCTAGTGGGGCTTTGTGAGTCACCTCTATGTTGCCAGTCCATAGAAATCTTCGGCATACTGCTTCTACCATTTGCACCACTTTCTTTGGAAGAATGAAAACTTGAGCCCAAAAGTTCTGCATTGCAATCAAAATACTCTTGGTTAATTGTAGCCTTCCCGCATAGGATAAGAATTTGGATGTCCAGGAGGAGGCTCTACTTGTAATTCTATCTACCAACGGCTGGCATTGGCCTATACTTAATCTCTTGGTACATAGGGGAACCCCCAGGTATCTCACTGGCAAAACACCCTCTGAGTACTCAATTGTATTCAGAATACTCTCCTTCATTTCCTGAGTTACCCCTCCAAAGAAGATTGCACTCTTGGAATTATTAACAGTCAGACCCGAGGTCTTTGAGAATTGCAAAAAGCAATCATGTAGTAGCTGGACAGATCCAGTATCACCTCTACAAAATAATAGCAAGTCATCCGCGAACCCCGATTGAACAATCTGCATTTTTTCGCACCTCGGGTGATAGTTAAAATTAGGATTTTGTTGTAAAGTCTTCAAGCATCTTGTTAGGTACTCCATAGCAATTACAAACAAATAAGGCGACAAAGGGTCTTCCTGTCGTAACCCTTTTTTTGCCTCAAAAGGTCTACCGAGACTTCCGTTCATTAGTATAGAATACGAGACAGTCGTTATGCACTCCATTATCCACTGAATATATCTCTTAGGAAAAGCTAGACCTTGTAGTATTTGTTCCAAAAAGTACCAATCCAGGGAATCGTAAGCCTTCTGCATATCCAATTTCATCATACATCTCGGTGAAAGCCCTTTCCTTCCATACCCCTTAATGAGTTCATGGCTTATTATGATGTTATCAGTTATTGTTCTTCCGGGCACAAATGTTGATTGACAATTATCAACACGGACATCCATCACCTCCTGCAATCTTCTTGTGAGAACCTTCGAGATGAGTTTGTATAGGATGGTGCAACACGAGATAGGCATGTACTCTTCAATGGTAGTAGGGTGCTTTGTTTTAGGAATCAGAGTTACCGAAGTAACATTGATAGGTTTGAACATCTTAACAGTCTTGAAGAACATCAGCACTGCCTCAATCACCTCATCACTTATTATGCTCCAACACTTCTTGAAAAAATATGCATTAAACCCATCGCACCCCGGTGCCTTATCATCATCTATTCCCCTCAAAGCTTGCATTACTTCCTCCTTAGTCACAGGTTGAATTAAGTACCTTTGTTGCTCCCCATTGAGGATACTGCCCATCCTGACAATATTGGGATTTATTGCAAGTAGATTACTTGTAGCTTTGCCGAGCAGCTCTTTGTAGTATCCAATGATCGATCTCCGATTCTATTTCCTCTGGTTTACATAGTTGGGCTCCTTGCAAACTAGTCAAAAAGCATATATGGTTCTGAGAGTATCTATTTTTCATGCTTGCAAAAAAATATGCCGAGTTTGAGTCCCCTTCCTTTAACCAGCGCACCCTCGCCTTTTGCTTATTGATGCTTTCCTCAATCTTTCCCCACTTTTCCAGCTGATTCTGTAAGACCTTTTCTTGTTCTATCAATTGCGGGCAATGTAGTTGTTGTCCCATTTTTCCCTGCACAACTTTCAGCTGATCTCGAACCACTCTAAGCCTCTGTTCCACCCCTTTAAAGTGTATCATGTTAAGAGTCTTCAACCCATGCTTAACTTGTTTAAGTTTTTCCCACACTCCCTTCATACCTTCAAATCCTTTCTCGCAGTCCCACCCTTTAGCAACAAGAGGAAAGAACTGTTCATGAGAAGCTAAACAGTTAAAGAACCTAAACGGTCTACCTGACCCCCTATCCTGTTTAAACAGTTCCAATTTTAAAGGGGAGTGGTCTGAAAATTTGGGCTCCAAAACGGCAACATGTTTATTAGGCATCAGTAGCATCCAATCAGCATTTACCACAGCCTTATCAATTCTACTATAGGTGTGGTTGTTGCCTGTTGGTCCAAGTGTACGCTCTTCCCGTAGTAGTAATTTCAGTCATCCATGTATCGGCCAAGAACTCTTTGAAGTCTTTTGTTTCCATCTCTTGTACTGGCGAACCTATAGGCCGATCATCATCGTTCAGGACAGCATTAAAATCCCCCATAGCTATCCATGGACCTTGTATTGAGTTGCTTAATTGTCTGAGCTTTAACCAGAGACCCCTCCTCGCTTGAATAGTATGTAGGCCATAAATTGCA
The DNA here is from genome assembly GCA_003996215.1 of Jaltomata sinuosa. Lineage (NCBI taxonomy): Eukaryota > Viridiplantae > Streptophyta > Magnoliopsida > Solanales > Solanaceae > Jaltomata > Jaltomata sinuosa. The sequence goes on from QJPP01000557.1 coordinate 876,980, forward strand.
GAGAAGTTAATAACCAAATTCTGTGCATAGTTCTGTATTACGCCGTGCACAACTTGCTCATCCATATCTACCAGCTAAAACTTCAACACCCTGGGGTCCCATGCCACCCATATCCTCCCCTTATTAGAAAGATTAACGTTTGATATCCATTCCCAACCCGGGCTTATCTTTCTTATTATTTTCCCCTCATTAGATGCTTTAGTTCTATGCTCAAATTGCTACTAAGTCTACCTTGAACTCCTTTATTGCCATTCTTAGCTCATGTTGTCGATAAGCTTTAATAATTATGATAAGGATATATAGTTATTTAGGTAATTTACCCTAAAAACATCTGATGTTACTTTGCTTTCTGCTCTTTATATTCTAAATTTTTAAATGTTCTTTACTGTCTCTATTACCGGTCGATTCTATTACAGATGGTTGACTAGAAATAGAAAAGAAAGTTCACTCCCCCCACCCCCCACTACCACTTGCACTTTCGCCCACCAACATATGCTTTGAATAACTATATCCATCAAGACTTAAATAAATGAAAAGGCTCACTTAATATTTTTGCCTCCGGTAGAATATCTTGTTTTGTTTGTCCTCTTCATCTTTCTCCCTTGCTCTTGAGAAAGTAACGAATGAGCGTTGCAAGATGTTGATATTGATAAATCATGATTCTTGTACAAGAACATGAATAATGAAACGCAATTCTTTTTTTCTAGTTGCCAAAAGCATTTTGCATTTTTAACTTTGAAAAGGTTTATTGAAGTTCATCAAAGTTATAAGGATTTCAGTGCTGAAAATTAGGCCCATCAACTCAATAATACAAATGTTTTGCTTTCACAATTACTTTTGGATTTTACCAGCTAACATAATAACCTAGCTAACCTAGATAATGAAGTGTACCCTATCAAAGTTTTTGACATAACTCACCTACATAATACATGTACATTACAATGATAGAACATATATTCCTCTCACCATCTACACTGCCAAGCACTGTGCAAGATCATGAAAGTAGCCCGACGATGCGATGGATCCAACAGAACTCTTTCTTCGTTATTGATGCCAAATGAAAATGTAATTTGGATATGATACGAAGATACATCAAGAAAAAGACGCAATTTATACACATCCTTGGTCCACCATACCATTGGCGATCGTCAGGAAAGCAGAGATCACTGCTCCATGGACCAATGCCCTGCAAATATTAGGAAATATCCACTCAGGCAACACCTATCACTGGAACAATTTTCTTCTAACCGTTTAATATGATTACTGTATGCATCTATTTACTAAATCCACAAGAATGAGTATAACTGCCCACGCGAATATTTCGTAGTGGAAGTTTTAGAAACTTACTCAGGACTTTCCTTTTGATAACCAAAATCAGTTGCTGCTTTTAGGGCTCTTTGGTAAGTCTGTTTCATAGCCTCCTGCAGAAAGCAAGAGATCCAACTTCACTGTAACTAGGTATGACATTTGCATCAAAATGGAAAACAGACAAAAGAAGCACCTGCAGGAAAAATGATGCAGCTAGCCTGCTACTATATTAAACCTCATCTTGAGACAACTAGTGTTGGCTTACAGAATATTTAAGGTCAACAAGCATGATAAAATACTACATAAAGATGAATAACACAGGGATATTCTTACAAAATTGACTCCAGCAAATGTTAATTTTGTTGGCTAGAGCACAAGTAGGAGAAGCATAACAATTTTATTTGATTGGCACTTGCTCCAACTACATATATTTGATTATCGCTTACAAACTGAGAAGTTCTATCACATTGAATCCTCTAACCGTTGCCCTCTCCACCGCGTAACCAAAAGGAAAAGGAAAAAACTCCAGTTCTGCATCAAGATTTAAGTGTTAACCTGTAATTTAGACTCAAAATCCTCTGGAGACCAATTCAAATTGCACTCTTTCAGTTCAAGTTCCCCTGCAACAACCTGCAATGGACAGTCAGAACTTTTATCAATCTAAGAAATGGACACAATCAAGTTACAGCAAAGTCACTCCACAACAGAAGAAAATATGGGAAACCTAGTCACATATATTATGAGCATGGCTAGATATACTGTTGATACAAATTGTTGCTTCGTGCTTGTTGCACTAACTTTCTTGCTAAACTTCTGTCTAATACAAGCTTCATAAAACTACAACTTCACAAGCTCTATCTAGTAAAGGAGATATTAAAAATAAGACACCAATAAAGGAAAAGTTAATCAAGTAAAAAGAAGAAGATGATGGAAGAAATTGGAAATGAATCTTTTGTCAAGCATTAATAGGACATCAAAAATGTGATACGCCCTCGCGGAAAGCTCACAGTGAACTGCAGGACAGACTCCAAAATTCTTTCCTGTGTAAACATAAAACTGGGATTTGATGAAGAGAATGTGGCTTCCTTCTCCCATTTTCATCACGAGTTCACAGGAATGAACCTTTTTCTTCCCTAATACCAAGATGTTTCATCCTTAGCCTTCCCAATACAATCTATCAACAAGGTCAATATTAGAGTTTGAAATTACCTACTTTAGCATTATATCTTGCCTATGTTGGCAGATCCAATGCCAGTATTAGTGCCACGCAGAAGCATAAGCTTACTTTGAACTAAAGCAAAAGATAGTAAAACGCCATAATGTTAAATCTTCAGATCCTTATATACATAACGAAAATGATTTCCGAAGAAAATTCAGGTAGTGCTTGCTATTTTTCAACAAGTGAGATATATATCATGAACAGAGAGTAGTCGAGAACAGAAGATCCTACCCCTCCCACACCAGCAGCCATAGAAGGAGCAACTAGAACATTAGCCTTTCTCAAAATGTCAACTGCTTCAGCGGTACATGGCATATTGGAGCCTAAAAATGAACGGCAATACAGTTAAAAGGGTAAAATAAAAACATGCCAACTACACCACTCATTATACAGGTAGGATCATGGCCAATAATCACAAAAAAGTGAGAATGATAACAGGATGTTGACCAATACCTTCTACAAGTATACGGCAACCAGAGTTAACCAAGTTAATGGCGTCAGATTGATTAATTTCATTCTGTGAGGCACAGGGGAATGCAACATCACACCTTTCACTCCAAGGCTTAGCTTCATCATAGTACTTTGAGCGAGCATAAGTCTTCGAGTAGTCTCTGAAAATTACTTATAAGTATGCCATTTGTTCAAAACTTTAAAGGTATTTGTCTGCACAGCTATTGTGAAAACAAAAGAAAGAGAAACCTTAAGCTTCTCTGCTGAGCTTTGATGTCTCTCAGGAAAGATATCTTCAAGAAATCAAATCCATCATCATCCACCAGATAACCCTTCGCGTCTGTAAAATCGTAATTTGCAAACTTAATAATTTAAGTATCTTATTGTATGTGCACCATATAAGTGGAGCAATGAGCTCTCATTCTCACCTTCCAGAAGAGAATCCATTACAAGCATAGACTGATTGCTCAGTAAGTCGTAACTTGCAAACTTATTAATTATCTTATTGTATCTGCACCATACAAGTGGCACAGAGCTCTCATTCTCACCTTCCAGAAGAGAATCTATTACAAGCATAGACTGATTGCTCAGTAATCCCTAAATGGTAAGCTCTAAGACAAGCAATAATATTCAGTTGAATAAGGTAGGTTACAGACTGTACCGATTGATATTGGAATACAGAATTTTTATGGAATACCTCCCAGTCAGAGGTGGATCTAACCTTAAAGCACGTGAACCGAGTAGCTTTTTCCCAAACATTGTATTTGTATTAAGAAATTCACTAAATACCTATAAATATTTAACTGTGAACTCTAACTATTATCGTATATTAACTTGAGGTTATTATAGGAAGCCATAAACTTCAAATACTGGATACGTCTCTGAGCTCAGTAGTCAGTCCAAGCTGAAAACATTTCAAAAGAAATCAGAAAGTTTACCAGATACGGTGATGGGAACGGCCCCATAAGCAATAAGCTTCTCTAGGACATGCATTGCAATCTTTCCAGAACCGCTAACTGCACACCTGAACATAAAGACAAAGGGTAAACAAGAGGAATTTATCACAGAGCCACACATTCCTCGAAGAAAGAAGGGACAAAGCCAAAGAGAACAATAAGTTTTCTGAACAATCTCAATTATTAGGCTACTGTGGGTGTTCCTTCCATCATCATGTTTAATCTCTTTTTGATTGTTTCATCCCAAAACAAAGTGGCCAAACCGATTTTTCATTGGCTAAATTGAAATTGTTCCAGTAACTCTGCTTTCAACTATTGAGTATTGACTTCATCCTACTCAATCTACACAACCTTTTGCCTCAGCTCAGTAAAACACACAAACCCTAGGAACTAGGAACTATTAGTCAACTTCATCACTGAAATCACAGACGGAAAAACTAAAGTCAGGAAAACAAGTAATAACACAGTTACCGCATGTCATATCATCTGTAGCTATGAAGCTCAAAATAAATATGTATCAGTGATAATCATGAGAAGAAAGAAACTCAGACTTAAAGGCAATAAGATGGGAGGAAACTGCTAATGAACATTACAGTACTTTGACGCCAAGGTGCAATAGAAACAGCCACACAAAATACTTCTCATACATCAGCAAATATCAAGAGCAAACAGCTTTTTATTTCTGCTTTGATACCTGCCTATGCAAAATTGCAAATAGTTTCACAGCCCATAATATATAGCACCCAAGGGTGTGGCCTAGTGGTCAATGAAGTGATATAAGAACCATGAGGTCTGAGGTCTCGGGTTCAAATCCCAGCGGAGACAAAAAAACACTAGGTGATTCTTCCCATTTGTTCTAGCCTTGGTGGACAGAGCTACCTGGTACCTGTTGCTGGTGGGAGGTGGCAGGTATCCCGTGGATTTAGTCGAGGTGCGCGAAAGCTGGCCCGGACACCACGGTCATCAAAAAAAAATATATATATATATATATATAAATATATATATGTCTTGGAGAGGCCAGGTTATGATGACAGAATAAAGTGCTATCTGTGCTGTGTATACCTAAACTACTAATAAGGGTGTTAAGATGATAATTTCTCAAAATATGCACAAGATTTGACAAAATGCTGGCTTTTAATATCCATTTAAATGGACCTCTATGTATTCCAGACTTTGATGAATGTTCAAGTGATTGTGAAACCATCTAGCTTTCAGACGGGAAGATCCATACATGAACTCAAGCTGAAGGCCGTAAATTATGACAAATGTAGTGGGACGGTATAAATATCTACATGCTACCCAATCATGTCTTCTGACAAAGATCTCCATGAATTTGTAGCAGGCTTCCCATTTTTCAGCTGCACCCGTGATGTAGGTATGCTTATAATACCAAACAGATCAACTGATATTGCCATTAATGAAGATCGTAGTAAAATAAGACCCAAACATTAGGCTATTTTTCTCTCATATTTCTGATTTCATACACATGGAAATCCATCATTTGGAAGGGATGGTACCTTAATCCTTTTAGTTCTTTGTTCATGTCTGCAAGTATAAGCTGTGCAAAGAAAACCTGAAAATTGCAAGTCAAATTAGTTGGCAGGAACGAGACAAGTATTTAACAATGCAAAACAAACAGAGAAAGAAAGAGACTTCACCAATCCGTAGCCAGTAGCCTCAGTTCGAAGACTGGAGCCTGACCAATTTACTCTAGGTCCTGTAAAACTTCCCTGCATAACATGAAATGTGTATCAATTCAATAATTCATATAACTGAAAAGGAAAGAGAGAGGAGAAAGGGAAAGGAGAATGTTTATAATCATTTGGATGATATACAATATTCAATCAAAGGAAAAAGGTTTAAAGTAAACTTCTTATTCAAAGCCATCAAATCTGGCGGTTCACGCATGAAGAAAAGTTTATCGAGAAAAGTAGTGTATTATAAATATAGCACCAAGAAGGTGCTGTCGAAAGTACTTACAAAGTATCCCTTTCTGTTCTTAAAGTGATTCTATAAGTTCTATCACTACTTCAGCATCATTAACATAACTCTGTTTAAAATAAAACAAATGTAAGCAGTTCATTTTGATCTTCTCAACGGACTCATAAACAAATGTTGATTATCTAGTCTTAACATCTCAGCAACATCAAGTGCTTCAGGACTATGCTTCATCTATATGATTGGCACAGCTGTTAACAGGTGTTACCAAGACCGTATAGTCAATTAGAGACGTGTATAGAAACAAACAAACAAGAAAATGAAGAAAGCAACACTAGTCATATGGAAATGCTTTATCTAGAAGAGTTAGAATCCCAAAGGAAAGGACTAAGACCACTGCATAACTGTTACCCGCATCTTGACTATTACAAGGAAACTTCCACGTACATACTTGCAAACCAATACTTGCTACAAGCATTTTATGTGACACGGTTTGTTACATCAAGGATAATAAGCTGAATAAATCCCTGCTTGCTCCACATTTCCCACCATGTCTCCTCCCTTTCCTTCCTATCATTAGGTGCATATACATCAATCAAGTGCAAGGAGAAGTCCTAATTCTTACCAGTAAATTTGCAGGATACTGAGTAAGAGCCAGGACTGTTGATTTCCCCTTCCCGGTCTCTGTTATCCCACATTAGGATAATCCATCCCCTAGTTCCACTTGTCTCCAATTGAGCAAGACTGACACATCTGTTTCCCCGCAATTCTTTTACTATCTCCCTAATATCCCCCTCCACTTTAGTTTCCTGTAAACATATCACATCTGCTTTCCAAGAAAGAATTAGATTTTTTATCAATCCCCTCTTCTTCTTTTTTTGACAATTAGTACTGTATTCCTCAGCAAATTAGGGATTGCTGGCCACCCTCAAAAGCAAGTTACAAAGTAGTAAAATCTAGTTTACAGTTCTCCTAGGAAATCAACCAACTCTTCTACTTCCTCTATACAATTTTCTTTACACCAAAAAAATAGTCACTAAGCAGTTCCATTTGACATCATGAATGGACTTAATCTTATCTTCAAAGCATCTTCCGTTCCTCTCTTTCCAGATTGTCCACCATATGCATGAAGGTATTATCCTCCACCACTTTTTTTGGCTCTTGCTTCCCCCTCTTCTAATCCAACAGCTCATCAGGTCAGCTGTATGCTCAGGCATTGTCCATACAGTCTTCGTAAGGCTGAAAAACAGGTTCCACAGTTGGGCAGTGAACTTGCAATGCAAAAAAAGATGATTATTCGTCTCTCCAGTTTCATTGCACAAAAAACATCTTGTCACCACTACTCTCCCCTTCCTTTGTAAAACTTCATGGGTAAGACATGCCTTCGTTGCTACTAGCCAAGTGAAGCATTTCACCTTGGTAGGTGCTATGCTTTTCCATACATTCCTCCATATCCTCAAGGGATGTTGTGTAATGCTATTCTCCCTCTTGTATAGTTTGTTCACTGAAAATCTTCCATCCCCCGAGTGTTTCTATCTTAGGAGATCAGGTTCCATTGTGGTACCAGAGAAAGTTTCTATTTCCTTTAGCAGACTAGCCACCCTCTCCACGTCCCAGTCATTGAGATGTCTTCTAAAATTGAGGTTCCATCCCTGGTTGGACCAGCATTCAGAAATGGTTACTTCAGGATTGCAACACCAATCCCCTCTTCTTTATACAGTTTAATACTACAATAATCTTCATCGATCAGGTATGGCAAAATATCCCCCCTTACTTCTAGTGGTTACTCATGAACCTGTTTCCCATCACTAGACCTTTCAATTCATTTACCCCATTCTTTTTACTGACTGCTTGCTCCTGTTGCTTGCCTATATACTGCTGCTTCTTGCCATCAGGATTTAAAACCTGCATTGTAATAAATCCTATCTTCCTCCATTATAATGTCATAGGATTTGAAACCTGCATTGTAATAAATCCTATCTTCCTCCGTTATAATGTCCCGGCCTAACTACTGGAGAAAAAACCCTGTAAAAGTTGTTGGAGTGAAATCAGGCTAGAAAGGCCTAACCTCGAAAAGTGTGACTAAGAGCATTTTATCTAAGGAGGTAGTCTTTAGTTTTGCAGATTTGAACATAACATAATGCTAAATTAACACAAATAAACTAATAACATAATGATATGTACTCGTTCATGTCCAGCCCCTAGGGTATTGGTCTAATGGTAGGAACGCAACGTGTGATGTGTCACTGAGCACGTCACAGATTCAAACCTTATTGAAGACAAAAACCTCGTATTTAAGTGGATAATGTTAGAGGGTCGGGCCGATTATTGACTAGTTTAGAACCGTGTGTCACTGGCCCTCGGGAACTTCACAGTTGAAAAATGAAAAAAGAATCCCCTCATGTCCTCCTCCTTCATCTTTAACAGAAGATGAGAATAATAATACAGTCCAAAAATGCATCTAGATGGCATTCTCTCCTATTCTTTTCTTTTTTTTTTTTAGTTAAAATATCTGATCATTTAGTTTAGCATTACGTTCTGCTGTCACCCATGATACTCAGCAAATTTCATATAATATGTGAATTATTAGCCTCTTGAATCTCGTATACGTTTAGAGAAATTAGCTTGTCTGGACTTGATACAATTTTTATCCAATGCCACACCCACACTGATGCAGGAAAAGAAAGAAACTGAGGCACCAGAAGAATATAGATCTCAAATATCAGATAATTAACCATCTTCACCTGTGAATGACCCGCCAGTCGGCGATATTGTCCATGCAAAAAGCCCATTTCTCGAGTACCAACACCCATCTCCTCCGAAGGAAGATCCTACATGATCAGACAATAAATCAAACTACAGAAACTAGATCTGATTTGATAGGAAACTGAAAGCGAAAACAGACGTAGACATTAGCCTTTAGCTACCTTTTCAGGACCCAAATAACGATACAATTCATTCATAAAGCTCTGACAAAATCGCATGACCTACAGTGAAGAAGGCAGAAATTAGAAGAAGGTTTAAAAACGACAACAACAACAACTACTACTACTATGCCACAATGCCAAAAAAACTCCGGGGACCACTATAGAAGAAAGTCTAACGCTTGAAAATAAACTTGTGACTAGAAATCAACATGGTTAAAGATAAACATATACCTCACCATCACTTTTGCTTTTAGGATCAAAATCACTTCCACCTGAAGAACCCCCAAGTCGGTAAGGCGACAAGGCATTTTTCAAAGTCTACCAGACGAGAGCAAACCAAACATTATGAGAAGCAGCATACTTTCTCAACTCAACTTCACATTACACCTTCATCAAAAAGATTAGATGGGAAAAAGATACAGCAATCCCTTGTACTCTTTAGAGCAATTATACACATTACACACATTATAATTGTTCACAAGTAAAATTAAAAGACTAAGATAGATGGCAGAAAATTACCTGTCCAAAGCTAAGAAATTTGGCAATACTCAAGTTCATTGATGGATGGAATCGGAGACCACCCCTGCATGGACCTAGAGTTTGATTAAAATGAACCCGGAACCCACGGTTCACATGCGTCTCACCCCTATCATCAACCCACGGCACTCGAAAAATAATTGTGCGCTCAGGTTCTAATAACCGCTCCATGGTGCTTACATAACTAACACATAATAAAGTTTCTCTAATCAGAGTTGTAATGATTACTCTTCATACATAAGGTTTATGTTCAAGACACTTACCTTGAGTTTTTTGAAATGACTCTTTCTAACGCATGAATCGCTTCTTGAACAGACTGAATGAATTCCAGTTCATGAGGATCCCTTTTCAGTGCAGCTTCAATAATCGATCCAGCCGTTTTTGACATAAGAGCTTTTTAGGGATTTAAACAGCAATGAAGAAGTTAGAAAAGTATCTCAGTCTCTCGGAACAAAATCCCACACCCACACAAAAGAAACAAGAACGATTTGTGAGATGACAATGTATTCTTGAGTGAAAATATATGTATGTGAACGTTGAAGATGAGAACAAATTGATTTCAGTGGTTATTGTTCTTCTTTTACAAAACAGAGCACAAAGAATTAAACAAACATGGCCCCATGAAGCAAAACTACACTAGTCACAAATTTACAACCCCATCCATCAATATTCAATATGGAATAGAAGATCAAAACCAACTCTCGACCCAGACATACTTGACGTCGCACAAATACTTCTCAACATAAGAGTCAATGTAATATGTTAATTAATTAATTTTCCCTTTCAATAGTCATACAAATTCATGCAAGCATATTGGATAAAGCCTGTTCTAGAAAATTCTTAACTTTCCCATAAGTGAAAGGTATAATCTTCCAAAGGGATATATAACAAGAATAAAATGAAAAAACGACTTATGTGGGAAGATACTCAAGCACTCAAAGCAAAATGCTTACTGTATTTGTTTAGTTGGCTCAATCAAGCCCCTGTAACTAGTTGTGTTGAATTTTTGGATTGTGTCTGCTCCTTAGTTATGGAAGCTTTTTTGTGTATATGAGCAGGCACTATCTCCCTTTCTTGTAATCTTTTGCTTGCATCGTCTGGATGCTTTTTAATGAATTATCCTTATTTCATCGAAAAAGGCTTATGTGGAAAGATGCCCAAGCAAAGATGCCCCTCGGAGATTGGCCTGGTGGTAAGAGTGCAGTGTGTGATGTGTGGGTTAGGCGCTGGGTTTGAACTTGTGTAAAAGCCCAGTATTTAAGTGAAGGGTAGAGGGGTAGGCCCATTATCCATCACGTTTTGAACCGTGCACCATTGGCCCCAGGGATTTCCTAGTTACCAAAAGAAAATGAAAAAAAAAAACTTATGTTGAAAGATTTACAAGTTCTTGCTTAGATATTAACAAAATAGCTCTGCTCCTGGTACTGACATCAAACCCATATATTTCAGTTTAAGTGGGGGGAGGGTTGGAGTCTATGAACTCCTCTAGGGAAAAAGAAAAAAATTATAATCACTGCAAATACGGTCTTCGCATCAATGGAAATTTTGAACCATGTATAATATATGACTTTATGAAGCTGTCATCAATATACCAAAAGAGGAGGTCTGTAGTAAAGAGTTATCATGTTCTTGAAAAGGTGTTGATTAATTAAATAAATAAACTGCTTTAGAAGTCTCATACAATTTTTAAGATAAAAACAAAAGTGAAAAGGATAAGGGGGATATAAGCATATAGCCACCAAGAAAACTAAAGGAAATTACCTTTAACATATATAGGTTTATCAACAACAATCTTATCTTTGGATGCCATTTGGAGACGAAGAGCTTCTTTGTGAAGTAAACTATTATTGTGCTCCTCCAGAGCACTCATCTGCATGTTTCGGCTGCCTTCATTTCCATATGGATTCCTCCTATGCTTCCTACCATATTCTCTGCAAACAGAGCAGAATATCCTTGCTGTGCCATCTTTCACATCAACATATGCCCACTTATACGTATCTGCCCACTCCTCTCTCCATCTTTTAACGACCTTCTTTTTCTTTTTCGCAGGTTGGGTCTTCAACAAGTCCTGATTCCCACCGGAAGCCTGATGAATCATCATCTGCTTGCTCTCATCATGGTCTTCGGCTGCAGATTCTTGTGGTGGAACATTAATCAAAGTATTATTACTAAATGAAGGGTCATCATCCCCAGGTCCTATTTCCAAATCAATCTCTTCTCCTATCTCCCTCACTACAAGATGATGCCTCTGAGCCTGATGGATTAAGTTCATGTCATCCATTGTAGAATTCATCCCACCCCCACCAGTTGGAAGTAGCATTCAGCATGACAATTTATACACAGTATGATTAGGCCAGCTTGCTGCAAACATGATACACACTAATAAATCTACTTGACTAAATCTCAGAATGCTCCAATAGCAGTGCGCATTAAGAGTTGAACAGTGAATCAAAAATCAAAGAGAACAATGAATTTTCTTCTCCATGTTCAGGATCAGAATTCCAGAGGCTTAAGTGCTTGCCTATCTCCTACCTCTATTTACTGCCCGATCAGGCTCTACAATCCCCGTTAGGTAAACTAAGAAAGAAAAGCGGGGGGACAAGGAAGAAGGAGAAACCAATTGGCTTGAGATTATCAACACAGCATTCTGCATGACCTACCAACTTTAATGAATGCACTAGCAACTCCTAGAAAAAAATCAATTTCCAGTAGTAAAATAGACTCAAAATTTGTTATGGAGTAAGCATCGGGTATTCTTATTCATGAAAAGGAATTTGTATTGCACATATACTACTTCCAAAAGTATCCTAGTAGCTAAGTTACCATCTTCAAGAAAAAAAAAGTTTCCTAGTAACTATTGACTTGAGACGAAGTGTCCTCATGAGTAATATGACAAGCTAATTGTAGTAGGGAGGATTTAAAATTAAACAGAGATCGAAGAATACGCGAGGGAAGAGTTAAATAGAATATCATAGCTTAAGTACAATATGTTAGATGCCATATGTTGCTGAAGACAATGTACTACAACAAGATTGTTTAAACAGATGCAAATTATTATTTTTTTAAAATTGAACAGATGCAAATTATACTTGATTGAAACTCATCTTAGCTCGTTTTCAAGAAAAACATTCCTAATAATTATGAAAGACAGTTATGAACACTATTAGTCTATATCAACCGATGCAAAATACACTTACCAATTATGTTAGTTCTATTACTCAATGTACTTAGTAGTCATAGTATTACTCATGTAGGTTCTTGTCCTTCGATTTCTGTTACTATCTTTTGTTTCTTGTACCTCAATTATTGTAGTGTTTTGTTGTTGCTTTCGTTTTAATACTATCTGCTATTTTTTTTACTGTTTGTTGTTCCTTGTACTTCCGTTACTTCTTTTTCAGGACTGCTTTGGACTGTTTTTCTTGAGACGTGGGTCTATCCGAAACAACCTCTCTACCTCTGAGGTAGAGGTAAGGTTTGTGTATACTCTATCTTCCCCAGACCCCACTTTGTGGGACTACATTGGGTACGTTGTTGTTGTTGTTGTTGTTGTTGTTACTCAATCTACTTGGTCAATACAAGAAAGTAAGGTGCAAGTGAGGGGAAAGGAAGCATTTCAGAGATAAATGCATCTCCTAACTATAACAATAGCTTAACTTCTAGGCAATTCGACGTGCACACTTCGACCTATGTAAACTTGAACCTAAAACCTTTCAGCGTCATGGATATATACATCACACTATAAAACTTCTAGCCCCTCTATCGAGTTATTTTAAGCTTTCTATTCGTCAACTCAACTCAATTTTCTATTACATGGAAAAGAAATAAAAGAACAAGAGAGTCCAAAGCTTCACATCAATCCATGTGATAGAACCTGAACAGAAATTAAATAAAAAAGATACAATCTTTAAGATGCCCTCAAAGGAGCTATTTTTTTTCTTTTTGAAAACTGTGGTGTCCTTACCAGCTTGCGCGGACCTCAGACTAATACCACCTTCAAAGTAGCTATTTTTCAGCCACCATCACCAAACACAGATGAAAACTTCTCACATTTTTTCTCAAATATCAAAGTCTACCAAGCAAATAAATCCAAAATGCAATAACCCCAAACAAAAAAAAAAACCAATTGAACTAGAACAGAAATGCTGGGGAAATTAAAGTCCTTTTAAGCAAAGATTAAAAAAAATGAAAAGACTCTTACTTTTCAAAAACCACGCTCAAATTGGTTCGATCAGAATCTTGTTTCAAGCTTTCTGAAATCTTCCACTTCTACAAGAGCTGTTTTCCCATGTGGGTCAAAATTCGCCAGCAAGGTTGCCCCCCCCAGCTGCTACTGGTTAAAGGGTAATTCCAACTGTAGAATTCTATAAATGGGGTAAAACTGAATTTTCTGAAAGACAGCCAACGAGGTAGTAGTGTCGGGGCAATTGAATTTTTGCTATAAGAGACTCGCTTTTCTGCAATTGGGGATTTTTTGGGGGGAAGAAAGGGGGTGAATAGTGAAGAGAGGGGCTAATTTGATAAATTTGGATTCTTTTGTGGGGGAATAGAAAAAAAGAATAGCAATGGGCAATTTTCATTTTCTTTTTCTTTCTTTTTCTAATATTTTATTCTATTGCCAACTCATTCCAAATGTCCAGATTTAGTCAGCGTTTGGTCATAGATTTTGAGTCAGATTTTGAAAATTGATTTTCAAATGATTGTTTGACTATAAAATTTGATCAGCTTTTGAAATTTTGATCTTTAAATATTCTTAAATTTTCATACTGGTTTTTGAATTTTTGGGACTACCACTCATAAAATTTCAAAAAAAAATCAAGTAAAAATGCATGTTCAAGCACAACTTTAAGTTTCAAAAATCACAATTTTAAAAACTCAAATTTTAAAATTTTTACTTCAAAATTATGATTAAACGGGAGCTTATTATGTCACTCTTTCAAGTTAAAATTTAATTGAGTCCATTTTCATAAATTAGAAGCTTTACTGTCTATTTTTAGAGTCAAGTTCTCAAATGGTCACTGAATTTGTAAAAATATTTTATATAATTTTTATTTATTTTTGGACAATATGACCATTAAATTTGTAGAAATATCTCACTAAAATAATTTTTGATTTTTGTAAGACAATATGGACATCAAACGATACACATATTTTTAACAATGTGAAAATTAACGAAAAAGTTAATTTTTTAACGAAACTTTATACATGTAATTTTTTAGGTTCTACTTTTAGGTTAATAGGTATTGGATCTAAAAATTGAACCAAAAAATTACATGTAAACCTAGTTGTGGTTGTAAATAATTTTTTTGTAATTAATAAAAGTTATTTAATTATCAAAAATAAATAAAACCCACTTGTATTTAAAATGATATTACCCTCTTTATAAATTCATTATATTCCATGGAATTCTAATTTTTACCTTAAAGGTTATATTTAGGTATATCAATACAAAAAAATTGATAACTTGAAAGACGTTAAATGTGTTAATAAATATTTAGACTATTATTTTGCATATCATATGTGGCCAAGGACTAGTATAATTACAATATTACTTGGGCGTAATAGTAAGTATATGAGGTACATTAATAGTAATATAAGATCTAAAAATGGAATTTAGTCAAATTGAAAACTGCATGACATACTGAAATTTCAAATGAATGCCTATAAGGCTTAATTTTTAATACTTCAATTATTTTCAGTGTATAATGAGTGAGACTCTGAATAAAATATCTAATTAAAGCCACAAATCATTCGTCGTTTGGGTATTCCTACAAAACGTTATGAATGTATTAGTACAACGTATTCAGCTAGACACAATTTGCAGAGTGAGGCACGAATCACTGGAGTACTTGGATGTATAAATACAATTTCTTCCAATATATTTTTGTGTGTTAAAATTTTGAATTGAGATTTGGAGATTGAACTTGGCACTTTATCTACTAATTAGAGTAAGTTATTTGAGATTTTTTATTTAATTATTATTATTATTTTTAAACACTGCTACTTAATATCATTTAATCTTTGAAATTCTTATAAATCTTTCAAATTGTTCGAGCATATCAAAAAACTCAAATGTTGATTATTCTTTTTGAGAAAAACTTCAAGAAGGAAGCTCCAACAACTTAAATTCATTTTTCATGAGCAATTAAAAATATTCATAACGTTTATTTTAAATTGTAATGGTTGGATAGTTAAATATGAAACCTCGCGTATAGCATGAATAGTATTCTTGAGAAAATTGATGACATTTTAGCTAAACTAGAAATGAACAATTAATAATTTATTCAAATTAAATATTTTGGATTCTCAAAAAAACATGAATTTAAATGGAAAAAAAATGAAAATACTGAGAATTAAGTTATGTGAGTTTTTACTTCAAACGGGCATATTTGAAAGTTTATGGCCGCCAAGCCACACTTTTTAATTTGAAGTTGACCTGCATAAGCAAATGCCAAACTTTAGATATTTTGCCTAATTTTAAATAATATATATTGAATTTTATTTCAAAATAAGTAGACTTATAAGTTTCTACACTATAAATATGGTGCAAATAGTAATCTCAATATCACTTATATGTGCACTTACCTCAATAGAAGAGTCGTGATACCATAATAAGGACTTCGAGAAGAAAAATATTGAATATAATATAAGGGTTGATAAAAATAGCGAACAATTTTTAATGCATATATAATGATGCCAACAATAATTACACATTATTTCATTAATTTTATATTAAAAATAATATTACACAGAATAAAATATATTTTTTCTAAAATTTATATTTTCTGTTAATTCTAATAGCACTAAAAGACTCGAAAAAATACAAGATATTAAGTAAATGCAGATTGACGAAATCATATTTTCAATTAATTAATTATATATTTTTCTTTTATTATGTGATATTTTTACCAAGCCTACCTAGTCACTTGGTTAATGCATTTGCTCATTGTGAATTCAACCTATGAATCGAAGTATCCAAATGTTAACGCAAAACATGATCAAATTATTGCAAGTGACCATTTATTTTATCCTCAACGTGTGCTACTTGCATTTTTTATCGAACATAGTTATTTTTGATACTTGTACAATCAAAATTTTCTGTATCTAATATGCTTAACAGGTTTTACACGTTGCTTAAGAGAGAGTACAAGAATGGTTACAGTAATTAGGCACACAATGATTATTTTTTGCCAATTAGTCTTTATAGTTTTCTTTGTTATTTTATTATTTATATTTTACTCCTTGTTTTCTTGAGAGGGGTACATCATTGTAGTTCCATAATTGCAGAAGTATAAATGAAGTGTTGCTTTTTCTCTTAGTAAATTCTCTTTACTTCTACATTTTTTTTCAAATTACTTGCAAGTGTTTAACAGTGGTATCAGAGCACTTTTCTGGCTTAGTGAAAGTTTATCCATGATAAAAACTAAAATATTCTCGTAAAACTTGATCGAATAACTAATGATGTGGCTAGTGTCAAGGTGAGACAAATTCAGATGAAATCAGTCTACGAGCAATTATATTGAGAGCTCAACTATTCTTTAGAAGAGGAGAGAAAATGAGAGAGGGGGGGGGATCATCAACTCTAGGTGAAGGATTAAGTCATGAACTGCATTCTCCAATTGGAAGACCTCATTGATTACTAGGAATGACCTTTCTGAGCTTACCTAGCCACAATTTTCTTCCAAGAACCCTAAATACATCACCCAATTCAAATTGTACCCCACTCAGTTCACAACCATTCTTTCCACTCATATCAGTTTCATTACCCAACTCCCAAATCTCCTTTACATAAATCCCACTCAATTCAAATTATGCTCCTTACATACCTAGATCATCCATTTAAACCTCCATCGGCTTCATTCAAGTTCCCAAAATGTCATACTCCATACCCTACAACCAATTCTCTTCGTACTTTAAAATAATTTGCTACTTAGAATCCTTTCCCTACCTTTTCTACACATGGGTATAACTCTCAAACACCATCCCAATTTTTTCAAACCCATCAACCTCACATACAACTATGTGTTACTACGCATGTTACTCATTACCCACACAGTGCAAAAATATTGACTCAGCTGTCTCAATTAGAGTTTGCGCGATTTAATGACAAGAATTTTAAGGACTACTGATACGAGGTTTATCGGCTATTCTCCTTGGATGAAGTTCATCATGATCAAAATGTGTCAGTAATAACTATCCACTTGGACAATCTTGCTCTCAAGTGACACCAAGCTTACATGAGTAGAAGCCACTTGTCTATGTCCATTTCAATCGATGTTTTTTTCTAGATTTTGTCCCATTAGGATCAATTGCATTGAATACTTATATGAAAAGTAGAAGCCACTTGCCTATGCCCACTTGAGATAAGTATTTATTATGTTAGATGATCACTTCAGGGCTGAATATGATAATCACATGATAGAAGCATTGAAAGTTAGGAAAACTGGAAGTGTGCTACAATTTCAGGAGGCCTTTGATAAGGCTATGACTAGGTTGAATTTGGATCCTAGTCATGCCATCAATACGTTCCTGGAAGGATTGAAGCCAAAATTAGGGAATGTTGTGAGGATTCATGGACCTTATTCCCTTTCTTAAGCTTATCACCTTGTAAGATTGCAAGAGTCCATTTACTCAAAACAAGCTAAGGCTATGAAGAGTATTGGGAGTTACACTCATCAGGTGCCTAGTAACAGGACCCAACAATGGACCAAACCTACTATGGTCACAAGAGATAAGAGACCAAGGAGGAGGAGATTACCACCAACTGTGCTCAACGAAAAAAGGGCACATGGCCTTTTCTATACTTGTGATGTAAAAAATACCTCACTGGCCATGTTTTTAAAGCTAATTAAGGCTCATGTATTTTTATTGAAAGTGGAGGAAGATCTCACTGATGAGGAGCTATATTTACTCGAAGACGTGCATGTTTAAAATACATCAAGACTCATTGAGAATTGTCATATCTCTTTACAAGCACTGAATGGAACTAATGGGTATCACACCTTGAGGATGCCTGGTTACTGTCAACAAAAGTGTCTTAACATCCTCATTGATAGTGGATTCACTCATAATTTTATGAATAGTGATTTAGCTGAAAGGATAGACTGGAAGGTTGTAATGTTAAATCCTCACTGCAGGTAAGGGTAGCTAATGAAAATTCTATTTAGGTGACTAGTTGCTGCCTTGAGCTTGAATGGTTGTTACAAGGGGTGATGTTCAAGGCAAACTTCTTATTGTTACCCTTGGGAGCTAATGACATTGTCTTAGGAGTGCAAAGGTTATGCACCTTGGGAGGGAATAAGGGAGATATCTTATTCAATTTTCGTCAATTGACTATAAAATTTGAGTATAACAATAAAGTGCATACATTGCAAGGGGTGGAACCTGAGATAAAAGTGGTAGATGTAGATGTTTTTCAGAAATTTAGTGTCACTAATGCTCAATCTTTTATGATCAAAGTTAGTCCTACCGGAGCTAATGTTGATGAGGAAGAAGGACCAGGGTGATTGAGCAACCTTCTACTGAGATATTGGCCTTGTTAAATGAATTTCAAACAATGTTTACTGAACCACAAGACCTGTCTCCTTTCAGAGACACTTTTGACCACCACATTCACTTTATGGATGAGGCCAAATCTGCTAACATTAGATCTTATAAGTACTCTCATGTGTAGAAGGATGTGATTGAGAAAATAGTTGGGGAGTTGATGTCTCAAGGTTTCATACAACACAATAGTAGTCCTTTTGCTTCTCCAGTAGTGTTAATAGGGAAGAAGGATGGTAGTTGAAGGATATGTGTTGATTACAGGGCTCCGAACCAGCTAACCATTAAGGATAAGCTCCCAATTCTCCTCATTGAGGAGCTTTTAGATAAACTAAGAGGGTTACAAGTGTACTCTAAAATTGATCTCAGATCAGGATATCATCAGATTAAGATGTCCTTTTCTTTAAGTGCATAAGATAACTTTTAGAACACACTTCGACAATTTTGAATATTTGATCATGACTTTTAATTTAACTAATACTCCTTCCACTTTTCAAGGGCTGATGAACCAAATTTTTCTAAAGTACTTAAGGAAGTTCATCCTTGTTTTCTTTGATGAAATTTTAGTACTCAACAGAAGCTTGGTGGAACATGAAACACACTTGATGGCTTACCTTTGAACTATTATTGAAACATCACTTGTATGCTACAAGGTCCAAGTATGTAGTTAGAGCTATTACAGTTGAATATTTAGGCCATTACATTTCTGCTCAAGGGGTTGCTACTGATCCTAGGAAGATCTTAGCAATTCAGAAATGGCCTGCTGCCACTACTCTTAAGCAATTAGGGGATTCTTGGGTTTAGCAGGCTACAATACAAGGTTTATTAAGGGGTATATAGTTATTAGCAAGCCTTTAGCTGATTTGCTGAAGAAAGACTGTTTTGGGTGGTTTGACATAGCTATTACAAGTTTTGAGACATTGAAATAGGTGCTCACCTCTGCTCTTTTGTTAGCTTTACCCAACTTTGAGCTTCTTTTTGTGGTAAGACTAATGCTTGTGTTGTGGATATAAGAGTTGTCCTGATGCAAGCAGAACACCCTATTGTTTAGCCCTTTCAGTCTATGGCAAGGAACTTTTGGCTTTGGTGACGGCTATTACTAAGTGGACAAAATACTTGATGGACAAACATGTCATTGTTAAGATTGATCTGAAAGAACTCAAGTTCTTACTTGAAAAGAAACTACATACTGGTTTTCAATTGAAATGAATTATTAAATTAATGCAATTTGATTTTGTAATTGAATATAAGCAAGGCAAGGAAAATAAAGTTGTTGATGCCCTTTCTAGGATTCTTACAACTGCTTTCGCTGCCTTGACCTTATCTACGGTTAGTATTGATTTGCTACAATTTGTTGTGGATAATTGTGAGGTTGATCCTACTCTACCGAAGTTGGTGCAACAACTATATAACAATTTTGGTCTGATCAAGGGGTTTAGTTTTATCAGCCAACAACTCAAAAGACATGTGAAATTGGTGGTTGGACCTGATGATGTGCTCAGGCAAAATTTTTACACTTATGGCATTCTTTAGTTCAAGGTGGCCATTCAGATATTGAAAATACTCATAGGAGAGTAGCTTTGTTATTCTATTGGAAAAGTCTTAAGAAGGATGTCACTACCTTTGTCAAGCAATATGCTATATGTCAGAGTAGTAACTACGACAATGCTACCTATCATTGTTTATTACAGCCCTTGTAGATCCCTTCCCTGGCTTGAAGTAGCATTAGCATGAATTTTATAGAAGGTCTTCCTAAGTTTAACAGAAAGTCTGTCGTATGGGTGGTGGTGGACCGACTCACTAAGTATGCTTATTTCATGATTTTGAGTCACCCTTACACTGCTCTTGATATTGTCAAGTTATTCATGGATATTATATTCAAGTTACATGAGATGCCATATAAAGTTATGAGCAATAATCCTATCTTTACTAGTAAATTTGGCAAGAGCTCTTTTATATTCAAGGTGTAGCCATCAACACTTTCACTGTCTAACATTGACAATCAAATAGCCAAACGAAAGTGGTTAACAAGTGTCTGAAAACTTATCTTAGGTGTTATTGCTCAGAAGATCCCACTTATTGAGCACAGTTCTTGGTGTTTGTTGAGTGGTAGTATAATATCACTTTCCACTCCTCCATTCATTGCACCCTATATGAGACATTGTATGGCCAACCTCGCTCTCTACATTTACCTTATTTGTCTGGTAATTCTGCTCTATAGGAGGTGGATAGATCCTTGGTAACTAGAAAATTTAAACTGCAATTGCTGAAATTTTATTCGGTTAGATCACAATAGAGAATAGTGTCTCAAGCTAATAAGCATAAAATTGACAGGCAATTCAAGGTTGAAGATTTGGTTTATCTGAAGATGCAACCATATATGCAAGTTATCATTTCCTCCCATCACTTCAACAAGTTATCCTGTAAGTATTATGACCCTTATATGATCATGATTGGTTTAGTAGCCTACAAACCGACCTTTCCCAATGAGTTGTTGATCCTTGCTATATTTCACATGGCCATGCTAAAATTTTATCTTGCACTGCCTACTCAGATTACTTATTTCCCTATTCTTAACATTTCCAACCTTTTTTGCCCTCAACCTTTGAAGGTCAGAAGAATGATCCAGGAAAGTAATAAAATTATTTTTCAATGATTGATACAATGAGATTAGATCCCAGTTGAGGCAAGCAACTTGGGAGGATGCCACTAAGTTGACTACTAGATTTTCAGATTTCCTTCTTTGAGGTCAAGGAAGTTGTTAAGGAATGAGTAATGATATGCTTAATAGGTTATACACGCTGCTTAAGAGAGAGTACAAGGGTGGTTACAATAGTTAGGCATATAATAATTACTTTTTGCTAATTAATTCTTATAATTCTCTTTATTATTTTATTATTTACATTTTACTCCATATCTTCTCAAGAGGGATATATCATTGTAGTTCTACAACTACATAGGTAGGAATAAAGTGTTAATCTTTCTCTTAGCAAATTTTCTCCACTTCTGCAATTTCCTTCATATTACTTGCAAGTGTCTAACAATATCAATTATCTTCTATAATAACATTTTTGTATAACAGTAAAATTTTCTTTTAAATCAAATTTTCATCTATATTTTACCTTTATATAACAATAAATTACGTATAAAGTAGCACATGTCATTAAATCAATACACTCCTTTACTAGAATTATATATCTATAACAACACTTATCAATTTTTTGTTTCGTTATAATGATGTTAATTCTGATTAGTTTACTAAAAGTTTAACTTTTATTTATATATATAAAAATTATTTTTTTGATAAATTTATGGACTACTATACACTAAAAAGCCTGAAAATCGTGAATTTCTATTCTGTGGCCCGAAACACCCAAAAAAATACGTTCATCATAAAAATGCAATACGTACTTGTATTCATGCCTTTAACAAGATGACCCAAAAAATATGATTTAGAACAAAAGAACAAAATGACCCAAAATTCAAGATACGTGCTTTAAAATTAACATAAATCAACCAAGAAAAAATAATACTTGAACCCCTTTGAAATCATAAGCTTATGAAAGAATCAAGAAGCAAGAACACAGAGGAACAAAAAATGAGAAAGAACAGAAATGATAGGTATCTATTATAAAGCAGCAATGGCAAGTACCCATTACAATTTTTGAAGATTTGTTCTGAGCAGATGGATAGAGATGAAACATTTTGTTCTTTGTAGAGTGAAGAAGAGAGAAACTAGAAGCATCTTTAGTGTTGTCTATTTGAATTACGTTATTTATGTTTGGACATTACTCCCTCCGTTCTTAAATAAGTGATTATTTTAGCTTAGACACACCTCTTACGAAATTTACTCATTTCTAGAAAACAGAGAGTGTTTTTACTAACTTACCCATAATAGATACTTTGAAAAAGATGCAACTCTTTAATAATTTTTGTAAAAATCTCTTTATTTAAATAAGAGTAAAATTAAAAGAATATCATTTATGTTTTTTTATTATCTAAAATATCACTTACTCAGAAACAAAATGAAAAGACTAAATAATCACTTATCTAGGAACGAAGGAGTATAATCTTAACTAAATGTCCAGAACAAGAGGGGCTTAGGTTCGTTTTTTTAGGAGAATAAATTGGGCATTTGATCTGTAGCATTTACTCTTTTAGGGATCGTTTGATTTGAATATGAAATATGAGTATAAGTGTTAGGATATACTATTAACCATGCGATTTTGATATTGTATTATTTATTGAATGATTATTTATTTATTTATTTAATTCAATAAAGTGTTACATTAAATAGATCATTTTGTCATATATGTGTCCTCAACTTATATAGTAGATGATTTGGTGTATAGAGTTTGAGCTTATACACAGAAGATTAAATCATCAGTTCTTATAAGTTAAAGTTATAGTTCACAATCATAGATAGAAATTTGAACAAACCATCAGAATGATTGTAGCACGAGATTAAAAGTAATTTATCTTGATTACGAGAATGGTATAGTTCTAACTTCTCGTGCTAGTGCATTTTGTATGTATTGAACAGGACCGAGTAGAGATAGATGTTTTAGACTGATTGATAAAAACATATTCTCTAAACTATTAAATGTACTTATATTCTCAAACTTGATATAACTATTAAGAGTTGTATATATTAATTATCATTTTGATTTATTAAAAGGCGAGATCCTGAGATGGGTCAATATACCTGATAGATTGGATGATAATAATATATATTGGTGAAATAATAAGTTAGTTGATAGAATCAATGTCTCGGTATAGATATTGATGATACACCTTTTATGAAAAGTTTATAAGTTTTTATATGTAAACCCGGCCAGTGGATTTATGAATCCGACATATGAAATAAGTTAAGTATTGCTCTAAAGGAAATTAATCATTAATTAAATTTATCAGTAATTTAATTTATTGATTAATATCTGTAATCTTAACATGGGGAATTACATAAGTGTTTAATAGGGAATTATGATATATAAATAGAGGAGTGCAATTACAAATTTCTAGTGGAATAATTTGTAATTTATTATGGTAAGAATAATTCAAATTAATATTTTGAATTATTTCTATAATAGGAAGTCTCAGTAATTAATTCTGTGGTTCCTACAGTGCCCATATTTAACTAGAACTCAGAATCCTATTTTCTATCGGATTGGGGAAAAGTGGCGGCTATTCCTTGTTCAAAAGAACAAGGAAAAGGCATTCCTTGTTAAGGAAGAAAGGGGAGGGGCGTGTGGCCTCCCTTAATGAGGACCACACGTTTTCCTTCTTGCTCTCCTTGTTGGACAGGGAGAGCTCCTCTATAAATAGGGGTTCTTCCAACCTAGAAAAAGACACAATACACAATTAGTTTTCTGCACAATACTTGCCCACCCAAGTATTGAGAGAGTTCAGCTGTGAATTTGGGATCACTGGAGAAGACCGTAGAATTGAAGTTGGACTTGCTTCAAGATTCCTGCTCACGCTTCAAGAGGTAATTTTGGTTAATTTACAGCACACTTTTATGTGTACTACGTGTTGGTATTTGTTGTCTATAATTCATGTAAGTCGTATGTTCCTAGATTGCTTTCGCTGCGTGAATTATTTTCCTACAATTGGCATCATGAGCCACGCTTACATCTAAATAGATAATAAGTAATAAACGTATGTTCAATTATGCGTGAGAATAGATGGCAACAGTGAATAATTTTTTCCTAGTAATTGTTGTAATATTCTAATTTTATTTGGGAGTTCTTTAATTTTGTATTATTGAACCCAAAGAAATTTGAATTTCGAAAACAAGAGGAAAAATCAGCTGTTGGGTGTATTTTTTTGTTTCACATGAATGTCGACGGTGTCCCATGATTCTTGAAGAAATTAATTCTGAAAATTTTTGAATTAATAAAAGCATGTTTTAGTACAATATAATATTCAATGGATTATTGCAATATTGTTCTCAACATGTTATTATGTGTATGATGCATGAGATGGTACGGAGACATTGATGTGATATTTTTTCTGGAAAAAATTTTGTATGAAAAAATTGTAGAAAGAAAAATTCAATTGGTCATAAAAGTTCGTTCTCATGATCACCTAGATTAAATAGTATTGAAGTATTAAGTTTATGTGTTGGCTTAGACCTTCCTCCATATCAGATGAATTTAATACAAGTCAATACGTATTTAATTGCTAGTTTGATAATCTGTACTAACTCTCCTAATTGAGTGATACATGATTGGATCAATGTAACTAGGGTTTTGATTTTCACTTGACTTAAACTAACAGTATACTCTCCATCTGAGTTAGATCTGTGAAAGTTTATAGAGTGAATAATCGGTCATTATATATGTGTATACATATGTGTGTGAGATGGTATATTGAATGAACTGTAGAATTTGGTGCAATTTTTTGGAAAATTTTAGAGTACATAAATTTGAAACAAATATTTGTTTGGTGATCAAAAGGTTCATTCCCATAAATACCAAGATTAAATAGTAATGAAGTATTAAGCTTATGTGCTGGCTTAGACCTTCCTCCATATCGGATAAATTTAATACAAGTCACTACGTATTTAATTATTAGTTTGATAATCTGTATTAACTCTCCTTAACTGAGTAATATATGATTAGATAAATGTAACTAGGGTTTTGATTTTCACTTGACTTAAACTAACAATAGACTCTCCATCTGAGTTAGGTCTGTAAGAATTCATGGAGTGAATAATCGGTTATCATATATGTGTATTGCATGAGTAGTTCTCCAATTCCATCGATTGGCTATTTGAGATGCATGAATATGTATGTATATGATGAATTTGAATTTAATTATTCAATGTTTATATGACTGTTTTGTTGATCTATTGTAATTTTTTCAATCTTAGATTTAGTATGTCTTATGTTACCTACCTTAGCACTATAATGAGTCAAAATAAATTTGAGGGTCATAACTTTATTGAGAAAGGTTCTACTTCTAAACCGAAAGGTGAAAAGAAGAAGAAAAAGACTCACAATGCTAAGTTGTAGCTCTAACTGGAAGCGTAAAACAGCCTAACGACAAGTGTTTTCATTGCAAGATGTCAAGCCATTGGATGGCACATTGTCCAGTTTTCTTAGCCAAGTAAAAAAACAAGTTACATAACTCATTTTCACTTGTCGTTGAAACGTGTTTAGTGGCTGTTTCTACCATATCATGGTGTGTAGACTCAGGAGCCACTGATCACATATGCACTACAATACAGAGGTTTCAAGAAACACGCAAGCTGATTAGAGGTGAAGTTAGTGTTTTTCAAGCAGATGGCTCCACAGCTCCAGCTTTAGCATTAAGAAATATTAATATCTCGTTTGGTAGTGGAAGAGTTTTAATTTTAAGAGACGCATTATATGCACCTGCTGTTAGAAGAAATTTGATTTCCGTTTCTAGAGCTTTAAGAGATGGTTATAATGTTAATTTTTCTGATAACGGTTGGGTTATTAGCTATAATAAATATTTTATCTCTGTTGGTACATTGATTGATGGTCATTTTATTAGTAATGTCTCTCCTGAACTGCAACAAACTATTGAACTGAATAATGTTAAGCTTTCTAGTAAAAGAAAATGATCTTCTGAATTTAATGAGACCTATTTATGGCACTTGCGTCTATGTCATATAAATCTAGACAAGATTTCAAGGTTGGTTCGAGATGGATTTTTAGGTTCATTAAAAGTGGAGGCACTACTAACATGTGAATCCTGTTTAGAAGGAAAAATGACTAAGAGACCTTTTCCCTCAAAAGGGAATAGAGCCAATGATAAACTAGAGTTAATTCATTCTGATTTGTGTGGCCCGATGAACATTCAAGTGAGAGGTGGTTATGAGTATTTCGTGACTTTCATTGATGACTACTCAAAATATGGATATATTTATTTGTTGCGCCGTAAGTCTGAATGCTTTGAGAAATTCAAAGAGTTTAAGGCAGAAATGGAGAAACGACATGGAAAATATATCAAGTCACTACGATCTGATCGTTGTGGCGAGTACCTCTTTATAGAGTTCATTAGTTACTTATCAGAACAAGAAATTACATCTCAAATGTCTGCACCTAGAATCACACAATAGAATGGTGTAGCAGAAAGAAGAAATCAGACTCTTTTTAGAAATGGTTAGATCTATGATGAGTTACTCTGATTTGCCTTTTTCGTTTTGGGGATATGCACTAGAAACTGCAAACTATATTTTGAACTTAGTTCCTTCTAAGTCTGTACATGTGACACCCATAGAACTGTGGACTAGGCACAAACCTTGTTTGAAACATGTTCGGATTTGGGGATGTCCAGCACATGTGCTGAAAGGGAAGACAGAAAAATTAGAACCAAGAACAGAAGTTTGTGTTTTTATTGAGTACCCTAAGGGAACGAAAGGTGGTCTGTTTTATAATCCTAAAGAAAAGAAGGTAATTGTAAGTACAAATGCCAAGTTTCTAGAAAGGGATTTTTTATTAAACCACATTCCTAGAAGTAAATTAATTTTATAGGAATTAAGCAAAGAGATAATGAATCAATCTACTAACAATAATGAAAACCAAATTCAAACCCCAAATGTTAGAATTAACATACCATTACACTTTAGTAGTGGGAGAGATGTTTATGAGCATACAGTTCCACGAGTATAAATTTCTGAAAAATTCATTGCATTAAAGTAGTGGGAGTGGTATTGAGAAAATTGCACTAGAGGAAGAAGTCGTTGATATTCTCACACCGCAAGGTGCTGAGAATAACATTGAGACTCAAGATCTTATAAATGATGTGGTTCAACTACAAGACCATACTAGTGCACCTCTTTCAGTACCTGCCCCTCCTATAGTGCCTCGTCATAGTGGGAGAGAGATAAGAAAACCAATTCGGTATGCACTCTTGGGAGAGTCTTTTGACAGAATCCCTGAAGAGTTGAATACCGAACCCGTGAATTATGATAAAGCGCTACAGGATAAAGATGCAGAAAAATAGATTGTTTCTATGAAATCAGAAATGGAGTCCATGTATTCCAATAAAGTCTGGGATCTTGTAGAACCACCTGCAGATTGAGTCAAACCCATTGGATGAAAGTGAATCTATAAGAAAAAAAGAGGAGTAGACAGAAAAGTGCAAACTTACAAAGCTAGGCTTGTTGCAAAAGAGTTTACTCAAAAAGAAGAGATCGATTATGAGGAAACTTTTTCGCCAGTAGCCATGCTTAAGTTTATTAGAATTCTCTTATTCATTGCTGATCATTATGATTATGAGATTTGGCAAATGGATGTCAAGACAACTTTTCTTAATGGAAGTCTTGATGAAAGCATTTTTATGCGACAGCCAGACGAGTTCATTCAAAAAGGTCAAGAACACATGTTGTGCAAGCTTAAAAGATCCATTTATGGATTAAAGCAAGCTTCTAGGTCATGGAACACTTGCTTTGATAATGCCGTTAAAACTTTTGGTTTTGAGCAATGCCTTGATGAATCTTGTGTGTACAAAAAGTGAATTGGGGATAAGGTGGTATTTCTGTTATTGTATGTAGATGATATCTTGCTCATAGAAAATAATGTGGGCTTGTTGAATTCAGTTAAGGAATGGTTGTCCAGTAATTTTGATATGAAGGATTTGGGAGAAGTGTCTCACATACTTGGGATCAAGGTTATACGTGATCGCAAGAAAAAGATGTTAGGCTTATCTCAGGCTCTTTATATTCATACTATTCTTACCAGGTTCAGCATGCATGAAAAGACATTTATGAGAGAACAGGAAAAGACATTTCTTTGTTGATCCTTTTTGTGATAATAAACACAAGTAACATGATCAACATCATTATGAGAAATGAGGTAAAATAGGTCAACCATTTAAATGCAATTGGGGACACTTTCTATATCAAAAAAGAAGAAGATAAATACATGACATTTAAATTAACGTATAAAAAAATAAGAGTAAAGTCCATAAGGACAAAGAAAGAAAATGAACCTTGTTGACACCCAATTTTTACCTTCCACATTATGAATTAATCTTGAGCCTTTTTCAAAGTTTAAACAATTTTTGAAATAATTATTTTGATAAAAGGATGAAAACATTTTTCAAATCAGCTTTATAATAGTTTTGAGTAATAATTTATACTTTTTCATATTTAATTATGTGGAATTTATATAAGTTTACTTAAAGAACCATTTAAAAGCTTAATTTCATAAGAAAATCCTTTAAAGAGATTAAACGCTTGATTTTCCTCCAAATTAATTCAAAATAAGGGATTAATTGAATAAATTAATTTTCATAATTGTTAAGTGAGGTAATTATGCGTTAAACATAATAATTATATCAAATTGTATAAATTAATAAAGCTCAAGAGATTAATTATAATTAGTTCGTCTTTATTCCTATTCTAGCCTAAATAAAGACCATTTCAATTTTAGCCTAATCATTCCAATTTGGCTATACTTTAAACCAAATCTGGCCATATTTACAAAGCAAAGTGGCCAGCTCTTAAATAATATTTCCCCTTCCCAAATTATGTTATCAGCTACTTATTTTGGGCCAACAGCTCCACCATTTCCCCTAGCACACTCCCCTTTTTCCTGTTAACCCGCAAATCTCAACCCAACAAACCCTTATACACCTCTTACCTCCTTCTCCATACACAGACGCCCAAACACGCCCCCCTCATCTTCTTCATTTTCTCTCAACAACAACTCAAAACCTTAAATTGCCGCCTCAAATCCAAAGCTTCCCTCATCTCTCCGTACCAAAATCGCGTGCTAGGCACGTAGATCGTACCACAAAGGTACCAGACGAGCAACGTGGAATAAATCCACGACTCTTATCATCCTTGCTCTCCAAGATCCCGCTGAAAATGTACCAAAATGGTACAAATCCATGAGCTGGAGCCTTATCCTTTGGTGAATTCGAATTTTCTTACAAAATCCCCAAAAAATCCCTCTGAAATCCCATCCCACATCGAAGATTCGATCCCAAAAACTCTAAATCCACTCCTATATAAACCCCTATTGTTCTCAGTGTAGGGGTAACGATTTTCAGTCGAGAGAACCCTAAAAAGGCTTGAGCCGTTGGGGATTTCTTGATAAAGAAATTCGAGTCTCTTTTACATATTTCAAGGTGGAAGAAATTTCAAATTGGGATTTCTGTTTTCTTGGTGGCGGTAAAATTTTCTCTCCGGTCAAGTCAGGTCCTCGTCTGTCACGACCCAACCCATCGTGAGTGGCACCCACCCAACCCCCGGATGAGCGAACCAATAGAGTTCCACCCTTGCCTAGACTAACAACCTAAAACCAACAAGCATAAATAAAAACTAGCAATAGAAATAAGATCACTAATAAAAAACTTATCATTAATAATAAACTGCGGAAATTTCTCACCTAGGAACTGAAAGTCATCGTACCAAACATCAATACCAAATCTAGAGTACGGGGATGCAACCCCAAACAAAATAAGAATAGTTTTTAAGTCCGAACAAATGGACTAAAACTCTAGAGATAATCCGAAGGTAGCTCGAATCATTAGCTCACCCTTGATGATCGGAATCGCCGGTGCTAAATCTGAGTTCTCGTCTCAGCCGCTAGAAGATTTTCTATACTCACCAAAACAAAGACAAGTGCAGTATCAGTACACCACCACTGTATACTGGTAGGATCATCAACCAGTATTCAAGAAAATAGTATATAAATAGTAAGCAAAATCCAGTAACAAGTATGGCAAACATGCAACAATATCACAGGCATATCTAGACTACAGGTCTCTACGTAGCTTGTTACCGCATGAATCCATCTCTTACAGTTCTATTCCACCAACAAGAATAACCATAACCACGCCTTACCATCTAGCCCAGACCCACCCTGGAATCCCTTCTAGACAAATACCACAAGTAATGATTTACCCATCCTAAACCAAGACCAATTCAATAATCATACAACAGTTTCCCGGCCACTCAAGGACCACCAGTCAGTAGCACTTTTCAATAACAACCCGGTCCACTCACGGAACCAATATCAAGTATCACATTCAGTAAAACAACCCGGTTCTCTCATGGAACCAATATCAACCAATGCAATGCAATAATCAATAAACAGTGCAAGATACTATAAAGTAAACCCATACCAGGCGTGGTACCCGTGCCAACCGAATGTTATACCCGTACCAGGCGTAGTACCCGTGCCAACCATGTGTTATACCCGTACTAGGTGTGGTACCCGAGCTAACCGAATATCAACAACAACAGTCAATAGAATGAATGCACACCCCTTGTAAAACCAACAAGTAAAAACCATTCAAACATAGACTGTAAACCAAACTTAGATATTTCACACAAATCCCCTAAGCAATGTAATGCACACAATTACTTAGACAACGAGTACAATGAATATACACATTCGCAGAAATACGAAAGCCATCACCTACCTCGAATGCTCCAATCTCTATTCAACCCGAGCTTTCTCGTATTTCAGATTCCTCTCACGTTCTTGGTCTAAAAATAACACATAATGCATACAATTAACATACAAGCCTGTACATTACCTGGATTATACCAAATCCCCAAACCCCAGGCCACCCATAATCATCCCACCCTTTTCTCGGGCTTTTCCACCGTTAATTCTCCTAGTCTTATCAGTTTTTACGGACAAAACAGGAAATTAAATAGCCTTTGATCATTTTGACGTACTTAAATCAACACCCAAGAACATACATGTTTGGAACCCCCTTTTTCCCCGAATTTCATCATCCCTAGGTCATTCCAACCTTCCCCAATTTCCCTCCTAGCAGTTCTACTGCATAAGAAACGTAGTACAAACTGTGGGGAACGAAAACCTTACCTTAGGAACGATTTTTGGCGGAGGAATGAAGAAAATTGCCTGAATTCGCCCAGCCCTTCTCCCAAAATAAACTTGTGAAATTCTTATGTTTTGAGAGTTATTTCTGCATTAAAAACCCATCGGCCCGTTATAGCAGTCGTCGCTCCACTATAGCGGTCTTAAGTGAGTTGATCTCCCCTTGGCCGCCGCTATAGCCATAATTTCTACTACTATAGCGGTGGCCGCTATCGCTGACAACGCTCATCATGGGAAGAAAGTTCATATATGTGCCAGTTTTGGTCATTTCACAACACACTTGGTTCCCCCGACGTCCCGAAATAACCCTTTCACATCAAACATGATTCTAGGAGTTCTACTTACCCAAATTCGATTCTGAAAAGTTCCCCAGACTCCTTTATGTCTTGTCTACGTGAAAAACTAGCTCAATCTAAGACACCTAAACTCATTTTTACCCAGATTTACCTAGACTCTACCTCGCTCCAAAACTGGCCGAGGCTAGCCTAGTCCAGAATTTCAAACTCCCAAACTCATAGTTTTCTAACTCTAAAACTTGGCACGATTGGTCTACCCGTAATGATAGACCCGGTCGTTACAACAGATACCAATTTACCCATTATTCATCTCTGAACGATCAGACTCGAAACTACGGAAATAAAAAGGAAGGAAGTGTAGTACCTGAATCCTCAAACAATTAAGGGTACTTATCCCGCATGTCCTTCTCAGTTTCCCAAGTGGCTTTCTCAACCGGACGATGCTTTCACTGAACCTTCACCATGTCAATCACCTTTGTCCTCAACCTCCGGACACCCGAGCAAGAAACATAACCGGTTCCTCCTCATAACGAAGATCTTTATCAAAAGGTACCTCATCCCACTTGATGATGTAGTCCCCATTCCCATGGTATCGCTTGAGCATGGATTCATGGAATACCGGATGGATGCTCAAAAAACTAGGTGGCAGTGTTAACTTGTAAGCCATTGGCCCCACAATCTCAAGGACCTCAAACGCACCGATAAACCGAGGGCTAAGCTTGCCCTTCTTACCAAACCGCATAACCCCTTTCATTGGTGACACCTTTAGAATTACTTGTTCACCAACTTGAAAGTCCATGTCCCAAACCTTACGATCCGCATACTCCTTCTGCCTGCTTTGAGCAGCCAACAACTTGGTCTGTATGCCCCTTACTTTTTCCTGCGCTTCCTTCATTAAGTCTACGCCCATAGGCTTCACATCACCTTCCTCAAACCACCCAACCGGTGATCTACAGTTTCTCCCATACAGGGCCTCGAACGGTGCCATGTCGATACTGGAGTGATAGCTATTATTGTACGAGAATTTGCACAACGGTAGAAACTAGTCCCAATGACCACCAAAGTCCATTACACATGCTCTCAGCATGTCCTCCAATACCTGAATCGTCCTCTCTGACTGACCATCAGTCTGAGGATGGAAGGTTATGTTAAAGGTGAGTTGTGTACCCAACTCTTCATGTAACTTGCCCCAGAACTTAGAAGTAAACTGCGCACCCCTGTCTAAAATAATGGACCGTGGTACCCCATGCAGTCTTACAATCTCCTTCACATAGATCTTGGCCAACTGCTGCGAGTTGTAATCTACCCTGACCGGAATAAAGTGAGCGGACTTGGTCAGCCTGTCAACAATGACTCAAATTGAGTCATACTTCCCCAATGTCTTGGGAAGACCCACCACGAAATCTATGGCTATTCTCTCCCACTTTCACTCTGGAATCGGCATCCTCTGAAGTAGTCCTGCAGGTCTCTGATGTTCATATTTTACCTGCTGGAAATTCTGACACTTGGACACAAAATCAACTATGTCCCTTTTCATCCCGGGCCACCAGTAACGCTGCCTCAAGTTCCTGTACATTTTGGTTACACACGGATGGATCGAGTACCGCGAACCATGAGCTTTTGTCAGAATTTTTGAAATTATATCATCAACTCGAGGAACACAAATCCTCTCCCTGAAATGTCATACACCACCAGAGTCTAACATGACATCTCTGGACTCCCCGGATATCACTTTACTTCGCAACTTGCCCAGTTTTGGATCCTGAAATTGTTTTGCCTTTATTTTCTCTATGAAGGTGGCCTTGACCTCAATGCTGGCCAACAACCCGCCTTGGTCTGAGACACCCAAGTGCATGAACTTGGCCTCTAGAGCCTAAATTTCCTTAGCTAGCAGTCATTTGGACACCCCCAAACAAGCCAAGCTACCCATGCTAATAGTTTTCTGCCTCAATGCGTCTGCCACCACATTAGCCTTAACCGGATGGTACTGAATGGTCACATCATAATCTTTCAATAACTCTATCCACCTTTTCTGCCTCAGATTCAAATCCTTCTGATTGAAAACGTGCTGCAAACTGCGGTGATCTGTGAATACTTCACACATGACACCATAAAGATAGTGTCTCCAGATTTTTAATGCAAACACCACTGCTGCCAACTCTAAATCGTGAGTCGGGTAATTTCTCTCACGCACCTTCAACTTCCTGGATGCATAGGCTATCACATTACTATCCTGCATTAACACAATACCCAAACCAGAATATGAAGCATCACAGTAAATAATAAAGTCTTTACCTTCAACCGACAAGGACAATATAGGAGCCGTCGTCAAAAGTGTCTTGAGCTTTTGGAAGCTCTCCTCGCACTTGTCGGACCACACAAATGGTACCTACTTCTGTGTCAGCCTGGTCAGGTGAGTAACAATAGAAGCAAAGTCCTTCACAAACCTCGATAGTACCCCGCGAGTCCAAAAACACTTCTCACCTCTATCACAGAGCTAGGCCATACCCAACTATTAACTGCCTTAATATTCTGGGGATCCACCATCACCCTCTTTTCTGACACCACATGCCCCAAAAATGCCACAGAAGTCAACCAAAACTCACACTTAGTGAATTTTGCATAAAGCTTTTGGTGCCTCAAGATGTCCAACACAATGCGAAGATGATTAGCATGCTCCTCCGTACTCTTGGAGTAGATCAAAATATCGTCAATGAACTTGATAACAAAAGAATCCAAGTAGAACTTAAACACCCCATTCATCAAACTCATGAATGCTGCCGGCATATTGGTCAAACAAAACGACATTACTAGAAACTCGTAATGTTTATACCGAGTCTGAAAAGTAGTTTTTGAAATATCCTCAGGTCAATTTTCAAAAATACGTATGCACCCTGAAGCTGATCAAACAAATCTTCTATCCGGGGTAAAGGATACTTATTCTGGATGGTCACCTTGTTCAGTTGTCTATAGTCTATGCACATCCGCATACTACCATCCTTCTTTTTCACAAATAAAATCGGAGCCCCCTAAGGTGAAGCACTGGGACGTATAAATCCCTTATCTAGGATTTCCTGCAGCTGAGTCTTAAGTTCCCTTAACTCTGCCGGAGCCATTCTATACGGAGGAATAGAGATGGGACGAGTGCCTGGCTCCAAATCAATACAAAAATATATATCCATGTTTGGAGGCATACCAGGCAAATCCGCTGGAAACACCTCTACAAATTCGGACACCGCCGGAACTAACTCAATAGAAGGGGACTCCACACTATCATCCCAGAGATGAACCAAGAAGGCTAGACACTCCCTCTCCACTAGCTTTCTAGCCCGAACAAATGATATAATCTTAACTGGCTTAGGCCTGTATACACCTTCCCACTCTAATCTATCCTTATCCAGAATTTTTAGAGTCACAATTTTGGTGTTACAGTTCAACACAGCATGATAAGAAGATAGCCAGGTTATACCCAAGATAATATCAAAATCAGCCATATACAGAATCACTAAATCTACCCAAGTACGTAGCCCCACAAATACCACAGAACAGTCATGATACACATGAGTCACAATCACCGACTCTCCAATTTTGGGTAGATACATGGATAGGGGAATCAAGGATATCGCAATTCAAATTCAGACCCAAAGCAAAACTAACAGACACATAAGAATATGTGGATCCTGGGTCAAATATTACTGAGGCCATTTTATCACAGACAAGAATAATACCTGTGATCACCGCATCTGAAGTTTCCGCTTCAGTCCTTCCTGGAAAAGCATAGCAATGTGCCCGATCATCAATCCGAGCAACTTCCCAGGCTGGCTGTGCCGCACCCCTACCTGCGCCGACGTTCCCTCGATCTCCCCAGCCTCCCTGGAAATTACCTCGCCCACTCTGTGGATGACCCCTAGCATTACCATCTCTGCCTGCCGGAATCATTGCTCTAGTCTGCTGCTGACCCTGATTTCCTGCCTGCCTATGTGGACACTCCCTCTTAAAGTGACCCAACTCACCATAATGGAAGCAACCACAGTCCAAAGTAGGACTGCTAGCTGATGTATAAGATGCCCTCTGGCCTCTAGGAGCTAAAGACTGAGCTCCCTGACGACCACCTGTAGTAGCTGACAGAGTTGACTGAATAGGATGGGCTGAGTAAGCCTGCTGATGCTGGCCCCTGGAGTATGAACCACCAAAATTTCCCTCATTCCGGGGCCTTTTGGCTAAAGCCTTAGCCTGCCCCGCTTGCCTAACTCCCTCAATCTTCTTCACATAGTCCACCACATCATTAAAACCCTTCCCTGAAGAAGTCATATGCACTGTCAGTACCTGCAGATCACTATTCAGACCCTTGACAAACAACCGAACCCGTTCCTTCTTGGAACCCAACATCTGTGTAGCAAAATAAGATAACGCATGAAACTTAGCCTCATAAGCCGAGACCGACATGCCACCCTGCTCCAAGTTCAGAAACTCATCCTTCTTCCGGTCCCTCGAAGTACGGGGAACGTACTTCTCTAGAAATAAGGCATGGAACTGCTCCCAAGTCAGTAGAGCTAGGATAGATGACCGAAACTCAACATGAGACCTCCACCACTGCTTGGCATCACCCTACAGCTGAAAAGTGACAAACTCCACCCCATGCTGACGTACAATACCCAACTTGTGTAACCTCTCATGGTAATCCAGGATAAACTCATAGGCATCCTCATTGTATGTACCCTGAAACATCGGACATTTAAGCTTAAGGAACTTAGTCAATATCTCATGCTCATTACCTGTCATCATTGGGCCTAACATTGGCCTGAGAAGATCATTTGTGCCCGAAGCTGCATCCATCCTTGGTGTCGTAGTAACTTTTTGATGACTATCCTAGGCCTAATTCGCATAAGTTGCAGGTATGGCTCCAGCACCAACCAACCCACTCAAAATATCCCACGCCTGCCTGAAAGCTTCCGGTGTCATGTTAGGAAAGCCTGCACCCCCAACCGGTGTCGCCTCCTCCTGAGCCCCTCCATCTTCTACCACTACTTTTTCTACATCCGTAGCCACAGGATCCTGAGGTGGGGGAGGGGTTACCTCACGTGCAGCAGCAGCAGCTCGAGCTCCACCCCTGGCGGGTGCGGCTCTAGCTCATCCCCTGCCCCTTCCCCTACCTCTGCCACGAACTGCCAGGCCCGCTGCTGGGACCGCTGGCTTAGCTCCGTTATTCCTTGTAGTAACCATCTGCGGATAGAAGAGTGAATGAAGTTAGATACCAATTTGTATCACCAGATACCAATTGGAATCGAGTTATAGCACGAAGGAAAAGAATGAAGAGATATTTTTTCCTAAAGCCCCATAGCCTCTGGAAGAAAAGTACAGACGTCTCTGCACCACCTGTTTGGTACAACGAGATCAACGAACCTAGGCTCTGATACTATCTTTGTCATGATCTAACCCATCGCGAGTGGCACCCACCCAACTCCCGGATGAGCGAACCAATAAAGTTCCACCCTTGCCAAGACTAACAGCCTAAAACCAGCAAGCATAAATGAAAACTAGCAATAGAAATAAGATCACTAATCAAAAACTTATCATTAATAATAAACTGCGGAAATTTCCCACCTAGGAACTGAAAGTCATCGTACCAAACATCAATACCAAATCTAGAGTACGGGGATGCAACCCCAAACAAAATAAGAATAGTTTTTAAGTCCGAACAAATGGACTAAAAGTCTAGAGATAATCCCAAGGTAGCTAGAATTATTAGCTCACCCTTGATGATCGGAATCGCCGGTGCTAAATCTGAGGTCTCATCTCAGCCGCTGGAAGATTTCCTGTATTCACCAAAACAAAGACAAGTGCAGTATAAGTACACCACCACTGTGTACTGGTAGGATCATCAACCAGTATTCAAGAAAATAGTATATAAATAGTATGCAAAATCCAGTAACAAGTATGGCAAACATGCAACAATATCACCTGCCTCTCTAGACTACAGGTCTCTACTTAGCTTGTTATCGCATGAATCCATCTCTTACAATTCTATTCCACCAACAAGAATAACCATAACCACGCCTTACCATCTAGCCCAGACCCACCCTGGAATCCCCTCTAGACAAATACCACAAGTAATGATTTACCCGGCCTAAACCAAGACCAATTCAACAATCATACAACAGTTTCCTGGTCACTCAAGGACCACCAGCCAGTAGCACTTTTCAATAACAACCCGGTCTACTCACAGAACCAATATCAAGTATCACATTCAGTAAAACAACCCGGTCGTCTCATGGAACCAATATCAACTAATTGAATATAATAATCAATGAAATAGTGCAAGATGCAATAAAGTAAACCCGTACCAGGCGTGGT
Organism: Jaltomata sinuosa; assembly: GCA_003996215.1. Taxonomy (NCBI): domain Eukaryota; kingdom Viridiplantae; phylum Streptophyta; class Magnoliopsida; order Solanales; family Solanaceae; genus Jaltomata; species Jaltomata sinuosa. Next base: position 915,338 of record QJPP01000557.1, read on the forward strand.
ACCCATGCCAACCAAATGTTATACCCGTATTAGGCGTGGTACCCGTGCCAACCATTTTGTGTTATACCCATACCAGGCGTGGTACCCGAGTCAACTGAATGTCAATAACAATAGTCAATAGAATGAATGCACACCCCTTGTAAAACCAACAAGTAAAAACCATTCAAACATAGACTGTAAACCAAACTTAGACACTCCACACAAATCCCCTAAGCAATGTAATGCACACAATTACTTAGACAACGAGTACAATGAATATACACATTCGTAGAAATATAAAAACCATCACCTACCTCGAATGCTCCAAGCTCTATTCAACCCGAGCTTTCCCGTGTTCCGGATTCCTCTCACGTTCTTGGTCTAAAAATAATACATAATGCATACAATTAACATACAGGCCTGTACATTACCCGGATTATAACCAAATTCCCAAACCTCAGGCCACCCATGATCATCTCACCCTTTTCCCGAGCTTTTCCACTGTTAATTCTCCTAGTCTTATCATTTTTTACGAATAAAATAGGAAATTAAACAGCGTATGATCATTTTAACGTACTTAAATCAACACCCAAGAACATACATGTTTGGAACCCCCTTCTTCCCCAAATTCCATCATCCTTGGGTCATTTCAACCTTTCCCAATTTCCTTCCTAGCAATTCTACCGCATAGGAAACGTAGTACAAAGTATGGGGAACGAAAACCTTACCTTAGGAATATTTTTTGGCAGAGGAATGAAGAAAACCGCCTGAATTCGCCCAGCCCTTCTCCCAAAACAAATTTGTGAAATTCTGATGTTTTGAGAGTTGTTTCCGCATTAAAAACCCGTCGGCCTGCTATAGCGGTCTCCGCTCCGCTATAGCAGTCCCGCTATAGCAGTCACCTGCCGCTATAGCGGTCTTAAGTGAGTTGACCGCCCCTTGATCGCCGCTATAGCGGTAATTTCTATCGCTATAGCGGTGGACGCTATCGCGTGTGACAGCGCTTGTCATGGGCATAAAGTTCATAAATATTCCAGTTTTGGCCATTTCATAATACACTTGGTTCCCCCGACGTTCTAAAATAACCCTTTCACATCAAACGCAATTTCGGGAGTTCTACTTACCCAAATTTGATTCCGAAAAGTCTCTCGGACTGCTTTATCTCTTGGCTACATAGAAAACTAGCTCAATCCAAGACACTTAAACCCATTTTTACCCAGATTTCCCTAGACTCTACCTCGCTCCAAAACCGATCGAGGCTAGCCTAGCCCAGAATTTCAAACTCCCAAATCCGGAGTTTTCTAACTCTAAAACTTGGCACGATTGGTCTACCCGTAATGACGGATCCGGTCGTTATATCGTTGAAGTCTAAAAGTCCCATTCACTGCTCTAAGAAAGGTAAACACCTCATTTCTCATGTCTTTTCTTCTTTTTTTTACATAATGTCGAACTGTGTTTCTTAGAGATTTCTGTTTGGTTTTAAGCTGGTCTTGTTTGATTTGTATGAAGTGATGAATAAAGGTTTGAACCTATTTATTTGAAGGCTTAATTATTAGCTATCAAAGTCATAAGATTCTTGGAATTTTCATATGTCCTCCTTCTGCTTTCCCCACCCCCTTTGTTTTGATAATTACTCTATGTGAACAACGAGATAGCATTTGCGTATCATTTAGAGAAATGTTAGAGTCTCTGTCACAGTTTGAAATTGCTGTTAGTTTCTTTTTTTCAACTTGGAGACAGTAGTTTGAATGTGATGTTGTTGTCATGACTGTTATGTGTCCATAAGGGTATCATTTTGAATTTTGCTCTGGGTTGATTCAGCCATATTTCTATTTGACAGTCCATTGCGTTGGTTGCTCAGATTCTTAGACATGAACAAACTTGATAGATTTAGATAAACATATATGCGTTTAGAGACATGAGTTCTAACTTAAATCTATTGGGTTCTCTTTCTCTTGTTCCCTTCCCCTTTCTTCTATATGCCATGATTAACACCCTATCCACTTCTCCCAAAAGTCGTATGAATATGGTTAAAACTTGAGCTTTGAAATAACCTTGAGTGTGAGTCTGTTTTGAGCCAAATGTCTAACTATCAAGAAGTATACATCTTCTCTTTGTTACTGATGCTCAAGTTTGAAACTAACTTGTTCCCTTAGCTCTGATTTACTTTGATATGATTGGATTTGGTTAAGTATGAAATTGTTCTAAAACCCCTATGTTTCTGTTTTCAAAATCTGAAAGTTTTGTATTTAAGTCTTTTTCTAGCATGCAAATTTCCTTTACCAACATGACTGTCTTCTTACCATCTTTTTGGCAAATTCAACAAAAGGTTTTGGACTTCCTTCTCTTTGAAATGAAATCATGTGTTTCCATGTTCACGTATTCACCCCTGGTTGTTTGAGTACCAAGTTTCAACTATTTGATCTAAATAGTAATCTGTTTTCATACCCTTCTCTTCGTCTTACCCATTATAGCATGTCAACTGTTAAGCATAAGCTATCTGCTTTGCCTTTCTCTCTATGAACTGCATATGATTGTGTGATTTTTCCTTTAGCTAAACTTGTCTTATAAAAATGGAATCTGGAATAGTCAAATCTTGAATGCATTATTGTGAGCATGAATTATTGTTGGTCATTAGGTTTGTTAGGTGATAAAATCATTGGGACATGTGTTATTTTTACTTATATTATCTAGACCATGATTCTTTGCTTTATGAATTTGACTTCCTAATATAAATCAAGCGGTATTTTGTTTCTTTCCTGCTTCCAAAATTGAAAGTCTACGTGTGCTTGAATATTCGCTTAAGGTACGCCTAATTACTAGTGTTTCTCTAATCCTTATCTTTTTTTGTATGACATGTGTTATTCTGAGTCCATTTGGACTCTCTTCTCCTGCATTACCTTGTTTGGCCAAGCCCAACATCATCAAGTCTGCCTACCTAAGTTCTAAAGGGACGATATTTGGAAGCAAACATACAGGTGTTCAAAGAAGAAAATGGGTCAAAAAGGCCCCCAAGATCGTGATAGTAGCAGTAGCCCATGAAATGGACCAGAGTTTAAAGGAAATGGGTCAAGCCCATAAAAACTCAGAAGCAGCAGCAGCAAAAATGGGTTTTAAAGCCCAAAAATTAGTTCAGGACAAGTTATGGACTGAAAGTCCAACTTAATTAAGCCCAAGGCTTAATTACTTTTCCTTCTCTTTAAACTCTTATTTATATTGCTTAGTATGGGTTACTTGTTTAATTTGGACTGACATTCAACTTAGTTGAGTTATCCCCTAATGAGTAAACACTTTCTTGTTAATTACTTTTGTTTTCTTCACATTTAAATGATTAAATGTTTTATACTTTAGATCGTTAAATAAGCATGCTATTTTCCTTTAATAAACTCTTCGTATGTTTTCCCAAAACGTTTCTAAAAAACATGTGTATCAATCTCCTTTTATCAAGTTTCACTCACTATGTTTCCTAAACCAAAATTGAAAACAAGATGTTCTTCTTAAAAATGAACAAGGCCCTTTCTTTAAAAAGTTAGTAAAAAATAAGTTGGTTTTATCAGGATTGTATAATCGTGACTTAGCGGATACTCTTGGTGCCTTAACACCCTTCTAAGAGTATTAATTTGAACTCTTATCCAAAATCTTAAATTTTTAAAGTTATATCTATTTTGACTTTAAAGATTTCCTAAGTTTTTCTTGGATTTCCTTTTTATAAAACTAAGTGGTGACTCTTCTTTATTTTGAAAAATGTTTTGAAGTTTTAACTTGATTTTTGAAATGAATTTTTAAAAGTCAAAATAAAACCATTTTTTTCTTATAAAACAAACCTAACAGAAGACAAGATGAAGAAGTTGAAAACAAAAAAGTCAAAGAACATGAATGTAAAAGTCACTTATCTGAGTTCATACCATTTTTTGTAGAATTATTTTGTAGATTATTGTTGAAAAAAAAAGAAATATTATTATTAGGAGATAGATATGAAAAATTAGTTATACAAAAAAATATGTATAAATTGTCATATTGCATATGTCATATTTGAATAGCATTCCAACATATATTATTTCCCTTATACCTATGTCTGCTGAGGTGTTCAGCAAATGAGAAGAATTTTTTTTTGGTAAGAGAACAATAAGGAGCATAAATTTCATCTAGTGAAGTGAAAAAAAGTTCTATCGCCTAAGAAACAAGGAGGATTAGGCATAACAAATTTAAGCAAAGGATCACCAATTTTATGAAAGGTATGAGTGTCTAGAGGGTCGGGCCGATCCGGGTCGGATTGACAAAAAATTAATCGACCGGGTTGGTTACTGAGTTGGCCCTATTCGGATTCAATCGATCCAGTCTCAAAAGAGTTCTAAGTGATCTATTCGATTTTAAATTTTACCGGTTCGGACTAGGCGATTTACATTAAAAGTATATTTTTTTAAAAAAATAATTTTTTAAAAATTTATTAATAAAATATAAATTATTTATTATTATTTTATTTATTATTTAAATAATTAGGCTCGACTGGATTGGGCCAAATCAATTAACCGATATCACTAACGATATTATATTACCAATTTTGATCGATTTTGGAATTTTGATTCAAAATTGAACCAACCAATTCCCATAATAACAGGCAATCCAGATTAACCTAATTATTTAATTAAGGTCTGGGCAGGATTGTATTTTTATGGGGTCAAATCGATCCGATTCTAAGTCAACTCGGTCCGATTGACATCCTTAATGAAATGTGGAGAGCTTAAATTTCAGAGTTTGCTATTGAAATGATGGTGAAAATTCAATCAAAGACCACCAGTCTTATGGAAGGAGGTGGTTATGCTAAATATGGAAGACAAAACAATTATTGAACTATAAAGACCAGAGCCCCAATAGAGTGGACCTTGAAAACACATTAACAACATGGAGGATAATTTCTTTCGAGAGGTTTCTTTAACGATTGGAAATGGTATTAATGTCAGATTCTAGAAAGATAGGTGGTTACTCAATCTTCCTATGAATGAGTCACCCTAGGCTCTTCTTGATTGCTATAGATACAAATTCAACAGTTGCAAAAAATGGAGATGGCAACATATGAGACTTCACTTTAAAGAAAATTTGCAAGATTGGAAATTGGGTGAGCTCTTTGATTTATACAATCTTTTGGATGGTTTCTCAGTAAACTCCCAATCCCCAGACAATCTCAAATGGAATGGCTTAAGTAAAGGAGTTTACTCTGTCAAGGAAGACTATAATAGACTCAACATCTCAAACGCTTTAACTAATTACTCATGACAATTTAAAAAAGAAGGGTTTTCATTTAGCGAATAGATGCTTCATATATCATCTTAAAGAAGAAACAATGAATTATTTATTTTTCCACTGCCTATGAATAACATGCATTATATCTTGTAGTTTTTGGCATCAGCCGATCAACAACGTCCACCCTGAAAGAAGCCGTTGAAAGTTGGAGTTTATGGAAAGTGGATAGATCCATTAAGTGAATCTGGCAAATGATACCAACATGTATATTTTACAGTATATGTCTTGAGAGAAACAATTACGGTTGATGTGACTTCAACTTCTAACAGCTCTTTGAAATTTAAAAGTCTGGTGAATCTTTTTAGCTAGAGTAACTATTCCCATATATATAAAGCATTAGCTACAGTGAAACTAGTTATGAATTTATTAGTAATATATTATCTTTTTAAAAAAATAGTTAATGAAATATGAATATCTTTCGAAATTTTATATTTAAAAATATTTTATTTTCTTTTTTAACATGACTTTTTTAAAGAAAAATGACTTTTATTGTAATTTTTGCCTAAAATAATTAATAAGATTTAAATGTCAAATGTTATTGTAGGTGTACAATAATTATTTGTTATAGCGTTAATAAATAAATATTCCGATATGTAATCTTATTATAAAAAAATTTACTGAATAATATTGTATAAACAACATCTATTTCTATATCTGTATTCATGTAAACATATTGCACTTTAGTATCCCAACATTTTATTTTATTTTGTAATAAAGAATTTATTCACTAAACATAATTAAGAGTCATTATATAAGGAGGTTAGTCTAGGCAACATAATGCCTATTTTATCTTTATCAAATATAAAAATAATAAATGTGGGGGAAGTGGGTACATCATCAAGCTATCAAAACTATCTAATTTGCATCATTTTTTTGCTAACTGGTCTGCAACTCCATTAGCTTTCCTGAAGATGTGCTTGATTGATGCTTGATTGATGCTCTTTTTGTCTTAGTTAATAGGTAACTGCAATTATCAATTAAGTTTTGGTAGGACCAAGAAGTGTTAGATAGCATGTTGATGAGTTCCTTGTAATCAGTTTCGATAACTAGGGGTAATTTTTTTTTCTGTTGCTATCTTTAAACCATGCTGTAAAGCTAGGGCTTCCATATAAATGTTGGTAGCCATGTGAACTATCATGTCGAAGCCCGTTATCTATTTCATATTGTGATCTTGAAAAATTGTAATGACCCTTTCGGTCATTTACACGTTTTCGCCTTTCTTGTACCATTAGAGCTTACTTGTAGCGGCCCAAGTCATTTATGGCTTATCGGGACCGGTAGTTCAGTGCCCATGCCATTTGTTTGGTCTTTATGTCCGTTCCTCATTTTAGAGCTTCAACTTTGAAAATCGTTTACTTTCGATAATATTCTTGGTAATATCAAAGAATTAAACCAAGGTTCTAGGTCAAAGGAATTCCTTACTCGAAAGTTCGAGTTAAAGAAATGCCTCGTGTAACACCTCGCCCGTTTGGAAGGTTTAAAGTAACCCGTGCATTTGGGGTAAGACTAATAGAGTCTAATATACTAACAAGGATGTGTTATGAGGTATTATAATCGCAAAATGGTCGTATGATGAGTTTTGAAGTCAAGCAAGTTGCGAAACAAAAGTCGGAAAAAGTTATTGTAAATTCCTTTAAGGAATTCTCTTCAAATTTGGGTTAAATATCTTGGAGTGTTTCTCCCTATCTATAAAAAGTTAGTGGGCCCCTAATATACCAAATCGAAGGTCTACGAGTTTAGTTTACAACGCACTAAACCGTTCGTCCATACGACTTAAGAATAGAGAGATATTCACATTTTTGTAAGACCGCGCAAGCAGACACGTCAAGGTGGGGCCCGCATCCTAAGTCAGTTTTGCTTTATAAAAGGTGTTCCAGCTTCGTTTTAATTCATAAAAATCACCCAAAAGCTTCATAAAATCAGATGGAGAGTCCATAAATAATCCATGGACTTTGATCCTTTCAATTCGGAAGTTTAACGGAAGTTGCTCTACGTCGCGAGCTCGTCATTTTGGTATAGTTTTCCCCGTCGATTTCATGGCGTATCTTTGTGGGTGTTGATGCAGCGAGCTAGCAGGTGTTTTCTGAGTATTTGGTAGTAGCTATGGAGTTATTTTGGTGAGGTATGGATCCCGTACACTTATCAATTTGTTGGATCAAGATTTTAAGCTTCTAGTTATGAAAAGTTGTTGTTGCCGATATCTTGTAGTAGTTTCTTGTTGATTTTGGATCTGTTTGTTGTTCCTGCAAGGAGGCAGGTTGTTAATCTTGGGATATTGAATATTTTTTTCAAGGAAATCTCTCCCCTACGACCCTCCTTCGTTATTATATGTTCTAGTATTATTTTATGGATTTCTGAGCCACAAAGTGGTATTTTGGATTTGTGGCTTTGGACATCCCCTTTATCTTGTTATATTTGGTTATTGTTGTGGTGTTCTGGTTGTGGTAAGGTGCTGGAGGGATTGGGAAATTGTGCCATTCTTTTTGGGATCGCATACGATAGTGATTGGATTGGACAAACGTGAAGTATGACTTGAAATAGTGCCTCGGGAGCTCATCGCTCCTTGGAGATGTGGTTAACGTATTGTTATTGGATTTAGCTGCCATTTGTTATTGTTATTGGCCTCATTTTTATGCTTTGGAGTTAGCTGGTCGCGAGTGTGACATTAACACCTTATCAAATGGTTATGGCTCGTTCTTGCAGCCTCGTCGATTCTAGCAATTGTTCCATTACCTTGGTTGGTCAGGCTTCATAGAGACGCCTTTAGGGCTTCAGTTGAAAGTATTTTTTTGTCTGATTCAGAGCTTCCTGGAGCTGTTCGAGTCTGGACGATGCCGTTCCCGCAGCTAGTCATCGGATGACAGGTAGGTTATGGTTTTCCCCTATCTAGACTCTGCGTATATAGGCTATAACTGCATTAATTA